>CM035152.1:1709013-2192479 GCA_020205615.1 Panax quinquefolius
TTTATCAGAAGAAGAAGAAGAAAGTGAAATTGGTTTTACAGGTGTAGAAACGTATAAAATATATGTAGGTAAGGATTAAGGAATGAGGACAAGGAAGGAGAATGTGGATCCCAAATGTAGTACCAAACCAATTCTCGCATAGAAAATGAGGGGCTGGGACACGTGGAAGAAAGTAGCGATATAGATGCGTAAAAGACTACTCCATCCGTAAAAAGGTGAGATACTCCTGTTACTAGTAGTATTAATCTTATCCGTAAAAAGACTACTCCATCCATCCTCCTCCTCCTCCTCCTCTACTTACGCCATCAAAACTAAAACTAAACTTGAGATTTTGAAAGACTGAAGAATTCAGCAAAAACCAGGTAGTTTCAACTCTGTCCCGCTCAGTCTCTTGGTCGGTTCGGTTGTCTCACCTACTCCTATTCCTACTATACCTTAAATTAGTACTATAAAATACTAAAAGAGACCATGAGACGTAAGTATATATTTAATGCATGTATACGTTAAATTTATTACTACTATAATATTAATGGTTCCACGCATTATATAGCTTATTCTCAAGAATCTGTGGGACAGATCATCATTGTGTTTGTTAAACTTCGAAATTAAGATTTGAATGATTATAATGTCTTAATAAATTAAATTATTTAAATAGTTATGAGATCTGAATCTAAAAAATTATTTGATAATTAAAAAATAAGTTATCTTTTAATGACATTATTTTACCATTTTAAAGGGTAAAATTTTATTTAATAATTTTAAATATTTAATTTAATAAAAATGAGTGCATAATATTTTTGAATATATTTATAAAAAAAAAAATTATCAAAAAAAATTCATTAAGAGGTATCTCTTAATTATTAAGATTTTATTTTCTGTCTTACCGATTAAGAGGCATTCAAATGTAATAAAAAAAATAATATGATGTCTATTAACGAATAAGAGACAATCTATTAAAAGGTAAACAGATGTAAACAAACACAAACAGCACGTAATACTATTTACTTATTATAGTAGCAAGTACATGTGGGTGACATATAAAGGGATTGGTCCCTTTCAATTTCATTTAGATGGCCTATTCAGAATAATAATAATAAAAAAAAAAAAGAGTTGTATTTTTTCAACTTTTTTAAGAGGCTGCCACCATCGCAAGATTTTGGATTATTATTATTATAAGAATTTGGAGAGTATAACGATGGAAATTAAGGTTGTAAATTGGCAAATTATTCTGCAAGCTAGGATAACTAGTTTGAAGAGTAGAATGGAATAAAAATTTTAATTTATTTTAGTTTTAATGGAATGAATTATTCCACGTTTTTCTCCCAAAAATCAAAACACAATTTTTTTCAAATTAATCATGATCTAAACACAATTTTTTGTATTCCATAAGAATGAGTCATTCTATTCCTTCTCTCATTCCACCAATCCAAACGTAGCATTTATTCCTCTCTCTCTAAATTATTAGAGCATCTCCAAGAGTAGTAGCATAAAAAACTCTTCAAATTAAAATTTGTTTACCTACGTGGCAATTTGAAGATTATTATTTGCTAATTTCATATTTTATGTCTCATCAGTCTCTTCAATTCAATGAGATGTACATCAAATCCATCAAACAAAATAAATATTTTTAGTCTTTCATATTTGTTTTGAAGAGAGAGAATGAGGTTGCAAATTTGATAACTAAAGTTGAAAAGACTGTTGGAGATAAAAAAAATTTGATGTGACTCATCTATTTGAATATCTCAAAGTGATTGATTGAAGAGACCGTTGAAGATACTCTTAAGTAATTACTTGTAGCAGCTGCAAAAGTGCAAAAATAATCAAGTTGCGACTACGTACTAAATCATTGATGAGCTAGCTAGCAAGCAAGATGGCCAGGTCACAAACAGATTATTCCCTTCAACTTGCATGTCACTACATTATGCCAAACTAAAAGAATTTTGCCAATTTATTCTAAAATATTAATAATAATAGGGGTAAAAAACTAATTCAAAATAACTTGTGTTGGAATTCTTAAGATGAAAAAAATTGTATTATTATTATTATTATTATTATTATTATTATTATTATTATTATTATTATTATTATTATTATTATTATTATTATATGATGAGAAACCCTTGAACTTGAACAAAACTATGACCAATTCATAATGTTGTAGTAAACTTTGGGCTTGGCTTGAGCATGTAGTGGTTTCTCACATGCTTGGGCATATATAAAATTTCTTATTGGGTGGAGCGTGTTCCATTAGCAACTTTTGAGGTCCCTCTCTAGCGTCTGATATTTATGTTACTTTCTACTTTTTACTTAAACGCACTTCCACTTCTGGATATCATGTCAAACTCATACACAAACATCTTACGCAGAGATTAAGAGAACATCAATTTACCACAACATTCAAGTTCAATAGGACAGAAAACCATAGCAACGGCTCACAGAAGTAGTTAATTTCAAGGAAAATACGATTGCTTATAGAGAAACTGCAAATTGAGTGGCAGATATTAGAGCTTTTGATTCATTCAATAGTCGAAAAGGAAATGTAGACCAAGTAAAGCTATACAGACCCAAAAGAGCAATGAATAGGTGATAATAAAGAAAATTAAAAGGTACATCAATTTCAGTGCCTCTAAACTTTAACTTGAAAGCTACCTACCACAAGCACTCGTTCATTGTTTCTTGTATGCAAGACAGCAGACGCAAGGGATCCCATAAAGCTGGGCAGGATAAGTTTCTATCCATTGCCAAAGCGACCTCTTCCCCACTGCTGTCTTTGCTGGCCACCTCCATTCCGTCTTCCGGTATTATTCTGCTGCTGGGACAAGACCCTCATTCTCTGTTCCTTCATGTTTGCAAATAAAGAGTCCAGCGTTTGAGGCCTCTGCTTCGGCAACACCTTCACTTGCTGCTGGGGCGGCTTCTGCACACAGTAACAAGTCATAAAGCTAGTGAACCACATGGCCATGGAACTCTTTGTCTGACAAATATTGAATAAAACCTAACAAACAGGAATATATCATTCGTCTTTCCAACTTTCAGCAGAATAGAAGGAATGATACCTTCATAACAAACCCTCCATGTACAGCCCTCCTCTGAACTGGTGGGGCTCCAACCCTGCAAGCAAAAGTAAACGACAATTGGAGGATGTTACTGAGAAATTGTTCTTAGTTTCACCGGTAGTACCAAAAATTTCCAGCAACATCACTGACAAGTTTTTACACCAACATACTTTTACATTTGCTCTGACGGAATTTCCTACGATCAATCATTTTATTAATCCATCTAACAGAATTACAAGACAAGCCACAAGACACAAGGTGAAGATCGTATATCTTGAAGAAAATTTTCCAGTTGAGGAACCATTCTTAACTTCACTGGACGTAACAAAGAACTGTCAGGATCATACAAGACAAACAACAAGACACAAGCTGAAAGATCTTAGATCTTGCAGAAAATCTTTCATTGCTGAACAGGCTCCCGCTACCGAACTAATTGATTTGATGTTAAGTCTTAAGAAAAGAACGAGAAGAAATGTCTGCCTTAACCAAAAACCTGGAGAACGGGAATTCATGGAGCCAAAAAACCCAACGAAAACCACACTGGTCAATTTCCTCCACCACACAATACAGGAGATCTTCCCTAGACAACTTCCAATCTTGGCATGCAACTCATAGGAAAATTTTACCGCAGAAGAAAGAATTTTGCCAGCACATATAGAATGAACTTTAACCAGAGGTTCCCTATACGACTCCCAATCTCAGCACGGAACCGGCAAATTTTATCGGAAAAAGACACTTTATGGAGATAACTTGACAAAAATGTGTACCTCGAGGAAACAAAAATTCAAACACAACAAATGTATCTTGTAGCAATCAAAAGGACCTTATTTGATATGATGTAGAATATAATTATAATTCACGACCTCACTTATTCCAAGGATTTTAAAGATCTCTCCCAATGCAACAGAGTCCATACTACAAGAGATTGAGCTAATGTTACAGGTGTATGGACAACTTGTATCAAAATCCCAGTGTTTACTAGAGGAATACTGACATACTAACACAAGAAGAGAAGACGAAACTTAGTGCATTAATTAAATCCTGAATTATTTTCATCCTTTATAGAATGACAATGCACAATCCAGTAACGAAAGCTTGTGTGTCAGAGTGTAGCATAGGGGATAGTTAAAGCAGAATGAATGGACCAACCCAGCATAAGCCTACAATAATGAAAGCAACAGATCTCAACAAGTGAAAGAGATGCTTCCATGAGGATAACCTTCAAATGAAACTACCGACAAACAGTATGAATTTGGCAAAAGCTTGAACAAGCAAACCACTAACTACCAAATTTATACCACTCCAAAGCAAGATATTTTTATGAACTTTTTGCTTGCATTGCAATAACTTCGTAGGTCAAAATTTCTCCGCAACTACCTAGTTCAAAATCACCCACTTTCTCAAGCATTCTTCATTGTTTCACTAGTAGCCAACCAAACTGTCTTAACTCGTCTACATGATATAGATTCGAATAAAAATGTTGCACACTGCTCAAACTAATAGTCCAACCACATATGCCATGTATATCAAAGCTTAAACATGCAGAAACTCTTCTATGAATGAAAAGTCAAAATAACCACTTGGAGAAACTTCCAACAGTGTTTGCCATTTAAACCTGACCACATCCATGAGTTTCACCAAGAGTACTCGATTCTATAGATAACCAGAAGCGTCATCAAATATGGAAGAAACACATACCTGCAACAAAAATACAAAACAAATTTCTTTAAAAGATATAAAGTCAATATATGCTAATCTCAACCGTAACTCATCATTATCACAGAAACTTTTTGTTACACCAATAATAGGTGATTTTTGTTGCAATCAAAGTACAATAGAGAATCAAACAAGAAATACCTTGGTGTATTCACATTCATTGCCCTGCTATGATTAAAAGGTCTACTACGAATCGGAGCAACTACAGCCTTTCGAGCATGCTCAGCTGCCAAAGGAAACTGGTTTCCTTGGAAATTTGACCTCCTCTGAGCAAGAGCAGCCTGTAAAAAGATAAGATATTTAGACAAACAAGGCTATGTAAAAGTCCAAATACATGGGGAAAAAACTAGCTCAATGTCAAATCTCCCAAATAACCATATCTACAACAAAATGATTGTGATTCAGCTTGAACCTGTCTAAGCGAGGATCTTGAGTCCATGTAGCGTCGCACCTTTACTGATTTATCTAGGGAAGCATTATTAAAAGACTTCTCACTTTTATTCTGCAGGAGATAAGATAACGAATAACAAGAAATAAAGCATTCATTCATATAAGATACTCAATACACTTCAGCAAACTTGGATAAGTATATGTACACTAAAAGAGAGAAGTTACTTACTGAAGCCCTCTGCTGCTTCTTAGGTTTACTAGTGGTATTTTTGGACATCTTGATAATATCATCTAAGTTAAGAAAAGCACAAACACAATCTTTTAGCATTAAAAAAATAATAATACATAAAAATAAGCAAAGAAATATTTCAAATGGAAATATTCACACCTAGTGTCATGTCCATTTTCTTCTCTGTCAGAGCAATTGCCTCAGTTGTAAGTGGTTTGGTGGCCATCTGAAATAGATAAAACAAAATGTCAATCAATAATATCTTCTGGTTGAGTATTTGTACGTGTTTGTTTGTTTGTGTGAGCATAACTGAATGAGAGAAGAGGGGGGGAAACATAATTGATAATTGTACCCATACCATAGAGCTTTCAATAACTAAGGCATGAAAATGGCATTATAAAGCAGAAAAGCACCTACAAATTCCAGATAGAAAGCAGTGTACACCTTGATGGGTTACCAATAAAAATCTAAAAGGAAACTTTATCTTCACTAAACTTTATGCATTTAAAGGAAATACTTCAACCTCAGGCAGGTAAGACAGTCCCAGTTAACAACACACAAGAAATCCAAAAAGAGTCCCATTTATTTTGATGGCAATATATCTTTGAAGCATGAAAAGTGAGCTCTTTTTGTGGAACGGAGAACTGAACACTCAACAAATCTAATAAATTTATGAGTAAACATTGGACAAAAATCTATAAGTTTGAAATTTTAAAATTTTGCAGATGGGACTCTTTTTGTCGGGAGTAATAATCAAAATATACTCGAGCTTTATCTTTCATTGTCATCCTCAATTCAACAATTAACCAATCAGAAATTATTGAAAAATTATTTTACATAGAAACAAGAAAACAAACAACTTTAAGAAATTAGGGCTAATATCATCAAAAGTTATCACAAAAGACATGTTTCAGTATACGCATATGCATCTAGATATAAAGATACAAAAGCAATTCCATTACCGAAGGAGAAGCTTACCTGATTACAGAACGGAAATTTATGAAAAATATGAAGATGAGGTTACTATAGCGCTAGGGTTAGACAGGTATGATGATAATATAACAAAAAAGACCAAAAACTTGAGAATTCGATGAACCAAGGGTTTTTTACTCTTTCCTTTTAAAGAGAGGAGAGCCCGACTGAATAACGAGTATTTATAGAGGATCCGATGATTGGCGGACTTCAATTGAGTCCAGTACTACAGATTAATGGTTTAGACTTTAGATACCTTCATGTCCGCGCGTCGATGCGGTTTTTCTTCTTCTGTCAATTTTTTTTTTTTTTCTATTTTTTTTTTATTACAATTCATTTTTAGAAAAACATTTTATCATATAGGGGTCAACTTAAAAACTTAAAGAAGGGGGCTAAAAGAAGAACAAAAGAGGAATTTAAAAGAAACTTACTTCTATAGCATCTGTTAAATTCTGAATTTTAAATTTTGCACTCAAATTATTTTTGTAGCAAAAAAATAATTAGTCAAATTTATCTCTATTTGTAACCACTAACCAATGGAGTATTTTCATTTATATCTAAAAAGTAATGTATTAAGAATAAATGTTAAAGTGTATGTGATGAAAGGTGAATAAAATTATTATAAAATTTAAACTTTTAGTTACTATTATTTTTTCCTTTTCAAGTTTCAACTTTAAATATGGTTTAAAGTGATCGGAATAATAGTATGGTAAAGGATGTATTGGGGTTGAGGACTAATGAGTAATATCATAAAAAACATATTTTCCAAAGATATGAATTATATTTTTTTTTTTTCTTGATAAAAACATTAAGGTTTCATATAAGCCATAATTTTTCAATAATAATCTGGTCATATTCAAGTTTAAGAAAAATGTATGTAGTCATTTCCAGACTAGCTGAAAACAAATAGAGCACCTGTGATCGGTACCATTTGCACATGGTAAAGAATTTTGTTTGCTCGATGACTCAAGGCAATGATTACCGAGATTAAAGAAGGAACGGTGTAACGAAATCCAAACCGGACACAGTAGTGAAACCCCCAGCTGAATAATGGCATTATCAACCAGACCGAGAGAAGAAATTTTTAGTTTACATTAATTGGAGTCCCAAATGCCAGAGAAATATGGATAATTCCGGTGATTCCTCTATAGTTTGAAGTTAACCACAATTATCAATTAAACAAAATCATTTTTATTCCAGTGTCTACCCGCTCTCATTTCATATGAAACCTAAATTGCCGCAAGAAATTGAAGAACCAAATCTGCTCAGTTGACTCCGTAGATCCACTTTTCTGAATTATTTGTGTAAGTTGTTAATTCTTCTGGTTTAAACCATAGGTTGATTTCATCCTTGGCAGTCTCAGGGCCATCACTTCCATGGATTATATTTCTACAAAGAGAGAAAAATCTCTTTTGTAAAGAACTTTGCAACCAAATTAAAGAAGATGGTTTGAAAAAAGACAACTTGGATAAGTTCCGACAAGTGCAATGCCATATGGTATATTTGACTACTAAGCACATACCTTCCAACAACGACAGCAAGATCGCCTCTGATGGTTCCAGGCTCTGATTTCTGAGGATCTGTTGCTCCAATAAGTTTTCGACCATATTTTATTACCCCCTCTCCTTCCCAAACCTGTATGATAACATAGATTTTAGTTTTGCCAAAGGTTTAAACATGGTATGGGAGTTGGGGGATTGTCTAACCATTGCAACAACAGGGCCAGAGCTTAGGAAGTCACACAGGCCATCAAAGAATGGTCTTTCCTTGAGGTCATGATAATGCTTCTGGGCAAAATCCTTTGAAGGAACCACAATTTTGATTGCTACAAGCTTAAAACCTTTTCGCTCAAAACGTGCTATGATTTCTGAAATCTGAAATAGAAGGAAACCACATCAAAATTTGGACAAGAGAATGCCAATCCATGAGTTCAGGCCGAACATCTAAACCCAAATCATACTCGTACAAGAAACCAGGATCTAGATCTGAAAAATGTAACTTTATGCAGTAGTCTTTTCTCTAAATAAAATACATAGGAAGGATAAGAGAAGGAAGAAAGTTGAACTAACAAAATGCAGAGAATTAATCACATTGGAAACAGTAGAAATGAAATATCTGTCAGTTCATCATTCTACCCAATCCAGGGAAGGTTGCAATGGCATAACATAAAATAATGGAAGGTCTGTATTACCAGTCCTCTCTGCACTCCGTCAGGCTTGATAGCAATGAAACTCCGCTCCATCTGAATTGTCAACCAAAAAGGTGAAGTAGTATTCATTAATAAAAATATGACAGACTGACAACTTAAAGATGTTCAAATTGTAACTTATCAAAAAGACAAAAGATGTTCAGCGGATATCAAACATAAAATCATTGGGTGGTTAGAATTACCCCAACAGCATGTGCCTCTTCATCCTGCAGCATATAAGCTACAATAAAAATGCAGAAAAGAAAAGATTTAGATAACAGAAAGAGGTTTCAGGTCAGAAACCATGCAACTAATATACAATAAATTAAAGGGAATATAGCAAGTAATTTTTTGAATATTTTCACAAAAAGATGGCTCATAAACTCAAATTTCGATTCAATGAAATTGGATAGAAGTGTAATGGAGAGGAGCAAGGTCCCTTGATCTTTGTCTGAGGTAAATGAGAAAGTGCATAATTGTTCCAGAAACCCTCAAAACATCAAATTAACAAATCAATAGATGTTCAACAGGAAACCTTTGCGAAGGAAACCTTTGAAAGCATGTCACGAGATACCTAAATAAAATAAAGTAAAACTTTTGCGAAGGAGAAGGTCATAGTAAAAACCTGCTGCAGGAAGAGCTAGGACTCCAGATATCCATCCTTTAGATGCATTTTGAGAACTACCCCTCCCATGTGATGCTAGAAAAGGCACTGTTAGTCTGAGTGAAAGTGCTGCGGCAGCAGCTCGACCTTCTACAATTGAGGAAATTTAGTAATACATAACAAATATAATCTTATATTTGCACCTATGGATAAATATTCTACAATGAAAACACTTTACATACTTCAAAATGAACAACTAGCATCTAAATGTCTAATGAATAGTCAGCTGACAGTACATAGAAATATACAAGAATAAACAGTATAGTAAAGTAAAGAGTGCAGTGAATTTATAAACAAGACCAATATGTTGATGGATATAGCAGACAAATGTCTTGTTTAGAGGAGTGAATGAAAAAGCAAGAAAAGCTCGAATTACCACTATCTAGAACTCAGGAAGAAAATTGGGGGGCTGGGGCTGGGGCTGGGGCTGGGGATGGGGATGGGGGAGATGTAGGTAAAAAGATAACAAGAACTTAATCAAATATAACAAGAACTTTATCAACAGTCTCATACACCGGGGAGATGCAAGTAAAAAGATAACAAGAACTTTATCAATAGTCTCGTACACTTACTTTGAGCATTATAATTTATACCAAACTTTTTATAAATAAATAGAGTTGAACTCTGTTCATTAAAAGGACTTATATTCCCCATTTCCCTTTACTATTTTTCTTTAATCCTCGTAAAAGTATCTTCAAGTCATATAAATTGATGTTATATAACATATCAATTCAATAACATTAAAAAATGAAAAACTCAAACTTCCGGATACAAAAGGTTTCAGCTTTGAAACTGTATGAGGTGAATCTACTTGAAATAAGGATTTCCACAGTATTTATTATATGTGCGCATGTGTATTAATAAAAAATGACTTGAAAGTCATAGCCAAGCAAAAAAATTGAAAAGAACGAAAGTAAGAAACGGAAAAAACAATAAGAATTGTGAATTCAGGCAGGAAGACTACATCTATCAGATAGTCGGTACAAACAAAATGATGGATCTTAAAAATAAATAAATAAAACACTCTTAGCATACTAATATATTAAGGAATAAAATTTATACTAAACAAAATAGAGTATATGATAAATGAACATTTATAAACGATCATTTCAAAATGAAATTACTCTACAAAATTCATAGATAGATCGAACTAAATCGGAAGAGAGAGCTAGCAAGAACTACAAATTACCATAACTTATAGATCAGTAGTTTCAAAACTTGAATTGAAATACACAAAAAAAAAAAAAACAAAGACATAAATGAGAGAGAAACTATATACCGGCAAAGACATGAGAAGTCTGCTTTGAAGAAGCCGAGAGAAGAGACCTGGCAGCTCTAGCAGCAGATCTGTAAACCTGAGAGCCCATTTTCCTATAATTTTATGGCGAGAAATTTGAGAGAGAATAGAAATGGAGACAATGAGGAGGTGATGATGGTAAAGTAGAAAGTGTAAAGTGTGTGACTGAGAATATAATGAGTGATAGTTTTTTTTTATTTTTCTGATTTGCTTGTTAGTTTAGTCAAACCCTTTTTGCTGAATAGTTGGCTAAGAATCTGATCCGTTTGAAGTGGCTGCCCGTTTTGCTCTACCAATAGCAAACGGCGACCTCCCCAACTCTTTTGGACGCCAATCACGTGATTTAATGAATTGAATATGCTACCCCTGGACTCTCTGAAATTAAATAAATCTCCCCCAACTTTATACTAAAACTTCATATGATCTTTAATTCAAGGTAAATTCAGAAAAAGGAAAACAAAAGGGAGAGAAACTTATTTTTATGAGTCCCATCATATATTGCGAAATTTTTTGCGCCGAATTGAATAAAATGATAACGTTAGCCCACTACATCAAATATATTGTTAAAATATTATTAATTATAATTATCTTGTTAATATATAAAGTTACAATATATATCATTTTCCTTCTTTTATTATTATAACAAAAAATTTGTCAACTAAAAAACGAAGATTCCATGGCAAAAAAGATTCTCTAGAAGATTTAACTTTTTCCATGGTCTTAATACTAATATCTAAATTCTTAATATTATAAAAAATATTTCAATAAAATAAAAATTATCTTTTTGTCTGTTTATTTTATTTATACTAAATAGCGAGTAGCACGCATTTCTATGAGAAAATATTTAATTTTAAATTTAATTGGTGTTAAAGCGAGAGGTTAAGTGTGCAAGAATTTAATTAATGCAATTTATCAAAAAATAAACTTATGCTAATGAAAATGATGACAGCCAGCCAACAAACATCTTCTTACCGGTACAATTAATACATCAAAAATTGGAAAACCACAATACACAAACTAGAGGAAACTTCAAGGAACCTGCATTTAGACTTCAAACAAACAAACAAACACTGGAAATATTAAAAATCATTTCATTCCTTCCTCCATTTCATTCATTCGATCCAAACGCAGAATTAGTAGTTTCAAATATAAATGAGACTGAAATACATATATTATTCCTGTTTACTTTTAATTTTTTCCTTATTTCTCAAAGCTTCTAATATCACATTTACAGAGAAATATCCTCCAACTGGTCAAACATTTCAAATGCCACTAGAAGGAAGGGAAAAAAAACTACAAACCAGAATATCACTATTACACTATATATACATAACATAATTTAACTTTTAACACTAGAAGCTAATTAACGTCCGTCTCTTTTGAATCATCGAGAGCTAACGAGTCAGACTGCAATTTGCAATCATCTTGTAATGCCGTCAACCAAGAGTCAATCTGCAACGGAAGAAGAGGAATCAGAGACGGGGAGAAGGTGTACGGGGCAACAAAAGACGAGTTCATATCGAACAAAGTACAATCAAACATAGGAATTTTGACAGAAGTGAATTGTCATCAATGAGAAAATATTCAGTACCAGAATCTATTCTTATTGAGCCACAATCACTCAGTGAAGTAACAAGAGAGAAATTTTTGTTGATGCGTTAATTTGAAAATGTATGCAATATTGTTACTACACTGAATTAGAATGATTCCTGTTGATTACGTGGCTCACTACGATGATTGGGTAGTGATAACATTATATCATACCGAATACTTGCTTCAATCCTATAGGACCTATGCTTTCTTAACGCTAAAGATGCACAGTTAATATACATTCAAGATCACAATTGCAGAACTAGTTCTAGTATCAAAAAGTAGGCATCAATAAATATAATCAATAATTCAAAGTAAGTGTACCTGTATTTTAGAAACACTCGAGCACTCATATCGCAGCCCATGACAAGTTAAAATATAAAAGTTATGCCGAGATTCCCCATCTTCACGGGTAAAGCTTGGAAGACGGCCAACTTCAACAACATCAGATAATAAGGTGGAGTCCTGAGGGCTCAAATCTGCCACTTAGTTCATTTACACTCATCAATAACAAATTCACATGGTTAGGATAATAATTATGCCCACGTGTGAAAGAATGGTTATTCACTAAGTACTACATATATGAATGTAACATATGCTCTCAAATTGGAACCATATCCAGTGATACCAATCAGTAGAAAAGCATGATTCATCTATGTATAACAGTAGCAACATAGAGTAATGACAGTAAACCGCAGCCAAAGGCTTCAAGCTATTACCTGTTGACAATAAATACAAGAATATACATGATCCATGAAGGACGACAAAACGTGGAAGCCAATCATCAACTTCAGTATCGTCATCAATAGGAGCTGGTTCTCCAGGTAATGCTGCCCATCTCTACATAGAACATACAGGATGTTTTCAATGAAGTAGGTAGCACACAAAAATTGGTGGTCTGAAAATCTGTACAAAGTGAAAACAAATTGAGATTGTATGCACCATTCGCATGTACAAATATCCTGAAAGACGGGTAGAACGCAAAACTTCATCAAGATGTTCCAACCTGCGAGAAAGATGAATCTCAGATGAATACAAGAGGCAACAAAAAATTTGGAGTATAGACTGAATATTACAAGAGAACAAAACCTGAGAAACATAAAATACAAAATATTAATGCATGCTTCTGTGCTTAGAACATTATTTTCACCAATTCTAAGAAAAAGAATAATAGAATTCTTGAACCTAAATATAATAATAACCTTTTAAACCAACTTCAAATTTCTAAGTTCTACCCATAGTTCTACTTCCTTAGAGAAGACATGCATTATGTTACCAGCTTGAAGAGACAGTACTTCCCACTCCCTTCCTGCACCCAAATTTTGGCAGATTGACTTCATAGAACTCAGAAACTCCTCCATTCATTTTTTTCTCTTTGATCTTCCTGACAAACAAGAGAAACTCCCCCCTTGCCTCACTTTTACTTTCTGCCTTTCCACCATTCAGTTTCCCATGTATTCATCCCAGAAAGAAGAAGAAATGGAAACCACATATAATTAATAACAAAAAGTGCGTATTACAGTGCTCAAAGAGCAAGTACCAAGTATTACTTACTGTGCTTTTAGATGAGCTTCTCTATCCTCCAAATCAGCAAGTTCTGATCTAAGGGATTCTAATTCTGGAGCAGTTAACACAACCTGAAAATCGAAATCCCCACAATTCTCAATATAAACGAAATTGCACAACCAATTGGAAATTTGAATAAAGAACGAGTTTCTCAACCTTTTCCTGACCAGATGCCCATGGTAGCCCCCGTAAACTAAAGAAATTCAACATCGATGCGGCACTTCTTAATTTTCTTCGTGCCCACACACGGCTAGGAGACTATGCTAATGCACAACAGAGAAACCAAACCGAAATAAATTCATACTATTTTACTTTCTTCCTTTTGTTTTGTATTTCAGGAGGAGATCAAAGGTTTTTTTTTAGGAGGTGTGTTGGGGGACAAAGTATACGTACCTCATAATCTGGTCTGGGATGTGAAACAGGGGAACTCTTCCTCTCCGAGGTATCTACACCAGATGTTGAAGCTTGAAAATGATCAGCAAAAACTTCTATCCCCCTAGGAACATCACCCATGAAGCTGAAATCCACTTTGTGAGTCAATGCTCCGGCCATAATGAAAATTGAACTCTTTAGGTCAGCATAGAGAAGTATTTCCTCTATCAAAATAGGCATATACTATCAGAAAGCCATTGTCCCTTTCATTGATCATTTATCTAGAAACATTCTTAAGTAAAACACCCAAAAACTATCTTTGCATACTATACTACATGAAATTATTTTCAACAAATTTACTTAATTAATATTTTAAGATTGAAGGATGAATCATAGTGCTACTAAAAATCATAAAGTTGAAATCTTTTGATTCAATGAGCCACCTAGAGTAACAAACTAAATATACAAAAAGCATATAGATTAAAAAAATACTGCCTAAAATTCTCATAAATTAACATAAAACCCCATAATTTAATAGTATCAAATTAAAAATTAAAAAAATATATAAAAACTTCAAACGATTATGCTGAAATAATAGAAGCATCATCAACTACTACCAAGTTAACCCTCGAACAAAAATTATAAGTGATCGTGTCAGGAGAAAGTCTAGCAAAGAATGTAAACATTATGCATATATCACAAATTTTAGAACAAATCAATGCAATTTTATGAGCAAAAACTTCAAAAATTGTAACCATAACAAAACTAACCAATAATAATTCAGTATATAAAAAAGTTAAATCAAAAAAGGCAGGTTTGAACCTGTAAAAACCGCCGCCGGAGCTAGATTGTGTGAGAGAGAGAGAAACCTGAAGGGAAGTTCTTTCTTTCTTGGAAAGTCTTTGACGCGAGAGACTGAAAAAGCAACGACATGAATGGACACTAGCGTAAGTTAATTCGGAGTTGCTTAACATGCAATGACATTCTTACCCCTACTGAACTAGCAAAGAGACAATAAACACTTGGCACTTTATTATTGGTGAAAAATAAAAAAAAAATCCCCTAATCATTCACATATTTAACTACAAAAATAATATTCACTCCGTTCTAAAATTAAAAATACGATTTTAATTTTTAAGATTAAACGAAGAGATATTAAATTTTAAAAATCATATGAATCATAAAAACTTGAAATAAAAAAATTTTATGATTAATAATTTATGTTATATCTTATATAATTATAATAATTATTTTAATTAAAATTAAATAAATTACATCAATTTAAAGTTTAATATAACGTTTGACATTAAAAATTAAATTGTAATCGTTTTGGAGTAGAAATATCTAATAATTAATGAAAGTTTATTAGGTAATATATAAGAGCTGTTAATGCTAAATATATTATTATTATTTTTTATTCTGTCTTGCTGATTAAGTTATAATCAGAACATTAAAAAAGAGCTTCACACCCTACTTCTTCTTTGTCGCACTTGTACACAAGGTTCTTGTCATATATGAATGAGAAAATCAAAATTAAATAAAAAGATAACTGATATTTTTATATGATAAAATAATATTTTATATGAATATTTCTATGTTAAAAGTATAATTTATCACTATTCATGTAAGAAAAATTATATAAAATATTATTTTTTTATATAAAATTATCAATTTTCAATAAAAACTGCAACATTGGTTAAGTTATTGAAGCACGTCTCCGAGTGGTAACTGGTAAAGGCCAAAACATGTTACATTTTTGGTGTAGCCATAATTACAAAAAATTAAGGGTAAATTACATATTCTATTATATTTTTGAAAATAATTACAACAATAATGTAGTCAAAAAATCTTTACACAACTAATACACTTCCATATTTATTTACAATACTAGTGCAATTAGGATTCCTTAATTTAGGGAATTAGTATTCAATTAGAATCCCTTAATTTAGGGATTAGTTATACACATGACTTCTTCTCTCTCTCCTCATCTATAACAATTGCAGTTAGTCATCACTCTTTTTCTTCATTCAACGTATTCTTTCTATATATATATATATATTTGGGCAACAAAGGTCTGTATTTCTCTCTGCATGTAATCGCTGCCTTTTCTATCAAATTCAAGTCAGCAACAACAAGATTCTTCCTCAATACTACTCCTGTCTTCTTTGAAGAGTTCTTCAGAAAGCAACTAAAGCACTAGAAGTCCATGAAGAACAAGAGACAACAAGATTACGAATATGAAGAACTAGGGTTCGAAGCGTAGTAAGAAGGCGGTGGTTAGAGGCAATAGCGGGATGGCGGATAGATTTGGTATAATCTAATTGCGGCGGAGTTAACGCCATCTTCCTCCCTCCTCCACCATTAACGCACTTCTTCTCCGCCCTCCTCCACCATTAACCTAGACAGCCCCAACTTGTTAACGCCATCCTCCACTGCGATTTTTTTTCATAAACAGTTGTTGTGATTTTTTATAATGACAGTTGGTAATAAACATTATACCAAGGTAACCAATTCGGTGTTATTAGGTTTTAATTTATTTTAAAAAATCTATTATAGATTTTTTTTTTATTTAATAATCTAGATTAGTATTTAACATTTTATACAAATGTAACCAATTAAGTTTTATTGGGTTACCAATTAATTAAAAAAAAAATCTATTTATAGATTTTTTTTATATAATGTAGTTAGTAGTCAAACTTGTCTACAAATGTAACCAATTCAGTTTTATTGGGTTACCAATTAATTATAAAAAATATATTATAGATTTTTTTTTTTTATAGTGTAGATTAGTAGCCAAACCTTAATCAAATGTAACCAATAAAAACTAAAATTGTTACCTTTGAAAGTTTTGATACCAACCGCATTGTAAATTTCTTGATTCCCACAAAAACTAAAATTGTTCACTTTGTATAATATTTGGATACCATTGCACTAAAATTGATTTTTTCTCCTTTTAATTTTTAGACTAAATCAACCTTCGTCACAATGTCAGTTGTGGCCGTAATGAATGAGGAGATCGGCGTGTTGAAGCGGCGACGAAGGGGAGGAGGAGGAAGATGACCGACGAAATGGAGGAGGAAGATGACGTTACCAAACTTTGAATATTTGAATTTTAATTATTATTTTTGAATTTGAATTTGAATTTGTTGTTAGATCCAAGATATTTGAATTTGAATTATTAATTATGGTAGTTATTTCTCCTTGATTTTAGGTTTCCTTATTATTATGAATTGTACTATTTTTTGTAATATGAGTAATAATTACATTCTTTTTATAATTATTTGATTGATACACTTTTTTTGTAATTATTTTTTATTTATTGTACTCTTATGTAAAGAACCAAAAATTAAACCAAGTAACGTACAAAATAACGCCGTGAAAATGATTAAATTATCTATCCAATAAACAAAGAAAAGTTTTAGTAGTGTTAGATTTAAAGTCTTTGGCCCACGAATTTGCGTTACCCTTTACATTTTCTTGTTTTGCTCAGTAAGAGTTTGAGCGGTGACTCGGTGAGTGTAGTAGCAGAAAATACTCCCAACGTTTCAAAATAAATTAGATATACATCTTTTTTTGTCAGTTTTTAAATTAAAGATACAATTTTATTTTAAGATTATGTTATTATTTTTATAATATTATCACTAGTGCCTCATCACCACTACTAAAGGGTATTTGATAAAACTGAATAGAATAATTTTGAATGTTCAAGTGATCTAAATGAGCCTAATAAAACATCATTCTGAATAAAAAAATTATTTGATAATTAATATATCTAAAACATCCGAATGACGCATTTTTATTATTTTACCTCTTCTAAAAAATTCAAAATTATTGTAAATTTATTTTATATTACTTAATATAATAGTTAATATTGTAAAAAAATTTAAATAAAAACTTATTCAACAATTATTCAACCTATTCAACCAAAAAAATTACATTCAATTCTGAACCATTCAACTCTATTAACCTAAACAAAAAATGTTCACTACTTTAGAGATTGAGAGAGAGAGATTATTTTATTAATCAATTAAAGATAAAAGTTTTATTACTTTTTGGATCATTCCAATGCTAAATGTCCACCTCTTTTAATAACCAAACTTTTACACATTTTTTTCTTATTAATGTAACATTAAATATCTCATACTTTACTTATTTTAATTTCTCTCCATATTTAAGAGCGTTATTAGAAATTTTATGATTTATTCATCTTATTAATGTGCGTGAAAAATCTCATGACTTTTAAAAGATGGAGTATTATTTATTAAAAAAAACTCATTTAAAACTTTTTAGTAAAAAGTAATAACAACTCTTACTCTTACGACATAAATAAGACTTAAATTTCTATCATTATGCCATTAACTTGACAGCCGTGGATCCGTAATTTGTTAGGATTCATTGCATGCACTTACCAGTTGTGACCTGACCTCTGAGTTAAACAACTCTCCAGCAACTACAGGAAACTGGAGTAACTGTTTTCACCAACCCCTTTTAACAAATAAGGAAATTAGAAAACCTACCAAATTTGACTCCCTTTTAGTTGATATGTATGCTTAATGGCATAAAACAAGGAATTGTGCTCATCTTTTTTGAAATTTAAAGGCTTCATCTGATACACTTAATAACATACTCACCAAACTGCAGCCGAGGATATACCTTTAGACATCTTTCAATCCCTCCCCTTGTGACAGCCTAGCATAGCATATACAAGATCTCTCATCACTGCAAACACACAAAATTGACTAAAAAGGAACATTAGTTTCAAATTTTTAGAAAAGAAACCCAAAAACCAAGGAGCAGCTCACATAAGTACCTAATACCGGCTGCGTTTTCTCTTGTATACCTGGTTTGTGTAAATGTTCGACAAGATTGAAAATATCACCATTTATCGTGAAAAAAGTACCTAAATACTCCAGTAATCACCTCAGCAAAGTTGGACCAATAATTCATGGAAACAAATGATGACAAGGCCTTTTTTATCCCCATTCCAGAAACAAAAGACCTCATTTCAGATATTGAAAACGGTAATCCATGGAAAAACAGTAGAAAACTTGGATACTTTATTAATCAACTAAAATGAGAAAGCACATATCATAAGATAGAACGAACGGCATTTCAAAAAGCTCAAGGAAAAATAAAATTGTCTCAATGTGTACTTTCAGGAGAATGATGTATCCGACTTAAATTTACTGACCCAGACTCGATCAACTCTGGCATCACTGCCTCACATGCCCCAGAAGACACATCAGAAAAAAGCAAGGGATCACACTTATTTTCAATCAACTTCTTCCCCTCATTGTTGGGAGAATGACTGCCTCCAGGACTGCCTGAATGCTTCATCTCTTCAAGGTTACGGGGTAAAAGAGTGTCAGACTGCTCTACATCTTTCAGGGAGGAAGATTTATCCTCCACGATAACATTCACTACCTCCTGTGCGGGAACTGGATCCACCTCCATTCCTGTCACATTCAGCATAGAAACCTGTTCCTCTGATACCACCAGAGTTTTGGTCACACCTGGCTTATCCAACTTTTGCCAGGCAGTCGTTGGACATGCTTCTACCTCCTCCTGTAAATCACTTGACATGTCAACATCCTCGTTATAATCTGGGACTGCACTCTCCGCCTCTTGCGCATCACTACACGAAGCAAGCCCCCCAGGTTTATCATCATTTGAAGCAGCTTTCTCAGTATCATATGTTTGAACAACCTCGAGGCTCTCCAAGTTGGAAGATATTACTTTCTCCCGATTTATGGCTCCAATTTCTTCCCTCTGCTTCTTATAAATAGACATGGCTTTCTGCAAGTTGAAACAAAACATATAAAAATAATCATGAAAGATCTATTCAACTTTGCAAAATCCTTGACAGTATTCTTAGTCGTTTGTTTATAAGAGATAATAATCAGATACATGAAGGGGGAAATATTATAAACTCAAACACACAATTCCAAGTATATTATTGACACATTTAAACATTTAAACATTTAAATATAAATTCCATAGGGCAAACAGATACTTGAACTTCTAGAAGCATTTCAAACCCACTTTAACCGCTCAAAACTGCAAGGACTAACTGCGCAGCAAATAAATATACTTAAAAAAACATATGTAAATGACTAATTAGCTTCTTTAACAAGTAGAGGGGAAATGTCAAAGCCACCCCAGACCACCAACAATAAAGTTGTCTTCGAAAATAACAAAAAATTATTAAGCAATTACCACATGAAACTTCAAAGTACAAACTAGGAAACCAAACACATCTACCAAGGACTTAACTTTTGTTAGGGGCTAGGCAGTAACATGGAGCACGTACAAGGAATAATGGACTTTACTATAGTCAATATAATAATAAATGGCCATATCTCAAATTAAAAAAAATACTCCCTCTGTCCAATTTTACTTGTCCTAGTTTGAAAATAAACACGCCTACTAAGAAAACAAAATTATCCCTAAATTACTCATCTTAACTACTCTATTATCATCTTGTTTGTTTTAATTAATCTCCCAACTCTTTCTTTCTTTTCTTGGAATAATAAAATATAGAGCAGATGGGTGGGTGGGGGGGTGGGGAGTGTGAGTGTGGTGTGCTTCCAATGTCAAAGTTAGTAGTGTTACTTTTTCTAATGGATGTCTTGTTGTTTTCAATGAAATTTTTAAATAAAGTTAAATGAGGCTACTATTGGAAAAATAAGGTCAAAAATAGCATTAAAATGGAAAGAGGACAAATAGAGTTGGACAAACCAGAAAGGAAATTAGGACAAGTAAACTTGGACAGAGAGAGTATATTTTGTCAAAGGTGAAGTATATTCACATCCTAAAAGTTAAGTACCTGAAAAACAGAAACATTTATTGCAGCAAAAAGTGAATCACTCGAAATTTTATCAGCAACATTGGCTTCAAAAACCTCCTGTAATAGGATTATAGAAACGAAAAAATATAATTAGAAAGAAGTAAAATATACTGAACGATGCAAAGAAAGATCCGGCACAAATTATAGAGTAATGACATCTATACCTCAAAATATAAAATCTTGGAATTATCCTCATCTGCTAGTGTGTTCTTGTCCATATCCATCAAGTTAGTAAACTGATCGTACAACTCAGGTTGGATAAGATCTGTCGAAATATCAAGCTTGGACAGATAAACATGGTAAGGACAAACATCATCCTTCACTGACATCATCGAAATCTCACGATTCTCCTCAGGAGAATTCTTGGGAGCTTCAGAAATATTATCAAGAGCATCACTGGACTGGATGTCAAAGTTATCTGCTTGAAGATTTGGTTGATTTTGTTCTATATGCGCTTGCTGAACTGATTGGCCAGACAAAACTTCATCAGCTTTTAGACGAGCTAAATCCTCTTTTTGGGGAGCATTAGTCATGTCTGCGCTCAACCCACTGTTCTTCCCCTTCCACATGTCTCCACTTGTATCCCACCCTCGATTGCTCATCTGAGTTCTGTTTTGGTCCCAATCTAATCTCCCATAAACACGAGTCTCATCACCAAATACAGCATTATTTGAATCCCATCCATGTTCATCCACTGGATTCCGCCAACTAAGTGGACGCCCATGGCCAGAAAATCGGTCAGTATCAGGCATGTGGTAAGGAAGAGTGTGGTTCATATCCATTGTAGGTCTAACACTAAATATTGGCGGAGCAGGAAACTGCTGCATCACTGGATGAAAACCTACAGGAGGTGGACCATGCTGGAAAGGTATGAAACCATTTGCCACAGGGGAAGGCCAGTTTGGTACACCTTTCCATGTATTTCCTTGGGGTCTTCCCATGTTAGAATCACCAATTCTCCTGTGACGGTTGTTTGACCTGCCTCTATTGTCATCTTCTAAAGTACCAAAAACTGAAGAACTGTCTACTCCTGTCCTGAACGGAGGAGGTGGAGGAAGATGGGACCTGGAATTTCCAGAAAAGATACTATTTCTATTGAAAGGCGACGAAACAGATAAATTATCTCCATCAACTTGGGAAGGCTCATCTACTGGATGTGTCTCTATAGGCAACTCTCGACTTCCTTTTCCTTCCCTACCAGAAAAATCTCTGGAACCGCCATTCCTCTGCCCAGATTCTTCAACATCAAGAGTCCACCTAATATCTGATCTATTTAAATGTCTCCGTTCCGTACTGGTTGATGATGGGGATTTATTTACCATTCGCAAGGGTGAAGCACGGGCATCTAACCTCGGACGCCTATCAGCAGATAATTCACCAATTTGGATGTCATCCTTTTGAACGGATTTTTCCATTGACTGGGATGAAGACATTTTTTCAGTTAGTCCAGCGCCAGTAAACTCCCTACTAGAGCTTACATTATGCCGAACCCTCTCTTCAAAACCATAGTCTCTGTACTTTGATTCTTCAGGCTTTGAAACTCTAAAAAAAACAAAAGGACACAGAATGGTTGTTAAACTCAATTTAGCTACATAATGTAAAAGATAATCCATTAACTGAAAGTGTAGTATATTTAAAGAAGACAACAGAACTATTCGAGCAAAAATAGATATTACATGAGCACTGAGCAGAGTAAGAAATCCCCTTCCCCTTCTTAAAATATTTTAAAAGAAGCTTAATGATTGTTTATTTTTTACGCTAATTCAGCTGTACCCCAAATCCAAACCACGCACTGACAACTATGATGCACAGACATCAACAATATTACACTGACAAGCATTTCTGAATTCAATTCAAATGCAAAGGTCCAATTGCAGAATTTCTGAAGTTTCTTTAGATGCCTCAACCCATAAAAGAGAACGTCTCTAAGGCACATAAAGTTGATTTTCATAGCTACCGAAGGACGTTCTGTTGAAGCATGCCACGTGAGATAAAAACTATTCAATACAATGTTTTTTGCATAAAGAGGAGGACAGCAGTTTCTTGATCAACAGTCTCCCAACCGGCAAGATAAAAGTAAAATAAAAAACAACTAAAAAACAAGATTATCAATATCCAAATACCAGAAATGCTAAAAATTCAAGAATATGCAATGGACATGCCTGTAAAGATCTCTTGCAGCATGAGTGCTGGAACTAGGGGAACTCCTACGACGGATGTGGTTCAGAGTTATATCTACATCTGTATTGCGAGAATTAGACCTTCCTCTATCTGTAACTAAGTCTACTTTACTGCTGCTTATAGATCTCTTCTCTGTATCAGAATGTTGCTCTTTTGTACTTCGAGATATAACATCACTATGGCCTTCATTATCATTGGCTCTTCTCCTACCCTTATCTTCTTTGTATCTGGTAACTCGATCATTGTAAATAGGACTAATATCACGATTGCTGGATTTCCTATAATTAAGATCTGCAACATTGATTTCATCCCTCGAACGCTTCATATCAGATTCACTGGTGCGATCTCTTGAGGTGTGCTCGTCCCTGTACTTAATATCCCGAGCTCTCTTGTCTCTTTCACTGTCGTTTTTTTGCTTGGCATATCTGTGTTTACTGTCTCTATCAACATCTTCCCGAAGCTTTTCTTCCTTGTGTCTATTATCTTTATCATCTTCCCTATACTTTTCATCCCTGTGGTGCCTATCATCTTTATTACCATGTTCGAGATACTTATCCTCTCTGCATCTAGTATCTCTGTCACCATCTTCACGATATTTATCTCGGTCACCATCGTGTCTATTATCCCTATCAATATCTTCACGATACTTATCATCCCTGCGTCTAATATCTTTTTCACCATCTTCTCGAAATTTGACATTCCAGTATCTACTATCCTTATCCCCACCCTCTCGATATTTATCCTCCCTATGTCTATTGTCTTTCTCACCATCTTCCTGGTACTTATCTCCATGCCTTTCAACATTTTGCCTTTCATCCTTGTGCCTTACATCCTTGGAGCGGTCACCCCTGGAAGACCGTTTATCATCAGAATGTCTTACATCAACTTGATACTTATCCTTATCAATAGAGTCATCTCCTCTCCTCCTTACCCTTTTCTCAAGTTCCTTCTCTAGCTCAGGATTCCGTAGTTCATCTTGTATTGGCCACTCTGTAAAAGAATTCATTATACACCATAAGATAAAAGAAAAGATTGACTAATCATAGATCAATAAAATTTAAAATAAAACTAAGAAGTCTGATATGTAGGTCAGAATCTAGTAACGAGTATAGAATGAAACACAATTAGCATAATTGTACAGCAAGTATTAGATACACAAATCTGACCCAGTCTAAAATAATTGAATCCATGAAAAATAAACTGGTTGAGTATAGATTTGGTTGCCAAGATAAAATAGCATCCATTGCCTATTGGAAACAATGGTAACTGATAAATGAGAAATCATTCGGCTTTGGTTGCTTCTAAAAGCTTAACACACTTGGTAATAGGTATTCCTAGTATTAGAATGGGAATAGTTTATTTGAACAGACTCATTTATACGTGTGTTTATGTAAATATATATATGAGAAAATAATTAATGTCCCAAGCAGTAAAGCACACACAATTAGTACATGCATTTAGACAATTATGTGTTCTTCAATAGAAAATCCCTGAAGTAAAATGCTCGTAACCACCACTATCAAAACTCAAGACTCCTAAAGGTAGTACTAATAGAAACGTCAATGTATAGGATAAATTTCTGCACTACGAAAAAGGAACATCCTAAGTGAGTAGTAATAGGGAAAAGATCTGAAAATTCAGATCTACTGCAGTAATAACCTTGTGGTATAAAGTTTAGAAGCAAAGTGACCACAAGTAGCTTTGAGGAAGTGAAAGATATGGAGAAGAAAGGCTTGTATTAATCTTTATGTTAGATGCCAACAGTTATCAATCCTGTATGGGGGGATCCATTTACTTAGATACAAACTGAATTCAATGGTAAATGTAACATACATAACCTTAGAGAACTTCATAGACATAGATCCCTTAATTAAATGCCTTCCTTCTATAATAATCCTTCAATTTATCAAGACAGTTGTCTTTAAACTTAGCCTTGATTTGTTCTCTCATGTACTGTAGTCCATATTCCTTGATTTGTTCTCTCGATATTCAAATTCTGAGCTATTCGAAAAAGTATGTTTTATCCAGAACGCAACAATAAATGAAAAATATTCAAGTGAGCCAAGCAGCATACAAACAATGACACATAACTAAACCACAATTATCCACTATCAAATTTCTAAAACAAAGAAATGGGCACATGATACCTCAAGATAGAAATTGCAACACCAAACTACAGTTGCATCAAACTGTTATAAACATAAAACCAAACAACTTACCACTGAAAATTTGAAGGCCTCAGAAACTTACACCCTTGACCCATCAAAACTGAAACCCTAAAAAGGATTCAGAAGGAGAACAACATCCTTCCATAGGCATAATTTTCAACAAAAAAAAAACCTTACATTACCTTTCAAAAAACTTGTCCTCAATCATTTATGTTATCCCATCAAATTCCCAATAATCACCCAGTGTATCATTTACACAAATAACACAATGCCTGAATTCTCCACATCTTTGTTTCCTCAAAATTCCATAATACATACTTCCTTAAATTCTTCACCAAAACCCTTAAACAATCACTTCCAATATGTACAATCTTCCATTGACTTAATGCTTTATCTTTTATAATACAAAAACTTATGTTATTGTCTAAGCATAACAGAAAGCATAGCACTAAATAAAACCTATTTATTCAACCTATAAGGTTTCACATAAACCACATATTCCCCATGTAAACAGGGTTCAGCAGAGAAAAATTAGAACTTTAATCAGGAATTTAAGACTATTGTTATTACTGCTACCACTTCAATACACTAACAATATTCACATATATGTGGATACCATCCACAACAATAAAGTTTCCCTTACCAGCATTTTCTTTACCTAGTTTGCTCTGCCGTTCTTCCATAAGATCCAGAGAATGTAATCCCTGCTTCCTCGGCACTTCTACATCCTTAGCATCCTGCAACTTTTTCTCCTTATCCGCCCCGCCACGGTCACGGTCTTTCTCCTTAATTTCCCTAGACTCTTTCTTCCCAGAATCCTTTTCAAACTTTCGCTTCGAGTCAGCCCTGCTACCGCCCTTGCTCTCCTCCTTTTCCGTATCATCTTTCTTCTCACTAGCACTATCATGCCTCCTACTACTCCTACTCTTGGAATCCACAGAAGCCTTCAATTCCTTTGATTTCAAATTCTCTGCCTTAACTTCCTTATCCATAACTAAACCATCACTTCGCTCATCCCCACCGGCATTCCACCTATCACTCCCCCCACCTTCTCCTTTCTCCTTCCGCCGCTTCGGAACAACATTCTCATCCGCCAAGTCACCGTTACCATGACCAGACAGATCTTTACCATCTCTTGACTGTGAACTAAATTTACGCTTCTTACCTGATGATAAATCCTTAGAAACCCTAACCGATACCTCATCCTTACAGTTTCTATCTTTCACCTTCACATCCTCCTCATCAGAATCCGAGTATTCCTTAACCTTTTGCTTATGCGATTTACTCCGTGAACTTCGCGGCATCGCAAAAACCACAAATTCCAAACCCGGGTGAAAGCCTTGACGGAATCCAAAATTCGCCGGAAACTAACCGCTGAGTTGAATTTGAGAAAACAACAACGGCGAGGCAAGATCACCGTTTCTGGACGAGATCGATATATTTATGAGAGAAAATTGAAATCTGAGAAAATTTTGTAGAGGGATTGGAGGCGATGGTTTGATGTTGGTGCGAAACAAAAATGTGAATCCTATTGACGGATATTAGTGTTTATGACTGAAATGCCCTTTGAAGTGTGTGATAATTACGCCGAGACTTTTGTTGCGTTGTCTGTTTGTTTGGAGGGTCACACGGAGGAGAGAGAGAGAGAGGGACCTTTATATTTGAAGAAGAGAGGAGAGGACCGATGTCTTTTTTGAAAAGGGATAAAAGAGTGGGTAAAATTCATAAATATTTGAATGAAAATATATTTGACAGTTTATTACGGAAATTCTAATGAGATAAGTACGTACGTTATTGCTCTTTTATTTCAATTTAATTAAATAAATAAGGGCTAAGTCGAATTAATTATGTTCAATTAATTTATTTCAATATAATCAACACGTGTTCACAACTTTAATTTATCAATATTATTAAGTATTAAAAAATGGGATAAGATAGATGAATAAGATTGAATCTTAATTCCCACAAAAATTCGATTGGACATATTATAGAAACGTCCACCTACTTCACCCTTTCTTTTTCTTAAACCCTGATTTGGGGATACATTATTATTATTAAGGGATTGATATTTTTACAAATACAAAAAATTATCTGGCCAACTTGCTTTGAAGTAATTAATCCCTTGTATTATAAGTACTTATTTTGTTAACAATATTTATAGATCAGTCAGTTCTTGTATATTAAAATAGAGTAAGAAAAAGACAAATTAATGGATAGAAGGAAGGAAGGACTATCAACAAACAAAACAGCCGAGTGGACAGAATTAGCAGGCAAATAAATCCATTCGGTCTTTGTATTTGGACTATTCTCTCCCCTCTCCCG
The DNA here is from genome assembly GCA_020205615.1 of Panax quinquefolius. Taxonomy (NCBI): domain Eukaryota; kingdom Viridiplantae; phylum Streptophyta; class Magnoliopsida; order Apiales; family Araliaceae; genus Panax; species Panax quinquefolius. Next base: position 1,736,572 of record CM035152.1, read on the forward strand.
TTGCTCCCATCCCATGGCTTCTTCCATCAATCTCCCAAGCCTTAAAGTCCCCCTCCTCCTTTACAAATCCCACTTTCTTGGCCCAATCAAACTAGGCCATAAACCATTTCTCACAACTCCAAAACCAGGATCAGCCATTTTTGCCAAATTCAATCTCTCAGAAATTCTGGGAGGCAGAGGTCTATGCAATGGTGAAGAAGGTCTTCAACAAGAACTGAAAAAACCAATCTCTCAAGAATCATCCACATTCTTCATCTCCAGCACTCAAGAAAAGTCAGCAATATCAACGCTTGAGAGCATCCCAGAGGATGGCGTTGAAAAGGAATTATTAGGACTTACCGGTGGATTTCCAGGTGGTGAAAAGGGTCTGAAACAATTCATCGAGAAAAATCCTCCGGCTGAGGAATTAATCCCAGTTGGCTTCAATCAGAGCTTGACCAAGAAACCAAAACCGCCTGTATTGCCATTACTAATGCCCGGTATGATTGCAATTGTGAAGAATAAAAACAGTCCATATTATATGTACTGTGGCATTGTACAGAGAATCACTGATGGAAAGGCTGGGGTTCTCTTTGAAGGAGGGAATTGGGATAGATTAATCACTTTCAAGCTCAATGAGCTTGTACGCCGTGAGAAGGGACCTCCAATGGTTAGTCCTCGTTCGGTTGTACTTGAATCCATGATACAACAGGATTCTAAATAATTCTGCTTAATTTCTAAGTTGATGTTCTGTTGTATATACAGTCAAAATGCTTTTAAATGCAGATTGCAAGGCCATGGATAAATGAATGTAACATTTATTGTCTATAGTTCAAGTTAGCATAGCTGGTACACTAAACAGAGCATGTATTCTGGTTTGTAAATCCTAGATGTTCAAATGCAACACGTCGAGTTAAGCTTCTCAAATAGGTTCAATAACTGATTTGCATATAATGAACCCTGCAAAAGAAGATGCTTTCCCTTTCATGCCTAGAAATTTTCAAACACATCTGTGAAATTTTATGCAAGAAGTAATTAGTTATTGTAAAACCAATCCTATATTATTTGCAAGGGTAGACAGACCATTCCAAATTAAAACCACAAGCCAAAATCACACCATTATATTGATGCCTGGAGTATAAACTTAGTTGACGATGAAATTCAGACAAGTATTACAAATTTCAGCAATCTATAAACCAAAAGCTGTGCGAATGAATAGGAGGAAAGTTTTGCAATGAATGAAAAAACAAATATAAGAAAATTGGTCTTGTTATTATGATCATTCTATTCCACCATAAATTTCAAAGGACACTATTATATGGTATAGAATGGAGAAGTAAAATTTCACGTCTTCATATTCCTCTCCCTTCTAAATTTCATTCACAAACAAAAGAAGCCAATTCTGATAATCCCATAATAATCTCCAGAGATACAACAATTATTTTTTTCGTAGCAAGTGGTCTTTAGACACTTCTTAAACTAAGGAAAGTAAACATAAAGCCAAGGAATGGTTGAACCTCGCCGTACAGGGCTCTATCAAAAATTCAGATACAGCCACCCAACTGCAAACAATAGTCACAAAACAAAAGGTTAGTAAATCATAAATTAAATGATAGAAGACCAAGACTCCAAACATCACTTGAATTTAGTGCACATGGACTGAGATCGGATGTATGACTGCTCATCTTAATACTTGGATGTCATAACCTCAAGACACAACCATGATCACTTAGTGAACCAAAAATATTCAACCTGTTTTATTGGCAGGTTTTTGTTTTTGATAGATAACAAGGTATATTTGCAGTTTTTCATACAAAGGAGAAACAAATAACAAAAAGAAAGAACAGAAGTAGAGGATAACGTGTCATGCACAGGCAGCAGGCTTAACTAACATACACTTTCATAAGGGATAGGGCCCTAGAAGGGAAAAAGAGAGTATAATTTACAAAAATAAAATAAAAATCATAATATGAGGAATGTAACATAATTAAATCAACCATAAAGAGGAGAAGAGGAGAAGAGTTCCACATGTACAGCGAATCAGGCATAAAGGAATCATGAACTTTATTCCTCATGGTAATGATAATAGTATGCCTGTATTTGATATGCGAGCTCAACAGTACAGTTTTAATAATATGTCAAGTTTGTTTAGTCCGATCAGCATCTTTTTCCCCAGTTTATTATATAAAGTGTAAGATAAGCCATCAAACACTTGATTACAGAGTTGAGGGTGCAGTCTAGAACATAATTTTTTATTTAATCAAAAGATGGCCTTTTGCGTTAATATACTCTAATTAAACATACATACCAAAATAGACTCAATCTCCTCTTGTGACAATGGCGTTCTTTTGGGCTGAAGAGAAGCTTTTCCTCCTCCAGTCGTGTTTGATGAGCTAGACCTTGAGAAAAAAGTCTGAGGAACATCACCTGCCACAGATTTAGCTTGATGCTGGGATGTGGAATCTGCAAAAGAATCACATGATTACTTAGGTAGCATAAAAAAAGATTTATACAAAGATTTGGCCCAACTGTCAAGGATCAGCTAATGAATCTGTTTTTTCCATTACACTCCGTTCGGGTCCTTAGGTTAGTTAAAGCACAAGCTAAAAAAGATTTTATAAATAAACCATGAGGACAATTATTTTGAATTTTGGGTTTGGTATATTCATAAGACTCCAAAACAATAAAGCATACAACAACATTAGCTATCTCTGTTTCAAAATATAAGATCACTTGCCTTTGTATTATATTTGGAAAAAGGGAGTATAAAAATATGCTATAAGATAAGCTCGTTTTATGCAACGCCATATTATAGTAACGTTTTAACATAAATTTGAACTTTGATCAATTGTTGGAAATACATGAGAAGAAAATGAGGCACGGTACAATTAGTAGCAATACAATTCGTAACTAGGTTTCTCACCCTACTTATGGTTCAACATGTTGCCTAATTAAGAAAAAAAGTAACCAAATTTATATCAACAACAAGATAGGGGGCACAAGTAATGTAATCCGCATTCTACTGTACTTTTAACCCATTTGTAGAAAATTCCTTTTCCCTATTGTGCCAGGGTATCTCTCAGATGTAAGGCTCTCCTAATGCACAAGTGGAAACATCTTAGAAGAGAAGAGATGGAATCAACACCCTCCACATTACAGGTTAGAAGAACTACAGTTAGAAAAACAAATGAAAAAACTTCTTTGAAATAAATATTAAATAATAGCAAAAAATGGGAGAAGAAACATTTCAATAAGCAAACCTTTAATATGCAAAATTGTCTATCAACACAAACAACATCAAAGTGTGAGATACACCCCAGAACCTTAGCTGCAACACCCACAAAGTATTGAGACAATTGACCAAATAGGTTGACATACCCCTATGTACATGATGACACAAAGCATCACACAACAATTGTATCTACCATCAATATTTCCAGATTTATGAAGCAGACAATTAATTCTTTTTCAGTGTTAGCGGTGGGGAAAAAGGGAGTAATTTAAAATTCACAAGTTGATGAAGAGATTGACATACTGATAAACCTAATCAATCAAAAACAATGTTGGTTCCAGGGTAAGCATGAAATTCTGGATTACCTACATACTATTACATAACATCTTTAAAAATGAAAAAAGAACAAAAAAAAAATCCTGACCAGCCACAATCCCCTCTAGCACACTGCAGTATCAATTTTTTCCAACTACAGATTTCTCCTACTGATAATATATTCAGAAAAATTCAGATTTGATAGTTTAATGCATCATCCTAGTTAAGGCACGTGCATCCCAAACCAGAGCCCCTCCAAAAAACAATTACTTAGGCTAATTATTAATACATAGATGTGTAGAAAATTGTGTAAATTCAGCATGTACATGAACGATAATTAATCGGGTGGAAGGGAAAAGAGAAACCTGAGGGTTTTGGATGTCGCTGAGGAAATTTGATGCGGGGAATTCTCTTCATCACCTGCGCGCCACCCATCTCTCTCTCTTTCTCTCTCTCTCTCTCCCTCTCTTGAAAAATGTTAAGATTGGTTGTTGGTTAATGCCTTAATGGCCGAAATGAAATATCTGAATGTTAATCTTGGCTGTTGGACTTCTTGTGTAATGATGATGACCTTGGGCTATAGTCCAGTTTCCTTGGTTTAGGGCCTTCTGGATTAAAGCCCATCAACAGATTTTAGAGAGAATTACTACTACCTGATAAGAAGATTCCACTAATTTTCTTGATTGACTACTGTCTCTCACAAAAGCTGACCAAGTAGTCTATTGACTCAATAAATTACCATCAAAATCATTTCTCTCCAACACTTGGAATGGAATAGATAGAACTTTCTTTGAAAAACATGGGCGCCAGTAATTTTTCTTGACATAGGCTAGGAAAATTACTAGCTATATATACCAACAGTAGCATTGAAGAGGAAGAGGAAGAAGGTGGTGCTGGTGCCTCATGCCACATGTCATGTATAACAAATTAAGAATTATTAATGATCACTTCAATATTTCACTATACATGTTGTTGTATTTTGTACAATAAATGTACTATTATTTAATATATGGCATGCTTATTCTTCGATCCTATTAAATCTATCTTAAAAATGAAAAAAGAGAGCAGTAGATACTGATTGAATCCTCATTTCAACCACATAAAAAACCCCAAAAGAATGATTGCAGTTGAACAACTCAACAGTACTTAATCTAATTAAAAAGCTGCCCATGCAAATAAGTAGATATATAATTACAAAGCTGGGCATGATCACCCATATAAAAAATTTGGTACAAAAATATTGTAATTTAAAGATTCATATCCCTGAGGTGCTTATTAGCCTTTGTTCGATCGGCTAATCCAACAGTACCAAAGATTAAATATGACGGCCTGATAGAAGTATATTTTTTCTTATTGCTGCTATTAGTTTTCTCGAATATAGATAGATAAATAAAAAATAAAATAATAATTTAAAGAAACTGATATTTTCACATAATATTTTTTTTAGGTGAGCATATAGTAAATTTTACCTTTATATACGTAAAAATATTATTAAAAATAAATGTGGGGTGACATGTTTAATTTAATGCATGAAATTTGTTTGAAGTCATATCACGTGTAAACGCATATTGCCAGCATCTAATGCCAACAAATTAGAGGTGAGATTGCAGTCCCATTATTGTCCTGTCCTGCATCAATAATCATAATAGTAATTACTATTAACGTAGTTATAAAGAGACTAGTGTTCAAACTCCAAACAACCTACCCCCATTGAATATAGTACGAGTTTATGCCATATAACCGACATGAGTAGTATATTTTAAATTTATAAGTTATTTTAGATTATTTTTAATAACAACATTTAGTTAATTTAATAACCTGATCGTATAATAAGTGTTTGAATATACCATGAATACTCTATCCGTCTTAATATAAGATATTTTAGATAAGAGTTTTATCCATTAATATAAGTCATTTTAAAATTTTAAGTAAGTATTAATTGTTTAGTTTTAATATTACTCAAAGTATTAAATATAATTTTGGTTCTCTCACTATTCTTTGCTCAATAAATAATACTCTCTTTTTCCAATACAATGACAATATAAATAATTAATATTATATTTAATGTTATACAATTATTTTTTTAATACTCGTGCACAATTCTAAAACAACTTATATTAAGGGAAAGAGTGAGTACTACCTCCGTTCCTTAATATAGGTCATTTTAAAAAAATATTTTTGTTTCTAAATATAAGTCGTTTGAGAATTTCAAGTAAGTATTAATTGTTTAGTTTCCAATATTACCCCAAATAATAAATATAACTTTGGTTCTCTCACTATTTTTTGATCAATAAATAATACTCTCTTTTTTTAATACAGGGGTAATATAGACAATTGATAGTATATTTAATGTTTTACTATCATTTACTTAATACTTGTGCACAACTCTAAAACTAATTATATTAAGAAACGGAGAGAGTATTATTTAAGAATTTTAACCTTAAGGTTATTGTGTGACGTCCCCAAAATAGGTATACATCACTCATCTTGAGTCGCCAGATGTAAGGCCCCGAATTTTATGAAATAAAAGTATTCAATTTTTCTTATAATTACTATTCAGTAAATGGTTAAATTGATAAAAGTTAAAATTAAGGGTGATATATATAATTTTTTCAAAATAAGCAAGTAGTTATAAAATATTCATTATCGTTGGGAATATTCGTTTGGTCGTGGAATATTAAATGCTTTGTTGGGAATATTAAATGCGACAGTATGATCTTTTATGGGCCCCTATAAAAAATAAGCATCGGATGAAGAAAAGCGAAAAAAGGAGTTTTATAAATAATAACAGTAATTATTACAGATTAACATTTGTTGGAATAATCTTGGGTAAAGTAAAAATGTCTGGCGTTGTTGTTGCATAATAGCACTGCAGTATTACTGCAGTATTTTTGAATTATTGACTCTTACGTAAGAAGGCCTTTACTCAATAATTGTTACGATAATTCTTGTCAAAGTATTTTATTGATTCAATAATTCTTTATGCAAGAATGATATTTTATATTCTTGTCGTTTTAATAATTGTCAATACACGTATTTTTCATTATCGAAGCAATAATTTATATTATCTGAATAATATTATTAGAAAACATTATTGGTAATGTCTAGAAAGTTCTGTCTAAGGAGAGGTTTAGTCACCTAATTGCGCGCCAAGAAGGAGAAATCTTTATTGGAAATCCCTCTTTCACAGGAACCTGCTGGTTGTCATTATTGTGATTACGTAATATTATTTGTGAATAATTAATTATTGATTAATATGATAAGGAAAATATTCATTTTATGTGGATATAGATGGAGAAATTTTTTTAAAGTGACAATTGTTGAAAATTAATATTTTATTTTTACGATAAAATAATTCATTTAAATATTATTTTAATAATATATTAACGGTGATATTTTTATAATGAATGTGGGATATGAGTATATGAGGATGAAGAGTATTTTGTGGCATTAAATGTTTAACACATATTTTGTGTGTTGGTGGACACAATTATTAATAGAAATTTGATTATACTTTTGTAAAATCGCTCGTTTGTGGATTTCGATTAATTTACATTTAGAATTTGGAAATACTTTCTTACGTAAAGTTGTAGAGAATTGAATTTTCTATAAAATTCAGCGAGATTGAATTTTCCTAATAAAAGGACTATTTATTATGAATTATTGAAATTTTGGGGTTCCAAAATAATTAATTTTGAAAGTTTAAAATATTTATATTAACAAAAACGTTTTTTTCAATGTGTGGGCCTCATTTTGCATGTGTGCAATTCTTTGGTCTGGATTCAAAAGTGTAAAAAGTAGAGAATTTATTATATATGTTATTATTTTATTAAATTTTCTTTTTGGTGTTCTAAGCATTTTCCTATAAATAGGATGCTTAGGTTAGAATGAAAATCACACCGTAAAGCTGAAGTTTTCTCTCTATATTATCTAATCGTATTCTTGTGAGTATTTTGAGTATACTTTGAGTAATGCTATATCTTTGTGAGACCCAGATTTTATCAATAAAGATTTAAATTTTGTCGAAATAATTTTTAATATTATGGTGTGAATTTGAGATAATATTTTAGTTGTGGGTAGTATTTATAAATTTTGCAAAAGTATGTAAGTGGTTATATTATATACGATTGGTGGGGAATATTCGGTTTAGCGAGGGAATATTCGTACAACTACTCAATCATTCGTGGATCCCATAACAAAATTATTCATCGGATTGAAAAAGCGACAAAAATATTTTATTGAAATAATGGCGAAAGTTTTACTAGTGGGATTTGTTGAACTAACTTCGGTAGTAAAAGTACGATGTCGTGTGGTTGCAGAGTAGTACACTGCGGTGATTGATTATTGATGCTTTATGTGAGAAGTCACCGATTTGATTCCATTATCATCGATTAATAATATGAATTATTATAGCGATAATGACGTTTTGTTTTATTCGTATTATTAACGTAATAAAACGTAAACATCTTTTATATAAAATGAATACTTTATTAAAGTTATTCTATAAATAGAATATATTATATTTTATTATGCATAGTGTTGCATAGTGTTTTGCATAGTATTGCATAGTGTTTGCATAGTAAAATGTTTTTTATATAAATAGAATATATGATATTTTATTTAAAAGATTTTGCTTTAAATATGGATCACGATTAAAGTAAATCAATACGGGACCGATTCATGGATTAATTACTATGCATTCTATTTTCCTATAAATAGAAGCCCATTCCTTCATTATTTTCTCTTACGAATTCCTTTGAAACTCTAGAGAGAAATTATAGAGAGAAACTATAGAGAAAATCTATATAGAGAAAGAAGAAAAGTATTATGCTACTTCACTTTTCCAATATTCAGTTCTTCTAAGGTAAGGGATATTATTTGTTGTTCCGTAAAGTGTTATTCTTTCTTATTCATGAAGAGAACACATTATTCCATTCATTATTATTACATTGTAATAACTTTGTAAAAGTGGCATACCTATACATAACTTGTATAATGCCGACATACCTATACTTGGTGAAATCCTTATATTATTCCATTCTTATTTATTCATTGGAATAACTGTATCTGCAGAATCCCTATACTTGGTGATCTTCTTACATTATTCCATTCTTTATTATTCGTTGGAATATCCACATGCGTGTGTTTTTTACGGACTGGTTCCATTGTTTATTATTCCGCATTTATTATTACATTGGAATATCCTGTATGTGTGTTTTACAGGGACACGGTTCCATTATTTATTATTATTCAAACATTTATTATTCATTGGATCATCCAGCGATTGTGAATTTCACGACTGGTTAGATTATTATTATTACATTGGAATAACTCATCTATGCAAAGTACCGCATGCGTGGTGATTTCTTTTGTTATTCCATTCTTTATTATACCCGGTTGGTTAAAACTTTGACTTCTATACTCCATGAAATTAGTAGAATATCCTTGATATTTGCGTTTCATCGATATCTTTCATGGAAATATTCTTACGATCATTCTTGAATTTTACTCTACAAAACAGTATCTTGTTGACAATTTGGGCGTTAATAAATCCTAGAGAAATTAATTCTTAAACTTGTTTTATTGAATTCTTATATCATTGTCATCATCCTCATGTTTATATTATGTTGAAAGTTATCTTTGGCTTACGTGCATAGATGAACTTAGTATGATTATGACCTGGGGTTCATTCGGTATAATCGTGGCTTGATATAAATGATGTGACAAAAGTCCTCGATGTATTTCATAATGCGTTGATGGATAGTTTTGGTATGATTATGACCGGGGGTGATTCGGTATAGTCGTGACCATTGATAATTTGATGAAAATCCTTGGCGATTGGTACGAGGGATGATTAGATATTGTGGTTTATTCATTAAACCGAGTCTTAGTGATAAAATTGATGAAAACCTTTTAAAACCTAAAAGATAGTAGACTTTATTTTCTACTTGACTCTTTTAATGGATTGCACATTCATTGCAGATTAAACCGGTTGTCTATTGTATTTTATCGGTTTAACATTTGTTGAAGGCTAATGATAATTTATTCTCGCATTATCTTAGTCATAATATTTTTTACTTAGGCTAGTTGAGCTCACCCTTTTTTCTTTCTTTGTTCTCTTCAAGAAATGAGAATATAGTTGGGACGAGTCTGGGAAAAGAGTGATGGTCCAGAAGATAGCATTAGTAGTCCTCACTATTCATTAAATAGTGTGACAATAAATGTAATGAGGACTCCTTGAGTATGGATATTGTCTAAATGACAATATTCTATTAGAACTCTCGGTTTATGTATTATCGTATGTTACTGAGACGGATGTATAATTAAGTTTGTATTTGAATTTATGTACCATGTAAGTGGCGACCCAAGATGGGTGGACGTATACCTAATTTGGGGGCGTCATGATTGGTATCGAGCTTAGGGATATGATCCACAGCTAAGATCTTGAGATAAGAACTAGGAGGGGGAGGCGGGAATTCCTTGCTAGTATGACTACCTAAGTTTATTTGTTATTTAATTAGTCGATCGGAGTATAGGGATAATATTTGATAAATTAATTAACCCTTATGTTGTGGCGGTGTTTGGAAATGGCAAATTTGAAAATATTCCTGATGGAGTAAATGTGACCGTTGTGACACCTTTAATCACTAATCGAGTTAATGCGAAGGTCGGGACGAGGAACAAATTAGAGATATCCATGTAGTGAATGAAGAACTAATTATTGCACCAATAGGAGCTAGTTGCAGAGGTAGCGGTGAGAGTGAGGAAGAAGAGGAAGAAGAGGAAGAAGAGGAACCCGAGGAGAATTGGTTAGAAGAAGTTTATGATCAAAACTTAGAATTACAAAATCGTGTTCGTGAGCTAGAAAAACGAGTTGAAGAAGCGGAAAAGCGATTCGTGGAACAAAGGGATACAACAATTCAAAATTGGGTTATCCGATATGTGATTCTCGAACAAAATCACGCTTTGGCGGTGTAAGATATTAAAGTTGGAATCGAGAATTTAAAAATCAAAGAAGATCGGTGAAAGAAGAAACAACCGAACGAAGGAGAATAGGCGATGCATGGGTAAAAAGTCGACAACGCGTTGATAAGTGTAGAAAAAGGCGTCCGATCCAATAAAGCCAAAATAGATGAAATGGACTTTGCTTTTTGAAAGAATTGGGAGAACCCAACATCGAATTGAATTACCACATGCATAGCGGTCAACCCGAATTCGATATGGATCGAAGAATAATGATTCAAATCATGGATCGGGAATGTGAAGAAGCACTTAAGGTGGAATGTACCTATAGTAAAGTCAAACTTCGGTAATTTAAGCGAGGCGTTTGTCGAAAACCCGAACAAAGTTATTACGGGTAAGTTAATTATAAATTAATGCAAAGTCTATACTTTATTCAATACAAGTTCTACCCACTCTTTTATTCTACCTAGTTGTGTTCAATGTTTAAATTTGACTCCGGAAAAATTAGACTTTGATTTATCTATTGAAACTTCGTTGGGAGAAACCTTCATTACCTCCACTGTTTATTAATCTTATTGTTTCAAATAAACACTTTCACGTTACACTTTCACGAGTCGGGGAAAAGAGTGATGGTCCCGAAGATAGCATTAGTAGTCCTCACTATTCTGTTAAATAGTGTGACAATAAATGTAATGAGGACTCCTTGAGTATGGATATTGTCTAAATGACAATATTCCTATTAGAACATTCAGTTTATGTATTATCGTATGTTACACGACAGATGTATAATTAAGTTTGTATTTGAATTTATGTACCATTTAAGTGGCGACCCAAGATGGGTGACGTATACCTAATTTTGGGGGCGTCACATATACGGTGAAAGTTCGTTCAGCGTTATATCCGACATTCCAGTACTGCTCTTTTGAGGTAAGGGATGGTAAGGGATTTTTAAGGGTGATTATGTTTTTCGGTTTTGTATTTTTTCGGACCTTCAAAAATTCTGGAAAATTTTGAAATGATATTTTGATGAGTTTTGTAGATTGTGTCCAAAAATGGCGATTTTTGGATGTATAGATTAGGAGTTATGGATTTTATGAGAAAATACTATTTTAACGATGAATCGCTTATAACTCCTTGTGGTTAACTCCAAAAATTGATGAAATTTTATTGGGAGTACATCTATATAATATCAAGATATCAAGTATTAATTTGAATTTTTGGACAAAAGTATAATTTATGATAAATGTCTAACTATTCGGTAGTTTTGGCCATATGGAAAATAGTAAATGAATTTTAAAATTTCGAGAAAAATATATATTCAATATGGGCCTTTATTCTTCTAAATCCCGGAAAATAAATATTTTGGAATAGATTTGGTATTTTTCATAAAATGTTCTAGTTATGAGTAAATGAATTAAATATGTTATGTGAAGTAAGAAAATTGGAAAATATGATTTTATGGCTTGAGAATCATATATGAGGTATATTGATTTTTGATGAGGGTTTTGATTATTGGTGATGAAATCTTATGAGTTTGACATTTTATGATGATTAAATGCATTAATTAGTAAAGTGTAAACAATTTAATTAAATTGTTTATAAGTTTTAGAAATTATTAAATATTGTTGTAATATTAAGAATATTAAGATTTTGATATTATTAAGTGATTTTATAACATTTGGATTAAGGTGTTATAAATATTGATATGGATTTTATTATAAACTTTATCTTTTTCGTGTCGAGATTACTATGCACGTATACGGTACTATATACGAATACGGGGTACTATTCACGACAAATTGATTTATTCTCTGGCCAAATTATCGTTGATTTATGAATCTTACTCTTGAAATTAAAACCATGTTTTGATTATATTATTTTTATATAACATTTTTATAACCCTAATGATAATATTTCTCTTTGACTTGAGTGTAAAGATGGGTAGATTATTGGTATGATCGTGACTATAGGTTCTCTTTGGCCAGTAGTGCAAAAGTTGAATTGTTGATTTGGTATGATCATGACCATTGAATTTTACAATTGAATATTTTTTAGCTTAAGTGGAAAGGTGAATTGATCAACATGGTTATAATTATTGTTATATAACTACGAAATGATTATGTATTTATTTGATATATGAATATCTTTGCTTTTGTAGTGCTGAAGATGAATTATTGATGAATATCTTTGGCCGTAGTGCAAAGATGACACATTCTTTGCATATCTTTGGCCCGTAGTGCAAAGATGGCCTGTTGTTGAATATCTTTGGCTCGTAGTACAAAGATGACTTGTTGTTGAATATCTTTGGCATGTAGTGCAAAGATGAAGCTGTTGATGAATATCTTTGGTAGGTAGTGCAAAGATGAATTTATTAGTATGATTATGAGCGAAGCGTGATTTGGTATAACCATGATCTTTGATGTTTCGAGGTAAAGAGCGGTGATGAAATTATCTTCATCCGGATAAGAAGAGGAATTTAGAACTACAATTATGATTATGAGTTATACATGTGATTGTGGAGAGAAATTGTTGATAGATGTTACATGGATAAAATATTGTTGGTGGACTTTTAACATGGAGAAGATAATAGATTTTATGGTCTATTTGACTCTTCTAATGGATTGCTCATTCCGCTGCAACTATGGTTGAAAAGTTTTATCATCTACCATATGTTCTAAATCTACGATTTATTCTTGATGAAGACTATTGATAATTTATTTATCTTTAGTCATAATATTCTTTATTGAGCTAGTTGTGCTCACCCTTTTGTTTCACAATTCCTTCGGGGTAATAATAAAAGTGTATTTGGGTCGAGTGGGGGATAGCGAGGGAATAGAATGGTGGTCTATAGATGTTGAGGTGAGGTGAATTTAACTTGGAAGGGTGTTTTGCCACTATCATACAAGATGTCTAATGACATACAACCTCGTGTCATCATAAGACATGGTTGTGCTCATCCACTTCTTGAGTATATTTACAAGCACTACCTATATAATCTTGGTATTTGTTAGGATATAATACCCAATTAGAGACAATGGAGATAATGATATGTCAAGAGAAGACTCACCATTGGGAAGAATATGATAGTACTCTTCTCATTTTTCTTTGGGGTCTATTAATCAACCAAGGATAATTACGTGGCCATATGATATCTACCATAACCTAAAAGCATGGCCTCCCATGTACGAAGGTTTCCTTGAGCAATTTCCAAAGATTCTAATTTCTAAAACAGTTTTTGACTATACATTTATGTAAGGTGTCATTGTGACATGCTACAGTTGGTATGTGACGCCCCCAAAATAGGTATACATCACCCATTCTGAGTTGTCAATACATGGTACAGAAATAACTACAACTTTATTATTACAACAGTAAAACTGTGAGTTTGAATACAAATATTATCTTCTAGAAAATATCTATACTCAAATAAATCCTCATCACATTTATAGATACATTATTTTACAAAAATGGTGAGAACTACTAAATAAATCTCTCTAGAACTTTCATTCCATACCCAGGCTACGTACTCGCATTATATTCTCGCCTCACGAGAAAAAAATGGAACAAAAAGGAAAAGGGTGAGCTCAACTAGCCCGGTAAAGAATATTATGACTAAGATAATATACAAAAATTATCGTTAGTCTTCAACGAGGAAAAATCTAATAGAATACAATTGACAACAAATTTTAAATCAATATTCGCAGTGAAAATAATAATTCATTAGAAGAGTTAAGTAGAGAATGCAAACTACTATCTTCTATATATGAATTTAAAAGTTCATCGTCTATCTTTTATCCCCTGTAACATCAATCAATATATATACGGAATCAAATATTCATCTTTGCACTTACAGCCAAAGATATTCATCGATTAGTCATGTTCATCTAAACACTGTTCATCTTTGAACTACTACCAAAGATATTCTTGAAATCATTCATCTTTGCACTACAGTAGAAGATATTCCATAATATCATCATTTAAGACCCAAGAAGATGATGAAAAATATTTTTAAAGAAAGCGAATCCGATTGAAACAAAATGACAAGGATTAAGGATTAAGGATTCGTACTTTGTTTTATCCACGCCCAAAAATACCTCAAAAATAATTACGGTGGTGTAAAATTCAAGAATGATCAAAATATGGATACAATCAAAGCTAGTATCCGAATAGATATTTTAGACGAAAAGAAAATTTTTCATTTTTTTAGATGAATAGTCAGTGATTCGTGAATAATTGTAAGTATCACGTGAATAGTCCGAGTATCGTGAATAGTAACTCAGACACCAAAAGTTCCAAATTTGATAAAACTTCAGATCAATATTTCAACATAATGATATTGAAGAAATAATATCATTACTGAAAAAAATAATATCCCTTACCTCACAAAGACAAGATTTAATTGAAAACACCTGATATAAAGCTATGACTTGAACTCAGACATTTGTATAGCAATACTCAAAGTATACTCAAAATACTCAAAAGAATACGCTCTATAATATAAAGAGAGAAAACTTCAGTTTCTGGTGTGATTTTCAATTCTAACCTAAGCACCCTATTTATAGGAAATTGCTTAGAACACCAAAGTAGAAAATTTAATATAATAATATTACTATTATTTCTACAACTTCCTACGTACCAAGAATCTGAATTCAGCTATTAAAACACATGCAAGACCCACACTCAAATCACCAAAAACGTTTTTCATATTAAAAATATTTTAAACTTCCAAAAATCAATTATTTCGGAGCTTCAGAACTTCAATAATTCATAATAAATAGCCCTTTTGCCAGAAAATTAGAATCTCGGGACTTTTTATAGGAAATTCAATTCTCTACAATTTTACAGAAGAAAGTTTTTCCAAATTCCAAAAAAAATTGACCGAAATCCACAAACCAAGCGATTTTACATTTATAATCAAATTTCGATCGATAAATGGGGTCCACCAGAGCATGTTTAAATGGTTTAAACATTTATTGTAACAAAAATACTCTTCCTCCTCGTATACTCATATATCCCACATTCGTTGTAAAAATATCACCATTATTATATTATTAAAATATAATAATATATTTAAATGAATTATTTTATCGAAAAAGATAAAATTTCAATTTTCAACAATTGTCACATTAAAATTTTCTCCATCTATATCCACATAAAATCAATATTTTCTTATCATATGAATCAATAATTAATTATTCACAAATAATATTACGAGAATCACAATATTGACAACGGTGCGGTTCAGAGAGAAGAGGGCTTTCGATAAAGATTTCTCCTTCTTGGTGGCCAAGTGATTAGGTGACCAAACCTCTCCTTAGAAAGAACTTTATAGACATTGTGATGCCCCCAAAATAGGTCCATTCCATCCAACCCATTCGAAAGTCGCCAAATACATGGTACGTAAATAACTACAACTTTATTATTACAACATATAAACTTTGAGTTTAAATACGAGATATTGCCATCTGACAATATCCACACGCAAATAAATCCCCATCATAATTATTGATACATTATTTTACAAAAATGGTGAGGACTACTAAACAACTCTCTCTAGAACCTTCATTCCATACCCACTAAGTACTCGCTTACATTCTCGCATCCCGAGAAGAAAAATGGAACAACAAGGAAAAGGGTGAGCTCAACTAGCCCAAAGTAAAGAATGTTATGACTAAGATAATGTACAACAAATTATCGTTAGTCTTTAACGAGGAAAAATCGATAGAATACAATAAAATGACAAGTTTTGAGAACAATATTCGCGGTGAAATAATAATTCATAGAAGAGTTACGTAGAGAATGAAATCTACTATAATCTATGAATTTAATAAGGTCCATCATCAATATTTTATCCGTAACATCAATCAATATTCATCTCAAATCAAATATTCATCTTTGCACTACTGGGCCAAAGATATTCACCGATTAAGTCATGTTCATCTAAACACATGTTCATCTTTTGCACTACGGCCAAAGATATTCATCATAAAATCATTCATCTTTGCACTACGGGCCAAAGATATTCGATTTATCATCATTTAGGACTGAGGATGATGAAAATAATTTTAAAAAACACGAATCCAGTGAAACAAAAGAACAAAGATTAAGGATTCGTATTTTAAACAATCCAAGTTCAAAAATAATTCATAAGTAATCAGAGTGGAGTAAAATTCAAGAATGATCAAAACATAGATACAATCAAAGCTAGTATCCATAATAGATATTTTGGACAAAAAAGAAGAAATTTTATTTTTCTATTGAATAGTGTCGATTATTCGTGAATAGTCAGTATCGTGAATAGTAACTCTCGACACCAAAAAAGATAGAAATTTCAAAAAAAAATCTTCACGCCGTGAATAGTACTCGTGAATAGTAACTCATGAATAGTAACTCGTGAATAGTAACTCATGAATAGTAATCCCGAACATGAAAAAGTTCCAAATTTGATAAAAATTTCCAACCAATATTTTAAGATAATGATATTGAAGAAATAATATCATTTTGAATAAAATAACATCCTTACCTCAAAAGACAAGATTTCTAGTTGAAACAGGATATAGGCTATGACTTGAACTCTTGCCGTATAGCAATACTCAAAGTATACTCAAAATACTCAAAGAATCTGCATTTCGATAATATAGAGAGAAAACTTGATTTACGGTGTGATTTTCAATTCTAACCTAAGCACCCTATTTATAGGAAATTCAATTCTCTA
The DNA here is from genome assembly GCA_020205615.1 of Panax quinquefolius. NCBI lineage: Eukaryota > Viridiplantae > Streptophyta > Magnoliopsida > Apiales > Araliaceae > Panax > Panax quinquefolius. The sequence continues at coordinate 1,753,776 of CM035152.1, forward strand.
CAACTTTGCGAGAAGAAAGTTTTTCTAAATTCCAAATGTAAATTGAGAAATCCACATACAGACAATTTTATGTGCTATAATCAAATTTCGATCAAGAAATGGGGTCCATCAGACATGTTTAACATGTTTTAAACATTTATTGCAACAAAAATACTCTTCCTCCTCAGTATACTCATATATCCCACATTCGTTGTAAAAATATCACCGTTAATATATTATTAAAATAATATATTTAAATGAATTATTTTATCGTAGAAAAAGATAAAATATTAATTTTCAACAATTGTCATTTTAAAAATTTTCTCCATCTATATCCACATAAAATCAATATTTTCCTCATCATATAAATCAATAATTTATTATTCACAAATAATATTCTGGAATCGCGATCTTGTGACGGTAGTTCCGGGAAAGAGGGCTTTCAATAAGAATTTCTCCTTACTAACGCATGATTAGGTGACCAAACCTCTCCTTAGACGTAACTTTCTAGACATTGCCAATAATGTTATCTAATAATATTATTCAGATAATATGAATTATTGCTTCGATAATGAAAAATACTTGTGTAATGACAATTTATTGAAACAACGATAATATAAAATATCAATGCAAACAATTATTGAATCAATAAAATAAAATCTTTGAACGAAGAATTGTCGTAACCATTATTGAGTAGTGCTTTTTTACGTAAGAATCAATAATTGGTGCAATCTGGTGTCTTCTTGCTCAACAACAGCAGTATTAGTGTGTTTTAACCTTAGGGTATTCCAAGATGATTAATGTAATAACTTCTGTTGTTATTTATAAACAACTTATATTTATCGCTTTTCTTCATCCAATCGCTTTTTCCGTTATGGGGCCCACAAAAAGATCGCGCCATCGCACGAATATTCCCGATAAGACGAATATTCCACGACCAAACAAATATTCCCAACAATAATGAATATTTTATAACCACTTTGCTTATTCAAATATTTGCGTTTTTACCCATAACTATCCACATTAATCAAATCGACCCTTACTATTTCAAAATAATAAATAGAGGAAAATAAATTTTATTTATTAATAATTTGGGGTCTTACAACCTCCCTCCTTATGAAATTTCGTCCTCGAAATTGGCGACGTACTGGTGTTTGAAAAGATGAGAATACCTCGCTTTCATTTCCGTTTCCAACTCCCGTGTCATTCCCTCAATAGCATGGTTTCTCCATAAAACTTTAACTTGTGGTATGACCTTCCGACGTAGGGACATGCTCCTTCCTATCCAAAATCTTGGCAAGTACCTCTTCATACGTTAAGTCTTGGCTATCTCGTCCGGTTCTAACTCAATAGCGTAGTTCGAATCGATCACATATTTACGTAACATCGATACGTGAAAAGCGTTATGAACACGCGTCATACTTGGCGGTAAAAGCGAGTCTATAGGCCACGATTCTATTCGATCGAGAATTTCAAATGGATTAATAAATCGAAGGTTTGAGCTTTCCTCACCTCACCGATTCTCGCTTTTGAAATAACAACTTCTTGCACCTCCTTCTTCAAATTCATCACTCCGATTGTGTAGCTTGAACAACTTTAACTTTATCGATTAAAGTCGATTATACTCAGATATTATCACGTGGGTACCTAGAGTTTTCATCTCCATCTCTATTATTTGTAAATTATCTCGAAATTAGTCTTTAACAATATCGTATTCGTACTTGTATACGATCTTCTACTCAACACGTCGCCTACCACGTTCAACTTTCCGAGGATGGCATGGTCGTAACATGTGTTGAAATGAGTCTCCTCTTGAGTTCTTCAAGCTCTTCCCACATTCCTTGCTCCATTCAATTTTGTATCTCTACGAGTCATTTGCGTTAATGGAATAACGATTCGAGAATATCCTTCAACGAATCTCGATAATAACCAACTAAAGCCTAGAAAGGTACGTATTTCGATTACCGACTTAGGTTGTTCTCAATTGTGACTCATATCCCAACCTTGGATAAGACGTTACAATGACACCTATCGATTTACTATCGCATGCGAATATGGTGTCCCCTACGGAGAATTAAGGCGGTGCATTCCACAAAGGAAGTCACCAGATAAAGGCTCGGTACCAAATTCTATAGTTGAATTTTTAACTCGAAGTTCAATAGAGCCATTCGATATGAGATTTTAGAAATGAGTTTTGAACAGGGTTCAAAGTCGATACAAAATTTAATATCGGGCTTTGGGAGTAAGCCAAGAAATTCTTCAGAAATACGTCGGGAAAAATAAATAACAACAGAATATTATTCAAATCGGCGTGTCTTTATTCAAATCCATAACATGGACTAAGAAAACTTAACATCCGTAATAAGCGAATGACTTCATGGCTTGATATGAAAATGTTTGACTACAATGGTTTGATTGCTTGAATTGAATAACAAAGTTGCTTAGGAATATAAAAACTAACAACCTTACAAAAGTAATCAATTTCGGCATGATGAGTAGTTAACCTTAAAATCACATCAAAAGCAAATATCTCTATAGAAATAAGGTTAACGAGGTAATGTGATAGTGCCAACTGAATCAAGCAATATTTCTAAATAACGGATGTAATGAAAGTTTTTCTCCAAGCTGAGTCTCCATAAATAGGTCAAAGTCTAATTTCTCCAGTAGTCAAGTTCAAACGCGTGAGCGCAAAGCATGAAGAGATAAAAGAATGGGTAGAACCTAAGTATCTAGTAAGGTATAAACTTCGCAAGAATTTATAATTAACTAACCGTCTTAACTTCGTTCGAGTTCCTTGCATTTTGATTTGGTCACGACAAACGCTTCTTCCAGAACCGATTGACTTTGATTTTTTCTCGAGACATCCTTTTGAGTCACCATTCCCATTGGATTTGGGTTTCGATCTGTACAATCTCGAGCAATATGTCCTTCTTTTCCACAATTATAGCATACCTTAAACTGTTGTAGGCGGGCCAATGATATGTCCCTCTTTCCAAGATTTGTAACATACGACCGATGGTCTTTCTCCTCCTTGAAACCCGATTGCACTCTTACCGACATCTTCACATGGTAGTTGTTGAATCTCCTCTTTTTAAAATCTCCTCCCCACTCGCTTCTTCTATTTTCATGGCCACGATTACCACGGAGTAGAGTGGTTACCTTTTTGTCATATTCTTCTTTCTCCGTTGGTTATCGTTATTCGATGATCGCTATATCTTGGTGATGATCCCGGTTATGGTCCCTCGGTTGAACGGACTCGTTATCTCGCTTCTAACAATCGAGCCCCGCTGACAACATCTCGAATAGAGAGAAAATTTATGAGAAATGAGATATCGACGTATCTTAGGGTTTCAAACCTCTCGTAAACATCCACGTCATACGTTCCTCATTCTCCACCAAATGAGGTGCAAACTGGATAACTCCGCGAACTTCGCCTCGTCTTTGGGACACCGCGTGTTATTCTCGCTCCGCCTAATAAACTCCACTTCCTTCATACGACGAATACTTTCGGGAAGTACTTGTCATTGAACTATTTTCAAACGTCTCCGCGACATCTTGAAAATTTGGATGGGTTCGCCACATGATTCCACCGATGAATCGCCCGCCACGGAACATAAAGGTGGCGAATGGAACCTTCTGTTCTCCGTGCATCCCAAGACATCGAATATCTTGGTAATTTGCTTGACCCATGTTTCCGCCATGATCGGATCGGCTTTCCCTTAAATTCGGTGGTCCCAACTCTTTGAATCGCCATTTGTGACAACCCGTGAATTGCTATCATTTCCTCTCAGTATTTTGAACACGAGTCTCCTGCGTCGATTTTGCATGAATCGCAAAAGCTTCTAAACATCCCTCGCTCATCATCGCTTTCGTTGGTGTTGTTCACGGGAGGTACATTGTCATTTGTGACGTTCTCCTCGTTGGTAAAGACAGCATCTCCACGGTCTCATTTACTCCATTTGTTAATATTCTCATTCGACATTCTCAAAAATCGCCATAAAACAAAGGGTTAATTAAGGAAATCAATATATCACATAATATCCCTATATCTTGACTTCAACTAACAAATAAGCTTAGGTAGGACACACTAAGCGAAGGATTTACTCGTCTCTCCTCCTAGTTCTATTCCCGATCTCTCGCCGGAGATCATATCCTAAGCTCGATACCAACCGTGGCGCCCCCAAAATAGGTCCATTCCATCCAACCCATTCTCGAGTCGCCAAATACATGGTACGAAATAACTACAACTTTATTATTACAACATATAAACTTTGAGTTTAAATACGATATTGCCATCTAGACAATATCCACACGCAAATAAATCCCCATCATAATTATTGATACATTATTTTACAAAATGGTGAGGACTACTAAACAACTCTCTAGAACCTTCATTCCATACCCCACTAAGTACTTTGCTACATTTCTCGCATCCCGAGAAGAAAAATGGAACAACAAGGAAAAGGGTGAGCTCAACTAGCCCAAAGTAAAGAATGTTATGACTAAGATAATGTACAACAAATTATCGTTAGTCTTTAACGAGGAAAAATCGATAGAATACAATAGGCAACAAGTTTCGGATCAATATTCGCAATGGAAATAATAATTCATGAAGAGTTACGTAGAGAATGAAATCTACTATAATCTATGAATTTAACAATCCATCATCAATATTTTATCCTGTAACATCAATCAATATTCATCTCAAATCAAATATTCATCTTTGCACTACAGCCAAAGATATTCACCGATGGGTCGTGTTCATCTAAACACATGTTCATCTTCAGACTACGCCAAAGATATTCATCATAAAATCATTCATCTTTGCACTACGGGCCAAAGATATTCAAGAACATCATCATTTAGGACTGAGGATGATGAAAATAATTTTAAAGAAAACGAATCCAGTGAAGCAAAAGAACAAAGATTAAGGATTCGTATTTTAAACAATCCAAGTTCAAAAATAATTCATAAGTAATCAGAGTGGAGTAAAATTCAAGAATGATCAAAACATGGATACAATCAAAGCTAGTATCCATAATAGATATTTTGGACAAAAAGAAGAAATTTCATTTTAATTGAATAAAGGTCAGATTCGTGAATAGTCTTGAGTATCGTGAATAAGAATCTCGACACCAAAAGATAGAAATTTCACAAAAAAAAACATCTTCACGCTTCGTGAATAGTACTCGTGAATAGTAACTCATGAATAGTAACTCGTGAATAGTAACTCATGAATAGTAATCCAAGCATGAAAAAGTTCCAAATTTGATAAAAATTTCCAACCAATATTTCAAGATAATGATATTGAAGAAATAATATCATTTTCGAATAAAATAACATCCCTTACCTCGAAAAAGACAAGACTTCTAGTTGAAACACAGGATATAGGCTATGACTTGAACTCGCACCGTATAGCAATACTCAAAGTATACTCAAAATACTCACAAGAATACTTCGATAATATAGAGAGAAAACTTGATTTCGGTGTGATTTTCAATTTTAACCTAAGCACCCTATTTATAGGAAATTCAATTCTCTACAACTTTGCGTAAGAAAGTTTTTCTAAATTCCAAACGAAATTGGCCAAGAAATCCACATACAGACAATTTTACATTTATAATCAAATTTTCAAGAAATGGGGTCCATCGATATGTTTAACATGTTTTAAACATTTATTGCAACAAAAATACTCTTCCTCCTCAGTATACTCATATATCCCACATTCGTTGTAAAAATATCACCGTTAATATATTATTAAAATAATATATTTAAATGAATTATTTTATCGAGAAAAAGATAAAATATTAATTTTCAACAATTGTCATTTTAAAAATTTTCTCCATCTATATCCACATAAAATCAATATTTTCCTCATTATATAAATTAATAATTAATTATTCACAAATAATATTATAGAATCACAAGATCTTGGCAACCAAAGTAGTTAAAGGAAAGAGGGGGCTTTCAATAAGAATTTCTCCTTCTTGGCTGCCGCAATTAGGTGACCAAACCTCTCCTTGAGGCGAACTTTCTAGACATTGCCAATAATGTTATCTAATAATATTATTCAGATAATATGAATTATTGCTTCGATAATGAAAAATATCGTGTAATGACAATTTATTGAAACAACGATTGTGAGACCCAGATTTTATCAATAAAGATTTAAATTTTGTTGAAATAATTTTTTAATATTATGGTGTGAATTTAAGATAATATTATAGTTGTGGGTAGTATTTATAAATTTTGCAAAAGTATGAAAGTGGTTATATTATATTCGATTGGTCGGGGAATATTAGGTTTAGCAGGAATATTCGCATAACTGACTCAATCATTGGTGGACCCTATAATGTAATTATTGTCGGATCGAGAAAACGACAAAAATATTTTATTGAAATAACTACGGAAGTTTTACCGTAGTTCTTGTTGAACTACTCGGTAGTAAAAGTGCAAAGATGTCGTGTGGTTGCATAAGAAAGACACACGGTATTGATTATTGATGCTTATGTGAGAAGTCACTCGGTTTGATTCCATTATCGTCGATTAATAATATGAATTATTATAGCGATAATGACGCTTTGTTTTATTCGTATTATTAACGTAATAAAAGCGAAACATCTTTTATATAAAATAGAATACTTTATTAAAGTTATTCTATAAATAGTAATATATTATATTTATTATGCATAGTGTGCATATAGTGTTTTTGCATAGTGTTTTGTATAGTATTGCATAGTGTTTGCATAGTAAAATGTTTTTATATAAATAGAATATATTATATTTTATTTAAAAGATTTTTCTTTAAATATGGACCGTCGATTAAAGTAAATCAATCCGGACCGTTCATGGATTAATTCTTATGCATTCCATTTTCCTATAAATGAAGCTCATTCCTTCATTATTTTCTTACTTAATTCATTGAAACTGAGAGAGAAATTATAGAGAGAAGCTATAGAGAGAAAGTTATAGAAAGAAAGAAGAGTATCTCGCTACTTCACTACTTCTATATTCGGTTCTTTTACGGTAGGGTGTTGTTCTTTCTTCTTCGAAGAGAACTTACATTATTCCATTCATTATTATTCATTGGAATAACTCGTAAAAGTGGCATACCCTATACATAACTTTTGTATATGGCAGATACCCTATACTTGGTGAAATCCTTATGTTATTCCATTGCTTATTATTACATTGAATAACTTTGTATCTGTGCTTTTACCCTATACTTGGTGACATTCTTCATTATTACATTTGGAACATCCATGCGTGTGTTTTACACCGGACCGGTTCCGCTTTTTATTATTCTGTTGGAACATCCATGTCGTGTGTTTTACACCGGACACGGTTAAAATCTTTATCATTCGTTGGAATATCCTATCTGTGTTTTACACCGGATCCGGTTCCATCTTTATTATTACGTTGGAACATCGCTTGGTGTGAATTTCACGACTGGTTCCGTTATTATTATTACATTGGAATAACCGCATACATCACAATACCGCATGCATGGTGATTTCTTTTGTTATTCCATTCTTTATTATACCCGGTTGGTTAAAACTTTGACTTATACTCCATGAAATTAGTAGAATATCCTTGATATTTGCGTTTCATCCAAAGATCTTTTCATGGAAATATTCTTCCGATCATTCTTGAATTTTACTCACTGAAAGCGATATCGTGTTGACAATTTGGACGTTAATAATTCATGGATTAAATAATTCTTGAACTTGTTTTATTGAATTATTATGTCATTGTCATCATCCTCATGTTATATTATGTTATCTTTGGCTTACGTGCATAGATGAACTTAGTATGATTATGACCGAGGGATCATTTCGGTATAATCATGACTTGATATAAATGATGTGACAAAAGTCCTCGGTGGCTGTAATGCGTTGATGGATAGTTTTTGGTATGATTATGACCGGGGTGATTCGGTAAGATAGTCATGACCATTGATAATTTGATGAAAATCCTTGACCGTGTAGTACGGGGATGATTAGATGTGGTGGTTTATTTATTGTCGAGTCTCGTGCCGATAAAATTGATGAAAACCTTTTAAAACCTAAAAGATAGTAGACTTTATTCTCTACTTGACTCTTTTAATGGATTGCTTATTCTGCGCAGATTAAACCGGTTGTCTATTGTATTTTATCGGTTTAACATCTTTGTTGAAGGCTAATGATAATTTATTCGCATTATCTTAGTCATAATATTTCTTCTTGGGCTAGTTGAGCTCACCTTTCTTTTCTTTGTTTCTCTTGAGGAAATGAGAACATAGCCATTTGAGACAGTGGGAACGAAGTAATGGTCCGGAGGATAGCATTAGTAGTCCTCACTATTATTCGTGAAATAGTGTGATAATAGTTGTAATGAGTACTCCTTTTGAGTTTGTATAATATCTAGTAGACAATATTTGTATTCAAACTCGCGTTTTATGTCGTATTTATACACGACGATTAGGTTAAGTAAGTTGTATTTGAATTTATGTACCATGTAAGTGGCGACCCAAGATGGGTGACGATACTTAATTTTGGGGACGTCACGGTTGGTATCGAGCTATAAGTAAAGAGCCCCGAGCCTCTCATTTGGTGACTTCTGTTGATGGGGATGCACCGCCGGACTCTCCGTAGGGGACCTTGGATTCTGCGGTGTAAACCGACAGTACCACCGTGAGGTCTTGACAAAAGTTGATGTCGAGTTACGGTTGGTATCGAGCTTAGGGATATGATCCACGGCAAGAGGTGAGAATAGTACTAGGAGAGAGGCGGGGAATACCTTCGCTAGAATGACCTACCTAAGTTTATGTGCTATTTTATTGGTCGATCGAATATAGGGATAATTTGTTACATGTCAATTAACCCTTGTTTTGTGTGAGTGTTTGAGAATGGCATCCGAAAATCTTTGAGATAAGCAATGAAGCACATGAGAGTGTTGATTCAAATTTCAAACAAAAGGTAACGACCAACAACACGATAATAATCATCTTGGTGGCAACGACTATCGTAACAATGATAACCATCGTGGGGAAATTATCATGCTAAGAATGGTAACCACTTTGATTGGTAATCACGGCAAAGATAATAGAAGTGGAAATTTCAAGAAGAGAAGGTCATTTAGCTCGATTTTGTCGTATAGTGAAGTCAAGTCCAGTGGGATAGTGGCACCAAAAAGCGGATACTGGACAAAACAAAGTCGGGTTTTTTAGGAAGAGCGTTTTTCGTGACTTCTCAAAAGTGGGTAACCCGAACGAAGTTAATACCGGGTTAGTTAATTATAAATTCTTTGAAGTCTATACCTTATTAGATACCGGTTCTACCCATTCTTTTATCTCTCTTGCTTGCGTTCAACGTTTAAATTTGACTCCGGAGAAATTAGACTTTGATTTATCTATTGAAACTTCGTTGGGAGAAACCTTCGTTACCTCCACTGTTTATTAATCTTGTTGTTTCAAATAAACACTTTCACGTTACCTGTCGATCTTATCTCTTTGAAAATACTTGCCTTTGAGGTAATTTTTGAAAACGATTGATTAACTACTCATTATTCTTTTTGTAAGGTTGTTAGCTTTCATATTCTAACCAACTGTTATACGAATTCAAAGTAACCAAATCCTAAAGTTAATCACTGTTATATCAAGCCATAAGTAAAGAGCCCGATCCTTTCGTTGTTGACTTCCTTGTGTGGAATGCACCGAAGCCAGACTTTCTGTAGGCGACGTCGTGACTGAAGATGGCAAGTTGATAGGTATCATTGTGAGAGTCTTTATCCGGGTTAAGGGATAGAAGTCACGAGTTGGTATCAATGTAACGTCTTATCCAAGTTTTGGATAAGAGTAGCGATTTTGAATGATATTTCTATCATTAATAAATTTCTTGACGTATTCTTGAAGATTTCCTAGCCTACCCTAGAGCGTGAAATCGAATTTTGTATTGACCCCAGTACAAAAACCCATTTCTTAAACCCTCAAATATTTCTTCAACTAAAATGAACAGTTTACGTGGTTTATGATGAAAGTCATAATAAAAGCATTGGAATAATGAAAATCATGGGTATATGAAGTATTAGTAAGTTTTATGATGAGTTATGTTGGTTAGTATGTGAAAACATGAAAATTTCTTAGAAATCACAAAGAGTTGAAAATCAGATTTTGTGAAAAACGTAACATAAAATTCAATTGACCATATCTCCTAATATATTTTGAATTTTTCAGTGTGGTCAAGTTCTAGAGTTAGATCTATGAGTTTTGTAGCATCTCCAAGTGGAATCCTTTGGAAAAGGTGTTGTAGATTTACGTGTGGGTGATTTTAATAAAGAATGAAAAAGCTGGAAATTTCAAAAAGCTACTGATTTTATTTTTAAAAGGGCATTTTCGGCCACTTAAATTATGAGAAAAATTCTAGCCTTTTGGGAAATGAAAGTATATGGTATAAGGTAACTCCTGTCCAAAAATGAGCTTATTCGACTTAAAATGAGCAAGTTATGACCATTTCAATATTTAGGTTTTTAATTTGAAAAACGATATAACTTAGGAGTTCTACAACTCCGATGACCATGAAATTTAAACTGGAAGCTCATGTTAACATGTGTAAGGTCCTGACAAGATTTGGGAATTTTGGAGTTAAACTTGAGGTAGCTAATTTCTTAAGGAATTAATTAGAAATTGATTTTTGAAAAATAGTAAATGAATTTTAAAAAATTAGAAAAATATATTTTCATTATGAGACTATATTATGCTAAATCCCAGAAAAGAAATATTTTTGGGACTGATTTGGTATTTTCATGAAAATAGTTTAATTCTGAACATATGAGTTAAATATGTTATGTGAAGTAACAAAAGTTGAAAATAGGATTTTATGGCTAGAGAATCCTATATAGAGTATATGCATATTTTTTGATGAGGGATTTGATAATTGTTGATGATATTTTATGAGTATGGCATTTTGAATGATTAAATGCATTATATGGTAAAAGCGTAAACAATTGAGAAAAATTATTTATAAATTTAAGAAGTGATTAAAATATTGTTATAATATTAATGTTATTAGATTATGAGATTATTAAGTGATTGATAACATGTGGATATTCTTGAATCTGGATAAATTATAAATGTTTAATATTTATCCTTTATCTCATTTGATTGATTCTTTATATCATTATCCTCATTTTTATATTATGTTGAAAGTCATCTCGTGGCTCAGATGTAGTGTATAGATGGACTTGGTATGATTATGACCACGGATTATTGGGTATAATCATAACAGTAATTGAATACACAATTATCTTTGGTAGTAGTGCATGGATAATTTGTGGTGAAATGATCTTAATGAATACACAATTATCTTTGGTAGTAGTCATGGATAATTTGTGGTCGTGATCTTAATGAATACACAATTATCTTTGGTAGTAGTGCATGGATAATTTGTGGTCGTGAGACTAATGAATACACAATTATCTTTGGTAGTAGTGCATGGATAATTTGTGGTCGTGATCTTAATGAATACACGATTATCTTTGGTAGTAGTGCATGGATAATTTGTGGTCGTGATATCTTAATGAATACACGATTATCTTTGGTAGTAGTGCATGGATAATTGTGGTCGTGATACTTAATGAATACACAATTATCTTTGGTAGTAGTGAAGGCATGGATAATTTGTGGTCGATGATTAATGAATACACGATTTAATTATGCATGGATAATTCGTGGTCGAATATCTTAATGAATATCCTTAATTCAGTGGGATGATTCGATGATATGGATTAATTATTGAAGTGAGTCTCAAAGAATGAAATATTAATTCATGGATGTGGTAAAAATCGTCTTTAGTAGTAGTGCATTGATAGACTTGGTATGATTATGACTAAGGATTATTCGGTATAATCACGTATCAGTAATTGACAACACAAATATCCTTGGCCAATTAAGTAAAATGGATAATTCGTGGTCGTGATACTATTATTGTCGAGTCTCGGCATTATTGGTTTTCTGAGTTGTATATCTTTGGCTTTGTAGTGCAAAGATGAATTGTTAATGAATATCTTTTGGTAGGATTACAAAGATGAATTAAATGTTTTCAATGATAAAGGTATTCAAGGTATTTCTCATCTTTATTTATCATGTATCACGCATACCCTAATTTCGAGGGCTTAAATTCCATAAGGAGGGAGATTGTGAGACCCCAGATTTTATCAATAAAGATTTAAATTTTGTTGAAATAATTTTTTAATATTATGGTGTGAATTTAAGATAATATTATAGTTGTGGGTAGTATTTATAAATTTTGCAAAGTATGAAAGTGGTTATATTATATTCGATTGGTGGGGAATATTCGGTTTAGCGAGGGAATATTCGTAACAACAGCTCAATCATTGGTGGACCCCACAATGTAAATTATTATCGGATTGAGAAAACGACAAAAATATTTTATTGAAATAACGGCGGAAGTTTTACCGTGGTTCTTGTTGAACTACTTTCAGTAGTAAAAAGTACGATGAATACGTGTGGTTGCATAGTAGCACTGCGGTATTGATTATTGATGCTTTATGTGAGAAGTCACCGGTTTGATTCCATTATTGTCGATTAATAATATGAATTATTATAAGCGATAATGACGTTTTGTTTTATTCAGTATTATTAACGTAATAAAAGCGAAACATCTTTTATATAAAATAGAATACTTTATTAAAGTTATTCTATAAATAGAATATATTATATTTTATTATGCATAGTGTTGCGTAGTGTTTTGCATAGTGTTTTGTATAGTATTGCATAGTATTTGCATAGTAAAATGTTTTTATATAAATAGAATATATTATATTTTATTTAAAAGATTTTTCTTTAAATATGGACCGTCGATTAAAGTAAATCAAATGACAGATAGTTCATGGATTAATTCTTATGCATTCCATTTTCCTATAAATAAGCTCATTCCTTCATTATTTTCTTACAATTCATTGAAACTAGAGAGAAATTAAAGAGAGAAGCTATAGAGAGAAAGTTATAGAAAGAAGAAGAGTATTCGCTACTTCACTACTTCTATATTCAGGTTCTTTTTACGGTGAGGGGTGTTATTCTTTTTCTTGAAGAGAACTTACATTATTCCATTCATTATTATTACATTGGAATAACTTGTAAAAGTGGCATACCCTATCATATACTTTGTATCTGTGGCATACCTATACTTGGTGAAATCCTTATGTTATTCCATTGCTTATTATTCATTGGAATAACTGTATCTGTGATTTACCCTATACTTGGTGACATTCTTCTATTATTACATTGGAACATCCATGTCTGTGTGTTTTACAGGACCTGGTTCCGCTTTTTATTATTCATTGAACATCCATCGCATGCATGTGTTTTACACAGGACTGGTTAAAATCTTTATCATTACATTGGAATATCCTATATCGTGTGTTTTACAATAGGATCTGGTTCCATCTTTATTATTCTGTTGGAACATCCGCGGTGTGAATTTCACACGACGACGGTTCCGTTATTATTATTCTACATTGGAATAACTTGTCATCTGAAGTACCGCATTTACGTGGTGATTTCTTTTGTTATTCCATTCTTTATTATACCCGGTTGGTTAAAACTTTGACTTCTATACTCCATGAAATTAGTAGAATATCCTTGATATTTGCGTTTCATCCAAATATCTTTTCATGGAAATATTCTTACGATCATTCTTGAATTTTACTCTACGTAAACGAAGATCATGTTGACAATTTGGACGTTAATAATTCGTGGATTAAATAATTCTTGAACTTGTTTTATTGAATTATTATGTCATTGTCATCATCCTCATGTTATATTATGTTATCTTTGGCTTACGTGCATAGATGAACTTAGTATGATTATGACCGGGGATCATTCGGTATAATCATGACTTGATATAAATGATGTGACAAAAGTCCTCGGTGGCACCATGTAATGCAAATGATGGATAGTTTTTGGTATGATTATGACTGAGGGGTGATTCGGTATAGTCATGACCATTGATAATTTGATGAAAATCCTGACCGTAATACGAGGATGATTAGATGTGGTGGTTTATTTATTAAGTCGAGTCTCCGGTGATAAAAATTGATGAAAACCTTTTAAAACCTAAAAGATAGTAGACTTTATTCTCTACTTGACTCTTTTAATGGATTGCTTATTCAGCTATGATTAAACCGGTTTGTCTATTGTATTTTATCGGTTTAATTTGTTGAAGGCTAATGATAATTTATTCGCATTATCTTAGTCATAATATTTCTTCTTTGGGCTAGTTGAGCTCACCCTTTCTTTTCTTCATTCTCTTGTGAAATGAGAACATATTTGGGAGACAGTCGGGGAACGTAAGTAATGGTCCGGAGGATAGCAATAGTAGTCCTCACTATTACGTGAAATAGTGTGATAATAGTTGTAATGAGGACTCCTTTTGAGTTTGTATAATATCTAGTAGACAATATTTGTATTCAAACTCACGAGTTTATGTCGTATTGTATATACCTACGATTAGGTTAGTAAGTTGTATTTGAATTTATGTACCATGTAAGTGGCGACCCAAGATGGGTGGCGTATACTTAATTTTTGGGGCGCCACAACGATAATATAAAATATCAATGCGTGAATTATTGAATCAATAAAATAAAATATCGAATAAAGAATTGTTGTAACCATTATTGAGTAGTGCCTTCTTACGTAAGAATCAATAATTGGTGCAATCTGGTGTCATCTTGTTCAACAACGCCAGTATTAGTGTGTTTTAACCAACGGTATTCCAAACAAGATAATTAACGGTAATAACTACGCGAATTATTTATAAACAACTTATATTTGTCGTTTCTTTCATCCAATCGCTTTTCAGTTATGGGGTACACACACGTCAAGCTATGTTGTCGCATTTAATATATTACAAACAGCATTTAATATTCCACGACCAAACGAATATTAAAACAACAATGAATATTTTATAACCACTGCTTATTTTGAAATATTTATGTATTTTACCCCTAACTATCTACATTAATCAAATCAACCCTTACTATTTCAAAATAATAAATAGAAAAAATTAAATTTCATTAATAATAAGTTGGGTTCTTACAATTAATCACTGAAATGGGAAAACGCTAATAATTTAGAATAATAATTCATATTTAAGCGTATTCTTAAAAAGGGAAAACATTGTCATAAATTCAGATGCAAATTAATCATTATTATATATGTTGTGTATGAAACAAAATACATGACTTTGGTTATAATATGTCAAAGTTAAACCTACTATTCAAACGAGTCCGAACCGAAGCTTCATTCTGAAATATGAACCAACAAAAACTAAAAAATAAAACTTTTTATATACATTTAAACGAGTATATGGGAGCCTTGGACGTCAAGATGATGCACACTGGTAAGTCTCTGTCCCACCCTCTGCAAAAGCAATCTTGGGCTACAAGAGTATATTTTTGTCTTTTTTCCTTGTTCATGCTTCAAGGGTCGGGGCTACAATAATATTAGAACATCAGTTAAATAGAGTCTTATTTTTGTTTGACTTTTTAAAAATATTAAATTTAAGATTTAACTCATAATTTGATATGATTTTTTTTCTTATTTAAAAAACTACTTTGAAGTTTAACATTGATAAATATATGCATTTGAAAAAGATTATGTCCAAAATAATGTTGGAACTTCAATAAAATCCATATTCAAAAGATTTCAAGTTTTTAAAAATGTTGTAGGAAAATAAAAAATGTAGGGAAATACTATTTTTATATGTATTTTTGATATTTCTGCATGATTCTTTCTTGTATGAATATGGGACACACTGATCATGTCAAAATATTAAAAATACATGTTAAAATATTAAGATTTAACTGGGAAAAAGTTAATAAAATGAGTAAATGTTTTGTTAAGTTGTCAACCAAGTGGGATATTGTGAACTAAACAGACTACTTTACAATCCATTATACCTAACACAGTATTTCTCTCAATAAATATTTAATAAAAAAATTATAACATTTAGTGACATAAATAATTTATTTGCTAGTGCCACTGCTAAATGTAATATCTGTGTAACTAATATGTAGAGTCAAATTAAGTAAAAAGTATAACAGAGGAAATTAGTGATACATTTTAATTTTTAGAGTCAATTTGTGAAATTTTAAAATTCAAAACTGATATGAAGTTATTTAGTTTTAGTACAAATAAATATAACAATTATAAACTAACTATAAAGTCCTATTAATTATCATCTTTGTTATTTTTGAAACATGAACGAAATTATATCAATTTTGAGTTTTAAAATTTTATAAATTGACTCTAAAAAATCAAAATGTATTTTTAATTTTGGAACGGATGTAATATTACTAGGCATGCAAGACAAATATAGCCTATGACTTCGACCGTTTAATATATTTTTTCCGTTACAAATTATAAGATTATTTACTTACAATAAATCTTAAAATGAATAATAGTTTTTACATAATTTATAATATTTGTCATTGTATGTCTAAAACTAAAGGAAAGTATTAATTTTGAGTTTGAAAAATTGACTTCAAAAAGTCAATAGTAATATTATATTTTTGTACAATTACATGAACATCCCTGTCTCCAAACCATATATTAAAAGCAGCTACATTGGTCCAATCACTGGATATCAATATAAAGTTCAATACAGCAAGATGATAATAATCAAGAAACAGGCAGCAGCCCAGCACTCAGCAGCAGGGTAGCAGTAGGCAGCAGCAGCCAGCAGGTCAACAACAAAACAGCCAGCAGCAGTGTCATTCTGCATTGAAAGAGCATCATAATTAAGTGGATTCTGCCCATCATAATGCATAGCAACTATATTCTATCCAACTACTACATAAATCATCCATAAAAAAATGTTTCATGGGATTCTGCATTGAAAGAGCATCTAACCAGTAAGAGAATTACCTCATCCACACATCATATAAGGTTAAGCTAGGAAATGTCAAGATTATATTGACAGGGATCTTTCATGATTTTTTGTGTGTGATTTTCACATATTAAACTCTACCATATAATTTACTGCTTGATTCACATATGTTGTCTGAAATTCAATAGTTCCAAGTCAAGCCCATATTTTGATGGTGACAGTATTCAGCTATAGATATGTAATTAGATGGCAAAAGAAAACGAACTATAAATGGATATGCAGTATTTGTGAATATAATTCATCTGATGGATCCATATATAAGTAATTGTCCTCATTTTGCCATTATTTGGAATTGTAAAAACACTATGCATGAATTTTTGACTCAAGTTCAGATGTGATGGTGACATTTTAAAAGTTCATTATATACTGATGGTTGGTTGCTTTATTTGGGACGCAACTGAATCCTTGCTAGACAGGTTCTATAGAACAACTTTGTTTTGTAGTTTTCAAGTAATGAATCATGTGTCGTGTCCTAATGTGTTCTGTACTTCCTAGATGTGATTCTGCTAATCATCAGTTTAACCAATTTTTTGGTTTCTAGTGTGTAAGTGTATCAAAATCTAAAGCATACTGTTGAACAAAGGGATGAAAGTTGCCTGTCAAAATAGCATTTTCGCAGTCTTTTCTCATGTATGCCCACCATCTCTACCTTCAAATTGTACATAAAAACACAAACAAATTATTTTAGATACTAAATGAATCAAAAAACTGAATTATGGTACCAAAATATGAACATGCCAAAATATGGGTTATTTGCATCAAGAGGACCAAAGTCCACAACATGCTGAAACTGCAGAAGAACATTTAGCTAGAAAACACTTTATATTTGCCTAAATTTACAGAAAGCTCTGAATTACAATCAACTGCCTAAGAAGTAAGAAGTGACAGTTGCTTGACAAAAAACCAGCACCATATTCCCAAAACGAAATTAAATTGTATGATAAAAACTAGCATGATAAAAAAATGTTAATATCATTTGTGAGAATTCCGAAAAGCGCTATATTTCAAAACTAGCATGATAAAAAGAAAATACCTCAAAAATATCTCAAAAATAATCACAGTGGTGTAAAATTCAAGAATGATCAAAACATGGATACAATCAAAGCTAGTATCCAGAATAGATATTTTGGACGAAAAGAAAATTTTTCATTTTTTAGATGAATAGTGCAAGATCTTTCGTGAATAAGTGTCAGATATCTGCGAATAATGTCAGATATCGTGAATAGTAACTCGACACCAAAAGTTCCAAATTTGATAAAACTTCAGATCAATATTTCAACATAATGATATTGAAGAAATAATATCATTACTGAAAAAAAATAATATCCCTTACCTCGAAAGATTAATACTTCTAAATTTGGAATAAGGGTATAGTCTTTGAAGGACCTTTGCACCGTCTAACAATACTCAAAAGTATACTCAAAATACTCACAAGAATCGCTTTCGATAATATAGAGAGAAAATTTGATTTACAGTGTGATTTTCAATTCTAACCCAAGACCCTATTTATAGGAAAATCTTTAGAAACAACAAAAGTTAGTAAAATTTAATAAAATATTAATATATATTATAAATTTCCTTAGCCCATCTTTGAAGATCTGATTTTAGCAATTAATATCACATGTTAGCCCACTTAAATGCAAAAAACGTTTTCTTTAAAATAATAATTAAAACTTCCAAAAATCAATTATTTTGACTTTGAACTTCAATAATTCACAATAAATAGCCTTTTTATCATAAAATTGAATCTCATGACTTTTTATAGGAAATTCAATTCTCTAAAACTTTGCAGAAGAAAGTTTTCTAAATTCCAAACAGAAATTGGACCGAAATCCACAAGCGATGCGATTTTCTGCTATAATCAAATTTCGATCAATAAATGGGGTCCATTGACATGTTTAACATGTTTTCAACATTTATTGCAACAAAAAATACTCTTCCTCCTCAGATACTCATATATCCCACATTCGTTGTAAAAATATCACCATTATTATATATTTAAAATATAATAATACATTTAAATGAATTATTTTATCGAAAAAGATAAAATTTCAATTTTCAACAATTGTCACATTAAAATTTTCTCCATCTATATCCACATAAAATCAATATTTTTCTTATCATATGAATCAATAATTAATTATTCACAAATAATATTACGAGAATCACAATATTGACAATCAAAGTAGGTTCTGGAGAAAGAGGGCTTTCAAATAAAGATTTCTCACTCATTGGTAGCAATGATTAGGTGACCAAACCTCTCCTTAGACGAACTTTCTAGACATTGCCAATAATGTTATCCAATAATATTATTCAGATAATATGAATTATTGCTCAGATAATGAAAAATCTTTGTGTAATGACAATTTATTGAAAAACAACAAGTAATATAAAATATCAATGCAAGAATTATTGAATCAATAAAATATTTGAACAAGTAATTATCGTAACCATTATTAAGTAGTGCCTTCTTACGTAAGAATCAATAATTGGTGCAATACTGGTAATCTTCACTTGTGTTTTAACCAATTTTAGAGTATTTTAACGATATTAATCTGTAATAACTACTGTTGTTATTTTTAAACAACTTATATTTGTCGTTTTCTTCATCCAATCGCTTTCAGTTTATGGGGCCCACATGGTCTGGCGCCGTCATTGCGAATATTCCGACAAAGATTTAATATTCCACGACCAAACGAATATTCCAAACAACAATGAATATTTTATAACCACTTGCTTATTTTGAAATATTTGCGTATTTTACCCCTAACTATCCACATTAATCAAATCAACCCTTACTATTTCAAAATAATAAATAGAGAAAATTAAATTTCATTAATAATAAGTTGGGGTCTTACATGGTATATATTTGTATCCAAACTCACAGCATATGTGCACGACAATTGTTGTAATAAAGTTGTAGTTGTTTTCTGTACCATATATTTGGCGACTCAGAATGGGTTGGATGGAATGGACCTATTTTGGGGGCGTTACACCAGATACATGGTACAAAATACAAATACAACTTAATTATACAAACGTCGTGTAAGAATACAACAAAACATAGCTAAGAGTTTTAATAAGATTATTGTCATCTAGACAATATCCACACTCAATAGAGTCATCATTATATTTATTGACACGCTATTTAACAGAATAGTGAGAACTACTAATGCTATCATCTGAACCATCACTCCGTTTTTCGACTCGTCCCAGCTATATTCTCATTTCCTGAAGATAACAGTGAAAGAAAGGGTGAGCTCAACTAGCCCAGTAAGAAATATTATGACTAAGATAATGCAGAATAAATTATCATTAGCCTTTAACAATGTTAAACTGATAAAATACAATAGACATCAAGTTTAACTGCAGCGGAACAAATAATTCATTAAAAGAGTCAAGTAGAGAATAAAATCTACTATCTTTTATGATTTAAAATTTTTTTCATCACTTTTATCGCTGAGACTCAACTTAATAAATAATCCACATCATCAATTCATCCCTGCACTACAGGCTAAGGATATTATTTAGTATCACGACCACGAATTATCCATGCACTACGGGCCAAATATAATTGTGTTTTCATCAACGGTCCTGATCATGCCATAAAATAATTCATCTTTGCACCCTTGGCCGAAGAGAACCCATAGCCATAATCATACCAAAAACTGTCCATCAATGCACTACAGGCCAATGAGGACTTTTTCCACATCATTTGTAATATTACGGTCATGATTATACTAAGAATAATCCTCGATCATAATCATACCAAGTCCATCTATGCACTACTGGCCACAGATGACTTTCAACAAAATATAACATGAGGATGATGACAATGATATAAGAATTCAATAAAACAAGTTCAAGAATTAAATTATCTAGGAACTAATAACGTCCAAATTGTCAACATGATACTTCTTTGTAGAGTAAAATTCAAGAATGCTCAGAAGTATAATTCCATGAAAAGATATTGGATGAAGCCTGAAATATCAAGGATATTCCACTAATTTCATGGAGTATATAAGTCAAAACTTTAACCAACCGAGTATAATAAAGAATGGAATAACAAAAGAAATCACCATGCATGCAGTCTTGGCGTAGACAGAGTTATTCCAACAAAATAATAAATAACGGAACCGGTCGAGGCGTACGCACGCCAAGCGAGAATGTTCCAATGTAATAATAAAGAATGGAATAACAACAAAAAATCACCATGCATGCAGTACTTCAGATGTATGCATTATTCCAACGGAATAATAAATAACGGAACCAGTCCAGGACGTAAAACGCCTTGCATGACGAGGATATTCCGGAATAATAAAGAATTTAATAACAACATAAATCACCGTGCATGCGATACTCAGATGGCGAGTTATTCCAGCGAGAATAATAAATAAACTAAACTGTGTCCCAGGCGTAGAAAACATGCAGCGGATATTCCGGCGAATAATAAAGAAGCGGAATAATAATGTAATTTCACCAAGTATGCGTTAGCCAGCATAGGCGAGTTATTCCAACATAATAATAAGGAATGGAATAATGGAAGAATTTCACCAAGTATAGGGTAGTCCGTGTATATCTGAGTTATTCCAACATAATAATAAATAATGGAATAAATGAAGAATTTCACCAAGTATAGGGTGAAATAGCGTTTACTGAGTTATTCCAATGAGAATAATAAAGAATGGAATAACTGAAATTCTCTTTATAAATATGAAAAAAAATAATATCCCTTAACTTTGAAAGAAGAGTATTCCGACTGGTAAAGCGAGGATATACTCGAAGAAAACTTACACTACGCTCAAAGCTTTCTTAAACTCTAAAGAAATAATTTCGAGATTACGGAAGAAGAACTATTTCTATAGTTTCTCCATCAGAGTTTTAAATTGAATTCGTAAGAAATAATGAAGGAATGAGCTTCTATTTATAGAAGAATGGATGAATAAGAATTAATCCATGAACGGTCAGGATTGATTTACTTTTAAAGCAGACTGATCCAGATTGATTTAATAAAATATTCTAATAAAATAAAAAAATTTTAAATATAATATATTCTATTTATTGTCTAATAAAACAAATAACTTTATAAAAGTATTCGCTTTTATATAAAAAGATTTTTATCTGAAAAAACACTATCGCAGCCTTTATATGCAATACTATCGTAATAAAATATAATATATTCTAATTATTTTCTAATAAAATAAATAACTTTATAAAAGTATTACATTTTATATAAAAAGATTTTCTTATGTGAAACATTGCATTTATCTATGCAATACTATCATAATAAAATATAATATATTCTAATTATTATCTAATAAAACAAATAACTTTATAAAAGTATTCTATTTTATATAAAAAGATTTTACTTATGCAAAAACACTACGCATAATAGAATATAATATATTCTAATTATTGCCTAATAAAATGAATAACTTTATAAAAATATTACATTTTATAAAAAGTTTTTTTTGTTTTATTACACTAATAATACTAATAAAATAAAACTTATATATATAATATAACAATAAATGATAATTGAATCAAATAACGTGAGATATTACGCAAAGAACTATTGTAGCAATAATTGAACAAAATGAGTGTTTTCTCAACGTAAGCATCAATAATCAAATCTAGTGTCTTCTTGTCTAATTACGGCATTACATCTTATTTCTTTTTCTAGAGTAGTTCAACAAAGATTAGCGGTTAAAACTTCCGTCGTTATTTTCATAAAACTATTTTTGTCGTTTTTCAATCAAATGACAATAATTTCGTTGTAAGGTCACCAATTAATGATTATGTCGTCGTCATTGAATATTCTCTCGCTAAAAGCGAATATTAAAAACCAATCGAATATAATATAACAACTCGCATACTTTGCAAAATTTATAAATATTATTCACAATTTATAACATTATATCAAATTCACACCATAAAATATATATATATATATATATATATATATATATATATATATATTTCGAAAAAAAAATAAATCTTTATTCGTAAAATTTGAGATTTTACATATTGGACTTATTTTTTATATTCTCTTTGAAAGAATCTTATTCATAAAGCCATAGAGGGATACTAATAAGTAACTATGATATTCATAACAAAACTAATTATATTTTCACTTTAAACCTTCCAATCTCAATTAATGTCAATTGTGGGAAATATAAAAAGATCACCAACAGAAGCATCTCCTTTTCATCATCACCAATACAGAGCACACCTGTGTAAATTGATCTAATAAACATATTAGACCATGTTCTTATCTAAAAGGTTAACTTATTAGGTTAAAGTTCTACATACTTATTAATTAGTCTACACTCTTAAATTTATTCAATGTGAGATTCATGTAAAATATATCAACAATTTCAATTTGAAGTTGCTCTCGTGATTTCTTAATTTTGGTTGGCAGCTACATATTGATTAGCATGTGAAATTTGGTGGGAGGGGGGGAGTGGGGTGGGGTGGTTGGGGGCCTATATTTCTCAGTCACAGATTGGAATGGAGCCCCCACACCACAAGTTATGTTTTCAAGCATTTGTTGCATTATTTGAGTATGTTTGATTTCTTCAACAAATTCTGTAGTAAATGACTTGGTATTCAAATCAACTTCTAAGATTATATGGGGGAGTAAAAATATAATTTCATAATAAATGATCAATATGCTTCAAATTATAAGTTCAATTTAAATTATACTTTAATTTTGAATTTGCGAGTGAGTTCAAGAGTTAACAATACTGAATACAAGCGAATTAGTAAAATAATTAATATTCGTGATTAAGTCTAAAAATTAATGACTTAAATTTTTGTGTCTAGTAAACTTCGAAGCTCGTTGTCCAAAAAAAAAAACAAACTAGAACTTTGGAACCCATGTATTACAATTTCAAAGCTAATGTTATTAAGTATGTAAATAAATTGAGTCGAGTCAATTATTGGATTTAGTTCACAAAATTTATCGAATATAAAATAAAGTTTGATTAAGACTCATTTACCTATCGAGTCGAGTACGATTTAGAATTGAGTCCGAACAGTTTGAACTTTTCAAACGAAATATCAATAAAAAATTATAATTTAAAGAGGTTTGAGTAATTTATCGAATTTTAAAATTTATTTATATTTAAATCATTTATATTTCGAATCGAACGAATACGAATCGAACTCGAATTATTTGGTGTTTAAATTTTATTGTGTCCCAAGCCCCCAATTAGACGCTAAATGACATAAAAAGTGCCGAATAAAATGGAATTATGTTATTGTGTCCCAACAACACGCTAAATGACATATAAAGTTGCCAATAAAATGGAATTATTGTGTCCGAAATAGACGCTTAATTAATGACATGCTAAAAGGACCCCATAACGTGGAATTTACTACTACCAACCTGATAACTTTTGTTCAATTTTGGGTGTTAAAATTTTTTTAAATATTTATCTCATACTCTTTTTCATCGAAATAATTTTAAAAAAATTATAATTAATTTTTTTAAATTATATAAAATAATAAATAATTTTAAAAAAAATTATCTAAAACAACATGTATTAATGGATGGATGGATGTAGTATAATATAATATAGACTATATAGTAGTGGAGCTGCTTTAGAAAATTCAGCACACTACGTGAAACTAACTTTATTATATTGGTTAATTGTATCCACTTGTCCTATAAATATATATATATATATATATATATATATATATATATATATATATATATAGTCTTATATTATAATGGACTGATTGCTGACCATGAAATTAGAACCTTTACTCCAACTTTTGGCCCCTTTTTATCGGAATATTTATTTTAGGGGAGTTGATGTTTCGGTATAAAAATATGATATATATATTTATATTGGTTTTCTCTCACATTTAAATTGATTTTCTCATTATATATGTATAAAAACATCGGTCTTCTGCTATATTTAATATATATATTAGGAATTAACTAGCTATCGTGTTACCTTTTGGGAAAATGCTACCTATAAGACTGCCTCTTGAGAATTCGATTAGTTTTTAATAATAAATAAAACTTATTAATTATTGACTCAATTGCTTAAGTGACAATGCAATCAAATCATTCTTTGTTCCAAGGAAAATGGTAGTATATTATTGCAAATGTTTAAGTGGATTTTTTGATACGTGAATAAGTATTAGTAGTAATTTTTTTAGAGAGATGTGTAATAAGCGAGGTTTCTTATAATTCTATTCTATCTCATCTCATGTTTTGCAATTGTAATTCTGTCGCAATACATATCAAAACTCTTATGTTGAACAATTCAAAAAAAAAGTAGTCCAATTTAAAATTTATAGTCAATATTCAGTGTTATTATTTCCTTCATCCCCACATCACACGGTTGAAGTTTGAATAAACTTTTCTTCTGTCAAGGAGTCATAGTCTTTCAAGGACCTTCAAGCCATGTTATTTTATAATCTCTGTTTTATTTTTAATTTCCTTGTCTTCCTGATTGTAGTATTATGGTAAAAACATAATAACAACAGTTTAGCTTTCACAGATGGGTGGATAGTGATGTTCACCCCACAAGTCACCATGATTTAGGTGAAATAGCATACCAGTTTTTAATTTTTTGTTAAAGACTCAATTAACGGAACCTACTCTTGTCCATACTCAATTAACGAGCCTTGATATAATGTTTATTTTTAATTGGAAAGATTTACATAAATTACTGGGAATTGATTTATATGCTAAGGTCCCCTAATTTTCGATTATGATGTACTTAATCCTAAAACATCTCACTAGAAACTTACTCTTATGCTATGCATTAAAGGATTCCACTGCCCCCATTAGATTTTAGGAGTGTCCCCAACTCAACCTGTTACCCACCCAACAAATAAACGGCCCCTGCCCAGAACCAATTCTTTGTGATGCTCACAGGGGATTGTTCAAATGCTAATTACAAAAACAGGCTTGTTTCATATCCGCATATGAGCTTAAAGAACCTGGCAATATGTAAATACACCTAGTCATTAGAGATGTAGAAGCTACTTCTTAGCAGATCCAGTGCAAACACGAAGGGCAGCAAATGAATTGCAAGATTTCTATCCATCAAACAAAAAGTAGTCTGTCTAATCAGTAGCTATATGGAGAATACTTCTCAAAACAACACAAGACTAAACACCATTAAATTATATAGGTTTTAATAAACATTGCATGTCAAACTCCACCAAGATACTGTTAAAAGCACACAAAGGCTTTGATTACACAAGTCTAAGTTCAATCCGGCAATACATGCATTTTGTTTTTTTCTCTTTTAGGAACATGCAGCAGTTCCAAATATAAGTCGACACAGAGTCGACAAAAAGCAACATAACTCCAGTATTAACCCATGGAATCGATCACTCCATGCGCCGCTTCTTTTTGAGATTTTCAAATACCTGACGGACATCATCAGATGTGATTGCCTTTGATGTATCACAG
Source organism: Panax quinquefolius (assembly GCA_020205615.1). Lineage (NCBI taxonomy): Eukaryota > Viridiplantae > Streptophyta > Magnoliopsida > Apiales > Araliaceae > Panax > Panax quinquefolius. Next base: position 1,780,143 of record CM035152.1, read on the forward strand.
GATTCCTGTCAAGGACAACAAGAAATGAGCTCAACGCAACTCACCAACAACACTTGCCTAACAATATTAAAAGAAATGTAAGACCCCATAATTCCTTTTGACATCAAGCTGCTGTCTAAAGACAGTGCAACAGATTCAAATCTCAAGACATTAAAATTTTCAAATACTGAAACCTACCAGGAAACAACGAAGCTCATTTTTCATGTCAGCAATGCCACTCAAAATCTCAATTTTCTTTACGTGACCAAACTTGTCAAGAAAACTGGAATCAATTGATTCTTGTTGCTGCAACTTCTCTGCCCTCTTCTGCTTTGCCACTTTTTCATACTCCACAATTGAATCTTCATGGTCGAGCAAGAAGCCAACTCCCTTCTGCGCGTAGAAGGCTGTGCATTTTCCACACCGGCAGAGCGAGTCTCTCCAGTTTTTGGAAAGAAACAATGGCTTGTTCTTCTCCAAGGAAGGCGGCGATGCTGCAAGATCAACTCCAATAACGCATTGAACACTTGCACCGGCACCTTCAGTACAGTTTTTTATTCTCATATGTGTCTCAGAGAATCCTTCTAGACTTTCAACGACAACTCCAGAATTAGCACTAGTTTCACCACCAGCTTTGGTAGAGTCCACAGAACAGCTGCCGATCTCAAGCTCCACATTGGATCCACAAGCTAAAGATGCATTTTCTACAACATATCTTTCCTCAGTTGTGTTTGCAGCTGACTGCTTAGTTGCTGCCCAAATGGTTTGAGGATAAAGAGACAAGAAAGAACAAACTCCTGAGCATACCTGGCAAATAAAATCCTCATATAGAGGTTCCCCTTCCTCATCTCTAGGAACCTGTAGTAGACGAAGGGATAAATAACAAGCAGTTCACAATCATAATTACAGATTAAACTATAACCCACGTGAAATAAAGAACAACCTAAATAAAATTTTCTAATATTAATACGATAACTTTTGTTTTGAGAAGTAATAATTATTAGCATTATACATGGAGTGGGTGAAGTGTGATACATGAGTCATGCACACGAATGCATGTTTATATCTGTGTATGACCTCAAAATTTTAAATAACAAATGAAAAACCTGTTTTCAAGTTAATGTGTTCAATAATATTAATGTTTGATAAAACCTTTTTAGCTTGGATACAAAGGGAAATTAGAGTTCCCTGTGTTTCACTTTGACACAGAGGCTGCAGTCTGCACATGCATAACAATTCACTCCATCTATGCAAACCTTCGAACAGGTGCATAGTAATTGCAAATATGGTGTATTATCAATTAGGTAACATTTCTACATATGGCGATGATTTGAGCTGCCACTGCCAGCATGCGTTGGCATCCCTCGTTTCTTTTAAATATATTAGCACCTGGTATCTTGTCCCTTTGAATGACTTGTAATGAAATGAAAAAAAAAATCTACTGAAAAACGTGACACGAAAATATTGACATGCTGCATATGAAGGCCCAAGGAAAAGAATTATAGCTACCAACCTCATCAGAAGACTCAAGACCAAGATGCTCCTCATGGAACCAATCCTCGCAGATGCAGCATTGGATCATCTCTACTTGCTCCTCAAGATCTGGATCAGGATAAAGGCCCCCGCATATACAATACTTACCTTTGAAGTTATGGTTGTATAAATTCTCAGCATTTTCAACATCTTTGTTCGGGAAAAGCTTGCAGAAGACAACACCAAATTTTGAATTTCCACAATCACACCTAAAGTTTCTCTTGGTCCATAATTCGACAATCTTGCAAGGGAGCAAAAGATAGCCACCATCAGATACAAACAGAAGTAGACATAAAAGGATATCGGATCAAAAAATTTTTTAAAAAAAAAAAGGCTTCAAGAAATAGATTATACTCAAATTCTCAAAAACATACTAAACGGCATCACTGGCATAACAGTAATGGATCTAATTGTTTCTAATTCAATAAACAAGAAATAGAATAATAATAGTCAGACAATTAACCAAGCACAAACTAAAAAATTATGGGCTAGTCTAATTCCAATTTATGTACAGACAAATTTGAAGATCTTAAATAGAAACTGTTATATAGTTGGTTTAAAAATGAATTTATAAACATTTGCTTTATTTATTTACTTTTTTGATCATGCACTTAGTTGCTTTAGATCAACAATTTTTGCTATATAGCAGTCAAACGAAATAAATAAAATTATTTGCAACATACGGGAAGTTGAGAAGTCCAGGCAGGTTATAAGAGTTTATTGGGCATGACTCTTCTATGTCATTTGATCAGCAATACTACTAGAGAATTGAAATATGAAAGAGCTACAAAATGACCATGAAATCATTATAACTGTTGTTATGGGTGGATACTCACCTCATGCGTGCAAGCTGGGGTTGAACAGAAGTTATAATGTAAGAGGTCGAAGACTTCAGACACATGAAAATATTAATAAAAAAAGACTGATCATTTATATTGTGGGTGAAGGAGACAGTACCATACTTTAACGACAATCTGTTTTATAATCTGCTAATCAAAGTCATACATACAGAATTTCAGAGAGGAGAAGATGAAATTAAGAAGCAAAATTAGAGTTAAGATACTATTGAATCATCAAAATATTTTTATTACTTGAGCAAGTTACATCGTCTTACATCGTCATGAGGGATAAATTCTACAGTAGCAGGCCAAAAAATAGTGTTTTAAAAGTCGTTAGGCGGACCTAGGAGGTGGAGGGGGCGCCTACTGCCTAGGCATTTTCTAGGCGGATTAAGCACTGGTGTCATGTATTCAATTTTCTATTATACATACTTATTATACTATACAAAACATATGGTAGATATAATTTTTTTTTTTTTTAGATGAAAATTACCCAAAAAAACAATCTTTTAAGACTTAAAAAAATTATTTCAATAGAGGTTTAGTTCTGCCTAGGCATGAAGCCAAATCAAGGCGGTAGAGGACTTCCTAACATCTAGAGGGGGAATAATCGGACCTAGAAGGGAATTTTTAGAACACTTGAGGGATGGATATTCATAGAGTTGTCAAACTTCTTTTTCAGGTTGATTAGTATTGATGCAGGCATTGTTGTATCCTGCCTTTTTTGTATACTCCACATGTGCCAATAAGTTATTACTATCAAAAGAAAATGGTGTTTTGAACATGATGACGTAAAATTCTTATTCTGGGTTTTAGCAGACGGACCTGATGATATTGACTGCATAATTCTAATTTTACAACCATTACATTACATTGACAATTCATTTTCTTTAGAAGTTTTGAGTAGCCCCACCCACCCAATCAAATGGGAAAAGTAAATGGAATTATCCTGACATATAATACTTCTGAAAAAACTAAGAAAAAACCGACTACGGCATCATAATAGATCACAATTTACTCTTATAGAAGGTTCATCGAGATAGACGTATCTGCATTGACTAATGGATAATGAGCAAAGCCACCCACCCCAGGATGTATAACAATATAAGTTCATGATCACCAATATGGTCATGACCAAGACAACAAGGGTATTCAGTCCTAACCTCGTACACCCCCCACCCCTCCGATCAGGGATGGACCTACCGCTGGGGCAGGGGGCACCTGAAACCCACTATTCAGGGGTTAGGGGACATATTAAAAAAATTAGAAGGATTTTAAGTGAAATTTCATATTTAGACTTAAAAAACTAAAGGACCAATCCCACTAGTAGCCCAACTTTTCATTTATTCAGCAACAGAGAGCAACAAAGCAAAAGCCAACACTGTCAGCACTCAACTCCTCCAACTCGGCAACTCTTCAAATCTCCAAAATCGCAAATCTCAACAGAGCAACTAGGGCACTAGACGATCACTCACGATCCGGATCTGCAAATTCCAAGTGGTCCAATAGACCAAGTCTCCAAATTCCAAAGTATATTTTAATTTTACTTTTTTTAATTTCATAAATTTAACAATTGCTTTAGAAATTTTTGTAATTGTTTATGGATTCTTCTCGTTTGTACTTTTATAAAATTAGGGATTTTTACTTCTTAAAACAACACTACAACAATGAAGAGAACTCCATCAAATAAAAGTTCTTCAAGTATGTGTTCTAATATATTTTTACTTTCTTTAAATTTTGTAATTTATTTTTGTAATGTTACTTGTTAGTGGTTTAATTGATATCGTTTATTGTTGATGCTAATTACACTTGACTTTGACAATTTATATTGTATATTGATCTTGTTTTAAGTATGTGTTCTAATATATTTTTAAATATTTATTGATTGTCAGGCATGGACATACGAAATAATATTTGAAGATTGTTTAGTTTTGTGATTCATTTTATTAAATTTTTATTCATAAGAGATTTTTTTTTTCGAATTGACCCCACTGAACTATCAGGCTGGATCCGCCCCTCCCTCTGATGAAGGGACGTAATTCATTTGTTTGTCATTGTATCTGTGGTAAAAATCTGATGGTTGCTAATGTAACGATATGATAATGATAGCTCACTAACAATACAGCATCAGCATTTTAGCAATTATAGCCCACTAATGATTAAATATGTTGAGACAATATCGATGCAAAAAGTAATCAATTAAAAAAGAATAAGAGTTAATAATCAAAAATTCAAAATAATACCTCATGGCCATCATGACAAGAGAAGCAACAGGCCGTGCAAACCCCAGCATTCCCATCTGGTGTGCAGGTCAAGCATGAGAAGATTGCCTGCCTCTTCATATATCCGTTCATATAAGTGCAGTCCTTGCCCTCATCACCTCCCAAAACCATATCCGCTTCCTTTAAAAATTAACGAGTCAAATATACAGTATCCATGAAAAAGATGACTAAACTACAAAGTCAATTATCATATTATATATAGTCAACATTTTTTGTCATACATAATCTGATGATCTTTGCCAAAGTATTATAAAACTAATTTTTAAAGGTTTTTTTATTTTATTTTTAAATTTTTTATGAGCTCTCTGAATAAGTAGCTTAGAAGTGCTTCTGAAGTTGGGAACCTAGACATGCAACTTCTGATACATTCCTGTATGATGAAAATAAAGATACACATAAAGCTGAGCTGGAAAAAGAAACCCCCCCCCTTCTTTTATCCATCACTTTTTATTTGTGCACCAAATAAATTTTTAAACTGAAGCATTTAGTTATTAATTTCAATCAATTCGCCTATAGATCATAAGAACAAATTATAACAAACATGACATGTATGTTTGCTAAAATGACGGAGAAATGGAAGCTGGGAGGATATAATTCTTCTTCAATGATCTCATACTGAATATAATGTGCTTGGCTATGGTCTATAAGTATGTATTCTTAGACCTACATTAAGAAAAGTTCAGTTGTTTTTGTAAGAGACAGACATCCCACCAATATAACTTTAGTTGCATAGTTCAAGGAAACTTGATAAACGAATACCCTATTCGATTCTGATTCTTACATTTTAGTGGAAAACTAGACCACTCATCTATGGAATTCAACACCACATACTGGAGAATCTAAGGCAATTTTGGTTCAGTTTGCTAATGTCAAAAACAAGAAAACAACATGTTAAGCAACATTACCAGATATAGATTCTCAAATATTTTCCAGACTTAAAAAATCATATTAGTGGATTATCTTTCTTTTCCAATTCACCAAGGCTGCATCCTCAGTCAAATTATTGAAAGATGAAGTTAACAACTAGTATACATACACTGTAAGCACATACTTACAGTCTTACACCTACTCAAATGATCAATCAAACTTTAAATTTCGAGGGGTTACTAGCATCAATAAAAAATAAATGTACAGACACCAAAATGAACACCACGGTCAATGCAATCCTTGCAACCAATGAATTATGTAAATTTGGGTCGTGCACTGGAAATTCCAAATCATACTTCAAATTTTTAAGGGGAAAAATAGAAGCTAGTGCAGCAGCTAAAAGTCAGGAAATAGAACAAGGAGAAAAGGTAATATTCTGAGTAGTGCTACACTTATTTATGCTGCGTTGCGTTCTAAAAGATATGACATAATGTTTCTTCAGACCTGACTACAAAAATAAGTTTAACATATTCAAAGCAACCAAACAAATAGTAAACAAAAAAACTCAGAACAATTCTATATATGCCAAACTCTTACCAGCTCCTGCTCTTCAATGCCCTCAAGGTACTGGTCCATTGTATAAGCCGGCTCAGGTTCCTCTTCAAATGAATCGGCCATTTTCAGTAACAAAAAAAAAAAGCCAAACGCTTGTGATACAAAATATCAGATTTTTACAGGGTAAAGCTTAAAACCATCAATTTCTGATAAACTTTTATAGAAAAACGATGATTTTTATGGAAGAAATACCTAGAGAAAAAGAACCCTAAATTCGCTAGAACAAAAAAAATCGAGTCGGAACAAAGGAATCTAACGTTGTGTTTTCGAACACATTTGGGCAGAAAATGATGATGGATTTGGTGATAAATCATTAGCTTGAAGGGGGGAAACGGAACGATGAGAGATGCGATTTGGAGTTGAGATGAGCTAGGGTTTTTATATACGAGCTTATCGTTTAAGGACTGGACGGACATTTTCCCGCCAATAATAATAACACAATTATTTTTTATTTTTCCGCAACCAATTTAATTTTATAATTTCTGATTTTGGGGCAACCATAATAAATAAATTTATAAAATTGGGAGGTTCTATCATTTTTGTAATAATAGTAGTGCTAATTTTCTCTTTGAGATAAACGAAACGAGTATGTAATTAAAGAACGTTATTAATTTATTTTAGTATCTTTTATACAAAAGAGTATTTTAATTTAAAATAATATTTTAATATGTACAACTAGTGATGTGTGTTATTTATATTTTAAGATTTTTTTTGTAGTTATTTATATTAATATGAGCAAGTATTATTGTTGTAAAACTATGGAAAAAAATAAACAGTAGAGTTGTTCCCATTTACATTTTCTAATACCTTTTTAAAAATAATTACATCAATAGTGCACTCATAAAATATTTATAAATTAGTGCATATGTAATATTTTATTTACTAAAAGTAGTGCATTCTTATCCCTTTAATTTAGTTGAGTGTTTTAATAAGTTGCAATTTCTCTCTCCTCCCTTCTATTCCGCTCTGCCAAACTCCTTTCCATAACCATCGCAGCAAAGTTTTTCAAAATTTTATCTTCCAAAACATTAAAGATTTGGTCCAACTGCACTGGCTCAAATGAAACTAGAAATTGAAAGCTTGTTTCAAAATAAATTGAAACACTCAAAACATTTAGTTGAGTGTTTATTTTCTTGTACTTAATTTATATATATTGGAGAGAAGGCTTCCATTTGTGACGCCTCCCAAAATATAGTATATCATCACCTATTTTGAGTTGTAAATCGTAATGCATGAAACAACTACAACTTTATTATTACAACAAGAAAGCGTGAGTTTGAATACAAATATTATCTTACAAAGCAATATCTATACTCAAATAAATCCTCATCACATTTATTGATACATTATTTTACAAAATGGTGAGGACTACTAAACAATCCTTTCTAAAACCTTCATTCCATACCCACTCGTCTTTCATTATATTCTCGCCTCCGAGAAAAATGGAACAAAAAGAAAAAAGGTGAGCTCAACTAATTTCGAGTAAAGAATATTATGACTAAGATAATATACAACAAATTATCGTTAGTCTTCAATGAGGAAAAATATAATAGAATCTGATAGACAACAAATTTTAAATCAATATTCATAGTGAAAAATAATAATTCATTAGAAGAGTTAAAGTAGAGAATGCAAACTACTATCTTACATGTATGAATTTAAAAGTTCATCGTCTATCTTTTATCCCCGTAACATCAATCGATATACATCTGGAATCAAATATTCATCTTTGCACTACTGGCCAAAGATATTCATCGATTAGTCGTATTCATTTAAAACACTGTTCATCTTGCACACGGCCAAAGATATTCTTGAAATCATTCATCTGCTACTACTGGGCCCAAAGATATTCTTAAGAAATCATTCATCTTTGCACTACTGGCCAAAGATATTCCATAATATCATCATTTAAAGGCGAGGATGATGAAAAATATTTTTTAAAAGCGAATCCGGTGAAACAAAATGACAAGGATTAAGGATTAAGGATTCGTACTTGGTTTTATCCACGCGTCAAAAATACCTCAAAAATAATCATAGTGGTGTAAAATTCAAGAATGATCAAAACATGGATACAATCGAGTTAGTATCCGAATATATGTTTTAGACGAAAAGAAGAAATTTTATTTTTGATTGAATAATCTAGTATCGTGAATAGTGCAGTATCGTGAATAGTCTTCAGATATCGTGAATAGTAACTCAGAGCACCAAAAGATAGAAATTCCACAAAAACATCTTCACGCTTGACTTAATGAATAGTACTTCGTGAATAGAATCATAAATAGTAACTCGTGAATAGTAACTCATGAATAGTAACCGTGAATAGTAACCGACATGAAAAAGTTCCAAATTTGATAAAAACTTGGATCAACATTTCAAACATAATGATATTGAAGAAATAATATCATTCTAAAAAAAATAATATCACTTACCTCGAAAGATCAAGTCTTTATTTAGAATCAGGAATTATAGTCTTTGAAGGAAACTTGCACCGTCTAGCAATACTCAAAGTATACTCAAAATACTCACAAGAATACTTTCGATAATATAGAGAGAAAACTTGATTTACGGTGTGATTTTCAATTCTAACCTAAGCACCCTATTTATAGGAAAATGCTTAGAACACAAAAGCGAAAATTTAATAAAATAATAATATTTCTTAAAATATTCAAGTCCACCTTAGAAATCTGATTTCAGATCATTTATAACACATGTGAGCCACTCAATTACAACAAAAACGTTTTTCTTACAAAAATATTTTAAACTCCCAAAATCAATTATTTGAAGCTTTGAACTTCAATAATTCATAATAAATAGCCCTTCATCAGAAAAATTGAATCTCGCGAGTTTTTATAGGAATTTCAATTCTCTACAACTTTGCAGAAGAAAGTTTTTCCAAATTCCAAATAGAAATTGACCGAAATTCACAAAGCAGGCGATTTTATAAAGTTATAATCAAATTTCGATTCGATAAATGGGGTCCACCGACATGTTTAACATGTTTTAAACATTTATTGCAACAAAAATACTCTTCCTCCTCGTATACTCATATATCCCACATTCGTTGTAAAAATATCATAGTTAATATATTATTAAAATAATATATTTAAATGAATTATTTTATCGGAAAAAGATAAAATATTAATTTTCAACAATTGTCATTTAAAAATTTTCTCCATCTATATCCACATAAAATCAATATTTTCCTCATCATATAAATCAATAATTAATTATTCACAAATAATATTACTGAGAATCACAATATTGACAATGAGGCGGTTCAAGAAAAGGGGCTTTCAATAAGATTTTTCTTCTTCTTTGGCGGCAATTAGGTGACCAAACCTCTCCTTAGGCGAGAACTTTCTAGACATTGCCAATAATGTTATCTAATAATATTATTAGGATAATATGAATTATTGCTTCGATAATGAAAATCTTGTGTAATGACAATTATTGAAACAACAAACAATATAAAATATCAACGCGGCAATTATTAACTCAATAAAATCTTTGAGCGATTAATTATCGTAACCATTATTGAGTAGTGCCTTCTTACGTAAGAATCAATAATTGGTGCAATACTGGTGTCTTCTTGTTCAACAATGCGCGTATTAGTGTGTTTTAACCCCGGGTATTCCAACAAATGATAACTTGGTAATAACTTCGCCGTTATTTAAAACAACTTATATTTGTCGTTTTCTTCATCCAATCGCTTTCCGTTATGGGGCCACACACATTGCATTTGTTGTGCGTCGTACGAATATTCCCGAAGCGATTAATATTCCACGCACCAAACGAATATTCCCAAGCGATAATGAATATTTTATAACCACTTGCTTATTTTGAAATATTTTAGTATTTAACCCTTAACTATCCACATTAATCAAATCAACCCTTACTATTTCAAAATAATAAATAAAGGAAATTCCTTTTATTTAAAAATTTCGTGGTCTTACAACCTCCCCTTATGAAATTTATCGAAATTGACGACGTACACTGGTGTTTGAAAAGGTGAGGATACCTCGCTTTCATTTAGTTTTCAATTCCCGGTCATTTCTCTATAGCATGATTCCTCCACAAAACTTTAACTTGTGGTATGACCTTTCTTGGCGTGGGACATGCTCCTTCCTATCCAAGATCTTGGCGGTACCTCCTCATACGTTAAGTCTTGGCTATCTCGTCGGGATTCTAACTTCAATAACGTGGTTCGGGTCTTTCACATATTTCTGATACGAGATATATGAAACACATTATGAACACGAGACATACTCGGAGGTAACGCAAGAGTCTATAGGCTACATTTCCTACTCGGTCGAGAATTTGAAATGGACCGATAAATCGTGGATTGAGCTTTCCTCTCTTCCCAAATCTTGTAACTCCCTTCCATGGAGCAACTTCATGACAATACATGATCCCTACATTAAATTCCACGTCCTTTCGATGAAGATCCGCATAACTCTTTTGTCGATCTTGTGCTTGGTTTGTATCGTTGTCGAATCATTTGGATCTTTTCGGTGAGTCATACGTCTTAACTTTCGGGTCCCAACAATGTTGCTTCACCCACCTCATCCCAACATATTGGAGAGCGACATTTTCGTCCGTATAATGCTTCAAATGGAGCCACACCTATACTTGCACGATAAGCTGTTGTTGTAGGAGAATTCCACTGATGGTAAATACTTATCCCAACTACCCTTGAAGTCTAGGACACGAGTCTTAATAGATCTTCAAGAGTTTGAATAGTCCTCTCGATTGTCATCATCCGTTTGGGGATGGTATGCCGAACTAAATCGCAAATCCGTGCCCATAGCTTTTTGCAAGCTAACCCAAAATCTTGAAGTGAATCTTGGGTCACGATCCGAAACTATGGATACAGGCATGCCATGCTGACCTCACAATCTCATTCACGTACATACTAGCAAGGCGTTCGAGGAATAAGTCTCCGTATCGGCAAGAAATGAAAGCGGACTTGGTTAATCTATCAACAATAACCCAAATAGCATTGATGCCTTGAAAGCCGTAGGAAGACCCGTAACGAAATCCATAGTAATGTGTTCCCACTTCCATTAGGAATCTCAAGTGGTTGCAGCGGACCCTTAGGTACAAGATGCTTCGCCTTTACACGTTGGCGAGTTAAACACATCGAGATAAACTTTGCAATCTCTCTCTTCATATTGTTCCACCAAAATGTATATGAAGATCACGATACATTTTAGTACTTCGAGATGGATTGCAAATGGCGTATTGTGTGCCTCCATCATAATCTTGTACTTCAAATCGAGTCGTTAGGAACACTGAAAGTCTAGAGTGGACTCAAGTATTCCTTCTTCATCGATTCTCGCTTAGGAATAGCTCCTTCTTGTACTTTCTTCTTCATACGCATACGCTCCTGCCGGTGGCTTGGCTGAAAGCAACCTTAACTTTTCTATTAAAGTTGGCTCTGTCGTATACTTGACATCATCGCACTCGTTCCGCATATGATCTTCTACTCAATCGTCATTTACCACGTTAAACTTTACCGGGATGGTATTGAATAGTGTGGTCGTAGTCTTTCGATAGCTCGAGCCAGCGTCATTGCCGCATGTTGAGAGTTCTTTTGAGTGAAGAAATATTTAAGGCTTTTATGAATTAAATATATCTCCACTTTCTCCCCATATAGATAGTGCCTCCATATTTTTTAGCAGAAAACATTACGCTTGACTCTAGATCATGAGTAGGATAATTCCTCTCATACTCTTTAAGTTGTCATGAGGCATAAAGGCTATGACTTCCCACGTTGCATGAGAACACATCCTAACCCTTTGCACGAAGCATCATTGTAGATAACAAATCCATCCGAACCGGATGGTATTGTTAGAAACAGTCTTGAAATAAGTCTCCTCTTAAGCTATTGGAAACTTTTCTCGCATTCTTGCGCTCCAAAGCGAATTTTGTATCCTTCCGGAGTTAATTTGAGTTAATGGAGTAGCGATTCGAGAAAACCCTTCCACGAATCTCAGATAATAACCATTAAGCCCAAAAAAGCTACGTCTTGATCGCAAACTTGGTTGCTCCCAACTTTGTATTGCTTCAATCTTCGCCGGATCAACAGATACTCCATGTTTCGACACCACGTGCCCAAGGAATGCTACTTCCTCAAGCGAACTCGCATTTCTTCAATTTGGCATATAGTTGGTTTTCACGAAGCCTTTGGAGTACCGACTTTCAAATGGTGCTCATGATCTTCACGGCTTTTGGAATATATGAGGATGTCATCAATAAAAGACAACAACGAATTGATCCAAATATTCCTTGAATACTCGGTTCATCATATCCATGAAAGCTGCAGGAGCATTAGTTAGTCAAAGAAAGACATGACTAAGAATTCATAATGCCCATCTACCAAGTTACGAAGGCGGTTTTGGAATATCCTCGATTCTAATCTTTGTTGATGATATCCGAGCTAAGATCGATTTTGAAAAGAATTGTGCCCCTTACTAATTGGTCGAACAAGTCATCAATACGAGGTAGAGGATACCTATTCTTGATGGTGACATGGTTGATTCGATAGTCAATACAAAGTCGCATACTCCGTCTTTCTTCTTCTACAAATAAAGCAGGAGCACCCCGAGGAGATGTCTTGGGGCCAGAATGAAACCGATGTCCAACAATTCGTAGTTGGACCTTTAACTCTGAAGTTCAATAGGAGCCATTCGATATGGGGTTTTAGAAATGGGCTTTGTACCGAGTTCAAGATCAATAAAGAATTCAACTTCACGTTACGGGGGGTAGGCAGGAAGTTCTTTGAATCGTCGTCGGAAAATCGATAACATGAGGAATATTATTCAAATTTGGCGTGTCTTTATTCAAATCCATAACATGGGCTAAGAAAGCTTGACATCCGTTTTTAATAAGCGAATAGCTTTATGATTAGATATGGCGGTGATCGATTTTAATGGTTTAGTTGCTTGAATTAAATACAACGGGTTGGTTAGGAATATGAAGACTAACAACCTTACGAAAACAATCAATTTTGGCATGATGAGTAGTTAACCAATCAATCCCTAAAATCACATCAAAAGCAAGTATCTTTAAAGAGATAAGGTGACGGGTAAGGTAATGGTGCCAACTTGAATCAAACAAGATTTATAAGCGAGTGGATGTGATGAAAGTTTTCTCTAACTGAGTTTCCAGAGATAGGTCAAAGTCTAATTTCTCCGAGTCGAGTTTAAGCGTTGAGCACATGCGGGAGAGATAAATGAATGGGTATACCGGTATCAAGTAAGGTATAAACTTCGTAAGAATTTATAAATAGCTTACCGTGATCACCTCGTTTGGGTTCTCGCATTATGACCGATCACAACAAAGCGCTCTTCCGGAATCGTTGACTTTGACTTTTACGGGACGATCTTTTGAGTCACCGTCCCCCATTGAACTAGGTTTATTCTTGTCTGATCTCGGCGATATGTCCTTCCTTTCCACAATTATAGCATACCTTGAGCTATTTGTGGGCGGTTTGTTTGATATGTCCCTCTTTTCCGCATTTGTAGCATATGGCGGTGGTGGTCGTTCTCCTCCCTTAGAACCGATTCTTTTTAAGCCGCATCATCTTCACATGGTCGTTGTTAAATCTCCTCTTTTAAAATCTCTTCTGACTCGCTTCTTCTATTTTCATGGCCATGATTACCACAGAGTGGTTACCATTTCTGTAAAATCTGTTTCTTTCTCCGAGGTTATCATTATTACATTGATTCTTTATCTACGATACGATCTGGTTGTGGTCCCTCGGTTGGCCGTACTCGTTATCTCGCTCTAATAATTGAGCCACATTTTTACAACATCTGAATAAAAGAAAATTTATGAGAAATGAGATCTTGGCGTATCTGGGTTTAAAACCTCTAAGAAACATCCGCGTCATCGTTCCTCATTCTCCACCGAATGAGGTGCAAAACACGGATAACTCTGCAAACTTTGCCTCGTCTTTGAGACACCGTCGTGTTGTTTTGTTCCAATCGATGAACTCCACTTCCTCCCATATAACGAACACTTTCGGAAAGTATTTGTCATTAAATAGCTCTGAAACGTCTCCCGAGACATCTTTGAGTGCGGACGTTTGGATGGTACGCTTACTGACTCTCCACCGATGATACGCCTCGCCACGGAACATAAAGGTGGCGAATGGAACCTTCATTTCTCCGTGCATCCCAAGACATCGAATATCTTGGTAATTTGTTTGACCCATGTTTCGCCATGGCGTGATCGGATCCGCTTTCCCCTTAAATTACGGTGGTCCTGACTCTTTGAAGCGCTTGTGTGTGACAACCCGTGAATTGCTATCATTTCCTCCTGTATTTTGAACACGAGTCTCCTCAAATCGATTTTGCATGAAGCGCAAAAACTTCTAAACATCCCTCGTTCATCATCATCGCTTTCGATGGTGTTGTTCACGGGAGGAACATTGCCGCACTGTTACGCGTTCTCCTCGTTGGTGAGTATAAGCATCTCCACGGTCTCATTTCCATTGTTAATATTCTCGATTCGACATTCTCAAATCTTGTCATAAAACAAGGGTTAATTAAAGAAATCAATATATCACATAATATCCCTATATCTTGACCAACTAACAAATAAGCTTAGGTAGGACACACTTAGTGAAGGATTTACTCATCTCTCCCTCCTAGTTCTATTCCCGATCTCGCGGAGATCATATCCTAAGCTTCGATACCAAGCTATGGCGCCCCCAAAATAGGTATACATCACCTATTACGAGGTTGTCAATCATGTATGTGAAACAACTACAACTTTATTATTACAACAAGAAAGCTGTGAGTTTGAATACAAATATTATCTTACAGACAATATCTATACTCAAATAAATCCTCATCACATTTATTGATACATTATTTTACAAAAATGGTGAGGACTACTAAACAATCTTTTCTAAAACCTTCATTCCATACCCCAGGCTCGTACTCATTTATATTCTCGCCTCCACGAGAAAAATGGAACAAAAGGAAAAGGGTGAGCTCAACTAGCTCGAGTAAAGAATATTATGACTAAGATAATATACAACAAATTATCGTTAGTCTTTGACGGGAAAAAATCTAATAGAATCTGATAGACAACAAATTTTAAATCAATATTCGCAATGAAATAATAATTCATTAGAAGAGTTAAGTAGAGAATGCAAACTACTATCTTACATGTATGAATTTAAAAGTTCATCGTCTATCTTTTATCCTGTAACATCAATCGATATACATCGGAATCAAATATTCATCTTTGCACTCTGAGGCGAAAAGATATTCATCGATTAGTCGTATTCATTTAAACACTGTTCATCTTTGCACTACGGGCCAAAGATATTCTTGAAATCATTCATTTTGCACTCTGAGCCAAAGATATTCTTAAGAAATCATTCATCTTTGCTACTTCTGGGGCAAAGATATTCCATAATATCATCATTTAAGGCGAGGATGATGAAAAATATTTTTTAAAAAAGCGAATCCGGTGAAACAAAATGACGAGGATTAAGGATTAAGGATTAGTACTTGGTTTTATCCGTCAAAAATACCTCAAAAATAATCATAGTGGTGTAAAATTGAGAATGATCAAAACATGGATCTGATCGAGTTAGTATCCGAATATATATTTTAGACGAAAAGAAGAAATTTTATTTTTCGATTGAATAATACAAGTATCGTGAATAGTCTTAGTATCGTGAATAGTGCGATATCGTGAATAGTAACTCTCAGACACCAAAAGATAGAAATTCCACAAAAAACATCTTCACGAACTTGCGTGAATAGTAACTCGTGAATAGTAACTTCATAAATAGTAACTTCGTGAATAGTAACTTCATGAATAGTAACCCATGAATAGTAACCCCGAGCATGAAAAAGTTCCAAATTTGATAAAAACTTGGATCAACATTTTGACATAATGATATTGAAGAAATAATATCATTCTGAAAAAAATAATATCCCTTACCTCGAAAGATCGAGTACTTTAAAGCTAGAAATAGGAATATATAGTCTTTGAAAGGAACTTGCAAATCTAGCAATACTCAAAGTATACTCAAAATACTCACAAGAATACGCTCGATAATATAGAGAGAGAAAACTTGATTTACGGTGTGATTTTCAATTCTAACCTAAGCACCTATTTATAGGAAAATGCTTAGAACACCAAAGCGAGAAAATTTAATAAAATAATAATATTTCTTAAAAATATTCAAGCCCACCTTAGAAATCTGATTTCAGATCATTTATAACACATGTGAGCCACTCAATTACAACAAAAAACGTTTTTCTTACAAAAATATTTTAAACTCCCAAAAATCAATTATTTGAACTTGAACTTCAATAATTCATAATAAATAGCCCTTCATCAGAAAAATTGAATCTCATGAGTTTTTATAGGAATTTCAATTCTCTACAACTTTGCAGAAGAAAGTTTTTCCAAATTCCAAATAGAAATTGACCGAAATCCACAAGCAGGCGATTTTATATTTTTATAATCAAATTTCGGTCGATAAATGGGGTCCACCGACATGTTTAACATGTTTTAAACATTTATTGCAACAAAATACTCTTCCTCCTCGTATACTCATATATATCACATTCGTTGTAAAAATATCACAGTTAATATATTATTAAAATAATATATTTAAATGAATTATTTTATCGGAAAAAGATAAAATATTAATTTTCAACAATTGTCATTTTAAAAATTTTCTCCATCTATATCCACATAAAATCAATATTTTCCTCATCATATAAATCAATAATTAATTATTCACAAATAATATACTGAGAATCACAATATTGTGAGGCGGTTCAGGGAAGAGGGCTTTCGATAAGAATTTCTTCTTCTTTGGCGCATGATTAGGTGACCAAACCTCTCCTTAGATGAGAACTTTCTAGACATTGCCAATAATGTTATCTAATAATATTATTAGGATAATATGAATTATTGCTTCGATAATGAAAAATCTTGTGTAATGACAATTATTGAAACAACAATGAATATAAAATATCAATATGACAATTATTAACTCGATAAAATCTTTGAGCATTAATTCTGTAACCATTATTGAGTAGTGCCTTCTTACGTAAGAATCAATAATTGGTGCAATCTGGTATCTTCTTGTTCAACAACAATGGCGTATTAGTGTGTTTTAACCACCGGGTATTCAGCGATGATAACTTGATAACAACTACGCCATTATTTAAAAACAACTTATATTTATCGTTTTCTTCATCCAATCTTTCCGTTATGGGGCCCCACATGGTTTGCTGCGTCGTCACGAATATTCCCGAACGATGACGAATATTCCACGACCAAACGAATATTCCCAAGCGATAATGAATATTTTATAACCACTTGCTTATTTTGAAATATTTCGTATTTAACCCTTAACTATCCACATTAATCAAATCAACCCTTACTATTTCAAAATAATAAATAAAGGAAATTCCTTTTTATTTAAAAATTTCGGGGTCTTACACTAGCGATGCTCGATACTTGGGTGATACTTGCTAAACTAGAGATTGTTCAGGGGGTTGTTGGATCTGTTGCAGACAAAGGTTCTGTTTCTAGGTTTATCCCTTACACAATGCAAGCAGTGAGGCAGGGGTTCCAAGATCTTGGTGTTAATTCTCTCCAAGCCTGACGTCCATGTTTGAAGATGGAAATGATGATGAAGTAAGATGCGCTGGGTCTTGGGCTACAACATTGATTACCTTGATTAAAAGGCAGGCTTTGTTTGATAATTTTTTCAAAGTACAGTTGGTAGCCAAACATTCATACCAAGGTAACCAATTTAGTGTTATTAGGTTACCAATTTATTTTGAATGTGATACAGTTGGTAGCTAAACCGTCAAGCAGTTGGTTGCCAAATTTTTTATACCAAGATAATCAAACCTTTATAACAAGGTAACCAATCTACCTTCACAACTGCAGTATGAATTGGTTACCTTGGTCTGAAAGTTTGGCAACCAACGGCTTGAAGGTTTGGCTACCAACTGCATCACATTCAAAATAAATTGATAACTTAATAAAACTGAATTGGTTACCTTGGTATGAAGGTTTGGCTATCCATTGCTTGAAGGTTTGGCTAGCCTCACCCAAATCTATCAAATCAAATTCCTTAACCAACAACCCCACCATTTCTCTTTCCTCAAATCCCTTCCCCACCACCCCATTCTTTCTCTCCTCCACCACCTCCACCACTCCTTCCACCTCCCAACCCACCACCACCTTCGACCTCCTGCAAACCCACCTCGCCGCCCAAAACTTAAGGTAAACTGACGAAGAAATCCGCCGCCTCCTCATTGCACTCGTCGGCGACACTGCCATCAAGCGCAGCTACGTCTTCTTCTCTGAAGTCTATTACTGATTATTCTTCTTCTCGATTGCTCCTTTGTTACAGATTACAATGATCTATGAAGTTTCTTTTTTGTTCTTCATCGGATTCGTAAATTGACAATGTGATTTTTGAGTATTTGGGTTAGTTGGTAACTGCCAAAATAAGTGGAGTAGTTTTCTCCTTGAATTAAGGGTTTTCTTTTTTTGTTGGATTGGATATACTGACGTGTATTGCACTATTGTTGATATTATTATATAGTGTTTCACTGTTAATACAATTATTTGGTTGGTGCATTATTGTTGTAATTACTTTCTATTTGTTGTATACTTATGTAAATAACCCTTTTATTATTATTGTAATGGGATGGGATGAGAGGGGCATAAGTGAGCTAATAGTAGAGACATGGGCTGACATTGTTCAAAATGACAGGGGTCCTTTATTTTGTAAGACTGACACTACTGGGCTGAGACTACCAAGTTTGCACTACAAAACTGGAATAAAAACAGCCCAAGTCCAGTTTAGATTTAACAATTTAAATAAAACCCGTTCAATTATTTTAGTCATAACAACCCAAGTACCATTCTCAACCCACGTATGAAAATTAATCGTATTTTAACGCATATATGATTAAATTAAAAAAAATAAAGTGATATAATATATATATATATACAACGTAATATGCAATGTATAATAATATTAATTTTAATTAAATTAATATATAACTATTCTTGTGTTTTATGAATTCTAATGAAAAAAATAAAATATCACTTCTACAATTAAAGATTACGTATTCTAAGTTTTCTACTACTCGGTAAAATACATAATAAGAGCACGTATGTCTTATACGTTGCATATTATTTTTACCTTTAAATCATTTTAGTTTTAAAATTAATTTAATATATTTTTAAATTTAAAATTGACATAATTTTATTTAATCACAAAGAGAGTAGATGAATCATGGATGGAGTATTAATTTAGTCTATGCTAATAGATATATCCACCTTATAATTAATGCCCACAATCCATCTTTGATAAATAATACTCCCCGGGCTCGTTCGAGTGCATCAATTTTAATTTATATACAAAAATTTATGAATTTTAAAATTTAATTTGAAAGTAATATAGTAATGTAAATTTTGGATGGATATTGAATTTTAGAATTATGCTTTTTTATTCAACATAATTCATGTTTTTTTATGCGGTATTGACTTAAATATTAGACTACTCAACCAAAAATTGATATTATCATATATAGTATATTCAAACTAAAATAATGGACTAAACAAATTGTGAAACTTTGATTAGTCTACAATCTTTATAAATAAAAAAAGGAAATTGATTTTTCCACAATTTTTTTTAATATTTTAAAACAAAAATATTATTATAAATATATAATGACAAGTGAAAAATCATCGTTAAAGCGATAATTTTATTGTGTAAATATTATTTTATATTGTAAAAATATCAATTTTCATAATAAAAAACTTAATAGTAAATTATTTATTTACAAAAATTCTTTGTGGACATAAAAATTGAACATAAATATATTTAAATTTTATTTAATTGTATTTTAACCCTAATAATAAATTAAAATATAAATAGATGACCTATCTAATTTTTAGGTCCACCTATTACAATTGACATGAACCATGCCTCAATTTTCTGCCACCGTCTCTCTCTCTCTCCCTCACATAATGACGCGCATAATAATGCATAAAAATAAGATTTTCATACGAATCTATTTCCAACAAAATATAAATAACATGCTTTCTATGTGTTTACGATGACCGCAGACTTTTGACCAACAAAAACGAAAATGCCAATTAATTTACAAATTAATTTTATAAAGGTTTACGCCAACTCAACCAAAATATGATTATTTATGTATAAATGAAATACAAGATTGTTAATTTTTTTTAATCCCACTCTATGTTATATACTCTATATGTTTCAAAAATTATTATTTTTTTTGAAAGTAAATTTAGGACATTTTAAATTCAAAATTAAAATGTTTCGTTAAAATTTTGTAAACAATAAAACTTATAATAAATAACATTTTTTAGATAGTTTATAATATTTATCGTTGTATTGATTAAAATTAAATGTATTAATTATACATAATATATTTTCTTATATATTTATCTCATCTATCTCTCTCAAATACATAACGTTTTTCGATAAATAATAATTTAAAAAAATTATAATTATTTTTAAAAAATTAAAATATTATATATTATGGGACGGATAGAATAGAGTAATATGGAAGTGAGGTAGGGAGTATATGAATTTCAAAAGTCCAAGTATATGTTTTTCGCCAACCAAACTTGGACCATTCGATTGGTCATTAGACTGCCAATTGTAAATTATTCAAGGGATATGTATGTCTAAATCAATAAATACCTACTACTACAAAGTACAAAGTAAGTACAATCAACAAGTAACCAAAGGTTGCTTTAAAATTTTAACAACCAGCTTACCGGAGATGGAAACCTTACTTTGCCTGTTTTTGTACCTCTCCTTCTTCACATACACAGTTTTCGGTGCCGGAAATTGCAAGCCGGCCTCATGTAGTAACACTGGTCCACAAGTCCGATTCCCTTTCCGGCTTAGGGGCCATCAGCCCCAAAGTTGTGGCTATCCGGGGTTCGATCTTTCTTGTAACAACAACACCCAATTAGTCCTAAAACCTACCCTTCAGTACCGGTGAATTCGTCGTATCGCAAATCAATTATTCATTTCAATCGATCTATATTATTCCGGATTTTTGTAATCGGGATAGCATCCTAATCCCAATAAATTTTTCAACATCTCCATTTCGTGCTCAGTATCGGAAGAGTTGCACTTTTTTCAATTGTTCATCAAGGGGTTCCGATTTATTTTACGAACCAATACAATGCCTTAGCAGGGATAACAACACGGTTATTGCAGTTCCTACTAATTTCTATGATTTCTATGCTCGGGATACGCCATTCACATGCCAGAATATATCTACTCTTGAATTTCCGGCGCAGAGGGGGTGCCATGATTCTTCAACAGGATTTTCAGTTGACATGGGGCCCACCATTTTGTGGAATATGTGAGCTCCAAGGTGGAACTTGTAGGTTAAAGAATGGTGCAATGATGGAAATTGATTGCTCCAAGCCTCCCAGTCATGGTAAAAAATTTTTTTTTTTGGGCGCTAAAATTATATATATATATATATATATATATATATATAGGATCTTAAGATCTTTCATTTCTTATCCAATTCACCCAGAGTTAAATCTTCCTTTAGCGATGATAATTAAGCGATAGTTTGGTTAAATACAATGTATATCTATCTTTTAATGACCGGAGATGACATATAAGCGTCATTAAAAAATATAAACGACGGTTGTATGATGATGAAGCAAATCGGCGAATCGTCGCTATTACATTTCTAGTGTAGATATGTTTTTCTTTTTAAAAAAATCATCATTTTACAAATTATATATTTATTTTTAGAGCGTATGCAATATTATTTACTAAGGGGTATTTCTTAGATCTAGAAAACTTGGAGAAATATAAAAGATTAAAACGAAATTGACATTTTAAAAAAAATTATTGAGTTAGTAAGTAGACTATAATATGCATGACCTAGTCAATAATGACGGCATAATTAATTAATCTCAATATTATTTAAAAAAATATGACATGTATTTTGAGAATGACAATTTGTATATATCGTATAACCAATATATATATATTAGATTCAGTTTCTCCAAAGAATTTGGAAAAATCTAGCTAAGAACGAGCAGAAATTTATAGCGACGATTTTTCCGTCACTATAACATAGAAAACCGGTTTTTTATATTATAGCGACAGAAAAAATCGTCATTATATCGATCATTCTTAGTCATTTCATTCAGATTCATTGGAGAAATTAATTATATGTATATATATATTGTAATTTTACAATTAGAAAAGCTATCATACGTTCTCACAATTAGAAGGTTCCTAAAAAATATATTGAAACATTAATTTACAGTATATATTACAATTAATTTCTTGGAGTAGACGCGTGTGCATTAGGGAAAAGTACGTATTCAATAATATGTTATTAATTGGATTACTCCGTATAAAAATATACTACAAGACGACATTCACGACCGACCTTGCAATAAACTATCAAAACGTCTTTTTCAGGAAGTCATTTGTTTTTATTTTAATACAATATTTGGGAGTTTACTTGACTTTTTGTGTTATAGCATTGACTAGCTAATCACACTCTTTGATTGCAAGTCTTATTACTTTTCACCTTGGAGTTTTGCTGACTAAATTCTTTGGTTTGGCATCCATAGGTCTTCCCACCGCTGCCAAGTATGGGATAGTAGTTGGTGCCGGAATACCTGGGCTTTTATGTCTCATTTGCCTTTTAAGTTATACCGGCAATCGGATCAAGGCCTATGCTAGCCTTCGCCGCCAGCAGAGTATCGATCTCCCAACAACCACAGGACGGCCTCAGCCCGTTCTCTTCATGATGGGCCTTGACAAACCCATGATACAATCTTTCCCAATGACCGTGCTGGGTGAGAGTAAGCGACTGCCTAAGCCCAATGATTCAACTTGCGCAATATGCTTTTCCGAATACCAGCCCAAAGACACTCTTAAGGACTGTACCAGAATGCAATCACTATTTCCATGCTAATTGCATAGACGAGTGGCTCGTGTTGAATGCCACGTGTCCGGTGTGCCGGAACTCACCGGAGGGATCGTCGTCGACCCCGACTCCTACGTCCTCAATATCATCGAGAACATCGTTATTTTCAACCTAAGACAATTATATTCTTATCATTTTTGTGGCCATTGATTGTACATTGTGTATTATATAATTATGAATAATGATTGAGATTGGAATATCATTCGTGATATTTAGTATTAGGAACTGGAAAAATAAAAAGGTTACTTAACATTAATATACAACAATTATAAAGTATTTACAAAAATAATACATACACAAAATAATTACAAAAATAACGCAATTTATATTAAGGAAACCTAAAATTAAGGAAAAATAACTGTCATAACTAATCATTCAAATTCAAATATATGGGATCTAACCACAAAAACAAATTCAAATTCAAATATTCAAATTTAAATTTCATAGGAAAGACTGCACAAATTTTGTACTTTGCAGGAGGTGGCGGAGGCAATTTTTAGAGGAGGTGGCAGCTTCGGAGGAGGTGGAAGTGGTGGCTTCGGAGGCGGCGGGGAAGGTTATGGAGGAGGTAGCAATGGCGGTGGTGGCGGTGGCGGTGGTGGCTCAAGTGGTGGTTACAGAGACGGTGGAGGTGGAGGCTGGGGCGGTAGTGGCGGGAGCAACCATTTTATGGTAATAAAAGAAAATTCTCGAGATACTGCAGAGGAGAAAATCATTAGTAATGTCATGGCACCAGAGAGCAATTAGAGTTCATGACATGGGCAGAGAAAAAGACATAATTGATGTCATCATGTAATAAGCTAGCTAGCTATTTAATAATAGCACTGGAACACCTTCAGTTCTAGTTTTATAAACAAATTTTGTTTTCTGAATAACAAAGAAAGAGATAAAAGAGTGATGTGTAATGTAATGTTGATAATGAACGCCCGTGCAAAGGTAATTAAACTTTTTATAACAAGGTAACCAAACTTTTATACTAAGGTAACCAAACTTTTATACCAAGGTAACCAAACTTTTATACAGAGATAACCAAACTTTTATACCAAGGTTACCTTAGTATGAAGGTTTGGTTACCAACTGCACTATGAAAAAACTGCTGGTTTGGAGGTGGATTGGTTACCTTGGTATGACAGTTTGGTTACCTTAGTATAAAAGTTTGGTTACATTGGTATAAAATTTTGGTTACCTCAATATAAATGTTTGGTTACCTTAGTATGACAGTTTGGTAACCTTGAGATGAAAGTTTGGTTACCAACTGCGTTATGAAAAAATTACAGGTGTGGATTGGTTACCTTGATCTCCAGGAACAACAGGTGAGAACTTGATTCTCCAAATACCTTCCCTGTGAGTGTTAAATGAAGAAGACTGCCCAGTCATCACATCCCACCAACGTATGTTCCCTGATCTGTTCCCCATAGCCTAAAAAATGAAGGTGTCATCACCTAATTATAAAAGCATGCTAAGAACAACCACACTCATATTACCATTCACCTAAAGCGATTATGAACAATGTGATACATACTACATAAAGGAAAAGCGATAGGCCATTATCGTAACGATCCATCGGATGAAACAAATGAAGACGAAGGCCATTTTAATTCTGCATACAAATGATGCAAAATCTGATGACTTGTAGGAAGAAAATGTATGGGAAGATGACTTGTGAAATTTGAGAGTTTGAACTTCATACAACTCTCTGCTTTTGTCTGTTAATATGAAATATGCTCTCATTTTACACCCAACGCCGCGGCTAGGAGGAGGAGAAGTTCGACGAATTGGAGAGAAGATATAGAAGGGTTTAGAAGAGAAGATATAGTAGCGTCTTACCAAAACTAATCCCTCAAATTAAGGAATCCTAATTGCACTATTATTATAAATAAATATGGAAAAGTGTATTACTTTTGTAATTATTTTATGGATGCATCATTATTGTAATTATTTTTTAAAATGTACTAAAATATGTAATTAGCCCAAATAAAAATAACAAGATAGTTGTCGGGTCATGATATTTCACATATTGGGCCGATCCGATTAGGCCCATTCATTTGATTAAATCTCTTGGGTCATTTCTATTGGGCTTGGCCAGTTGGGCCGGGTCAGTGGTTTTTCTTGGTGAAGTCTTGAAAGACTTGGGCTGAATTGAGTGGACCAATCCATTAGATATTTTAATATCTCTATCTTTGACTTGTAATGATGAAAAAAGGATAGCTATTGACCAAAAGTCTTCCATGCATTAATGTGGATGGGATCCGTGGACGGCCGGCGGTGGAAAATAGTGACCACATGTAGTGGGTGGATGTGTAATGCGGTTAGCGAAACCATCGAGGATCAGGGGCGTAATGTCGACAAGAAGTGGTGGTACGGTGAAGCCAAGCAGAGAGAGTATAACATAACAAGGAAGTCTTCTAAGAAAAGGTAACTGATAATTTTATCTATCTTAATACACTAGATTTTATTATCCTCCATTGTTAAACTTGTGATTTCCTGTACTGACTCTCACGCCTGAGCTATCCCCCGGCGATCGAAGCCGTCAAGCTTTTGGTGTTGATCGTGTTTACTGTGTAGGATCAGGACGTCTTACGTGATTGGGACGTGGCAGAAGATCTTGGCGTTAACATTGGCACTAGAAGGAGGGCTGTGTTCTAGTGTCTTGTAGTTTTCAATCATAAACCTTTATTTGTTCTACGTCGGAAGAGATGGTGAGGAGTAGAACAGATACACCTGAAGGACAGCCGAAGGCTGTGAGCTCATCTGTCCAACATATTTCTGTTAAGGATCGTCTGGTCCTTCAAAGAGTGCTCATGAGAGTGAGAGCATTGCTTTCAAGCGCGTTTCCAAGGGTTCTCGTTCGAGAGCTCATGGTGGAGCCAAACGGAGGTTGGTGTTTACTGATGATAAAGGTCGTGACCAAGATCGAAGGCAAGTGGAGGGTTCACCACCTAGAACTCATCACCAAAGTGGTCGAGATGACAAAGCTGCCAAGTTGGCGAGGATGGCAGAAAAAGCAGATAAAGCTTTAGAAGTTCTTCTAAAGCAGACAGAGGATATAGCTGTGCAGATGCTTCGGATGGCCGATCTGAAGGACGAGGCATCCACCTATATTCAGTCCGAAAGGCGTAGTAGGCATAAGGATGTACAGCATCGGGAGGGGAAGGAGCCGGAGCATTCCGTGCATGAGTCTCGGGGTCGACCTCAGGAGAGAAGGAGATCAAGAAGCAGAACTCCTAAGATATCAAAGAAAGCACTTATTATCATTGGTTCTCAAGGTCGAGATGGTGGCAGACAAAGGAGTCGGTCGAGAGAGTATGCACCTGAGAGTAGAAGGAGAGAGCATCAACGTGAATATTCTCATCATGAGGATAGAGTTGCACGTCGGAGTAGATCTAGAAGTCTAACAAAGGTAGTGGGGTCAGATAGAGGAGGTCGATCCACTCAGAAGCAGAAGGTTATTCAGGAGAAAGAAGTCTCCTTGCAACCAGAAGGTGTAGACTTTTTAGTGAAGGAGCTTCGGAAGCAGTTGGCCGAGGTTCAACAGGTGAAAGACACTCCGGGAAAAAAGGCGACTCCTTTTTTCTCGGATATTCTTAAGGAGAAGGCAGATACCACAAAGAAGTTGCCTCACATGGAGAGTTACGATGGGTCTGGAGACCCGTATGACCATAGCCAGGCGTTCGACCGGCTGATGGATTACTATGATTTCACCGATGCTGCCAAGTGCCACACGTTTGTTACAACATTGAGGAAGGATGCAAAGCAGTGGATGGGGACTCGGCCCACTGATTCAGTGTAAGACCCCAACTTTTATGAATAAAGATGAATTTTCTATAATTATCATTTTGGAATAAATTTGATATAATGTTATAGTTGTGGGTAATATTTATAAATTTTGCAAAAGTACGTGAAGTTGTTATATAATATTCGATTGGTCTGGGAATATTCGTTTTAAGCAGGGAATATTAAATGACGACGACACAATCATTAGTGGACCCATAACGGAATTATTGTCGGATCGAGAAAACGACAAAAATATTTTTTTATGAAAATAACGGTGGAAGTTTTACAGTTAGCTGTTGAAACACCCGGTGTTTAAAAAATGCACAGAATACGCGTGGTTTCATATTAGCACACGTTGTGAGACCCCAAATTTTATGAAATAAAAGTGTTAAAATTTTCTATTTTGGTGAATAGTTAAATTGATAAAAGTTTAAAGTTAAGGGTCATATTTGAAAATTTTTCAAAGTAGACAAGTTGTCATAAAATACCCGATTATTATTCACGAGTTACTATTCATTCAAGTTACTATTCACCAAAATTAATATTCACTCTAGTATTGTTCACTCTACAGTATTTGGGACACTTTTTGTGTGTCTGAGTTACTATTCACGAGTTCTTATTCACCGAAATTACTATTCACTCTAGTATTGTTCACTCGAGTATTTGGGACACTTTTTGTGTCGAGTACTATTCACGAGTTACTATTATTCGAATTACTATTCATGAGTTACTATTCACCCTAACAAAATATTTTATGAAAATAACGGCGGAAGTTTTCTGGTTGATCTTTGTTGAACTACTCGGTAGTAAAAGTACGATGTATACGTGTGGTTGCATAGTAGACACGGTATTGATTATTATCGATGCTTTATGTGAAGTCACTTGGTTTGATTCCATTATTGTCGATTAATAATATGAATTATTATAGTGATAATGACGTTTTGTTTTATTCGTATTATTAACGTAATAAAAGCGAAACATCTTTTATATAAAATGAATACTTTATTAAAGTTATTCTATAAATAGAATATATTATATTTTATTATGCGTAGTGTTGCATAGTGTTTTGCATAGTGTTTGCATAGTAAAATGTTTTTATATAAATAGAATATATGATATTTTATTTAAAAGATTTTGCTTTAAATATGGACCGCCGATTTAAAGTAAATCAATCCTGGACCGTTTCATGGATTAATTACTATGCATTCTATTTTCCTATAAATAAGCTCATTCCTTCATTATTTTCTTATAATTCATTGAAACTCTGTAGAGAGAAATTATAGAGAGAAGCTATAGAGAAAATCTATATAGAGAGAAAGAAGAAGAATATTCGGTACTTCACTACTTTGATATCCGGTGTCTTTTACGGTAAGGGATATTATTTGTTGTACATTCGTAAGGGTGTTATTCTTTCTTATTTATGAAGAGAACTTACATTATTCCATTCTTTATTATTACATTGGAATAACTCAGATACTGACGACATACCCTATACTTGGTGAAATCCTCTGTTATTCCATTCTTTATTATTACATTGGAATAACTTTTGATATCTGTGGCAGATACCCTATACATAATCTTTATAAGTGGTTTACCCTATACTTGGTGACATTCTTCTATTATTTCATTGGAACATCACATTCGTGTGTTTTACAGGACTGGTTAAAATCTTTATTATTATTATGTTGGAACATCCATGCTCGTGTGTTTTACAGGACTGGTTAAAATCTTTATTATTATTACATTGGAACATCTATCGTGTGTTTTAGGACCTGAATCTTTATCATTCTGTTGGAATATCCTATCTGTGTGTTTTACACAGGATCTGGTTCCATCTTTATTATTACATTGGAACATCACATCGATTGTGAATTTCACGACCAGTTCTGTTATTATTATTCATTGGAATAACTTTGTCATACATCGCAATCCGCATGCATGGTGATTTCCTTTGTTATTCCATTCTTTATTATACCCATTTGGTTAAAACTTTAACTTTATACTCCATGAAATTAGTAGAATATTCTTGATATTTGCGTTTCATCCAGTATCTTTTCATGGAAATATTCTTCTGATCATTCTTGAATTTTACTCTACAAAGCAGTATCATGTTGACAATTTGGACGTTATTAGTTCCTGAATAAATTAATTCGTTAACTTGTTTTATTGAATTATTATGTCATTGTCATCATCCTCATGTTATGTTATGTTATCTTTGGCTTACGTGCATAGATGCACTTAGTATGATTATGACCAGGGATTATTCGGTATAATCATGGCTTGTTATAAATTATGTGACAAAAGTCCTCAGTGGCCTATAATGCAGTGATGGATAGTTTTTGGTATGATTATGACCAGGGGTGATTCGGTATAGTCATGACCATTGATAATTTGATGAAAATCCTTGACCGTGGTACAAGGATGATTAGATATTGTGGTTTATTCATTAAACTGAGTCTTAGTGATATAACAGTGATGAAAAACCTTTTAAAACCTTATAGATAGTAGACTTTATTTTCTACTTGACTCTTTTAATGGATTCGTATATTCATTGCAGCTTAAACCTGGTTATCTATTGTATTTTATCGGTTTAACATGTTGAAGGCTAATGATAATTTATTACGCATTATCTTAGTCATAATATTTCTTCTTTGGGCTAGTTGAGCTCACCCTTTCTTTCCTTCGTTCTCTTTGTGAAATGAGAACATATTTGGACGACAGTCGGGGAGCGGAGTAATGGTCCGTGAGAGGATAGCATTAGTAGTCATCACTATTACGTGAAATAGTGTGATAATAGTTGTAATGAGGACTCCTTTTGAGTTTGTATAATATCTAGTAGACAATATTTGTATTCCAACTCACGCTTTATGTCGTATTGTATACAGCGCTTATGTTAGTAAGTTGTATTTGAATTTATGTACCATGTAAGTGGCGACCCAAGATGGGTGACGTATACCTAATTTTGGGGGCGTCACACACGTTATTGATTATTGATGCTTACGTGAGAAGTCATTCAGTTTTATTCAATTATTGTCGATATTTTATATATTATTAAATCAATAATTGAGATGACAGAGTTATTAATATTATTATCTGCATTATTAACGATGTCTATAAGTTCTACCAAGGAGAGGTTTGGTCACCTAATTGCGCGCCAATAGAGAAAAATTCTTATTAGAAAGCCCCCTCTTTCCTGGGAACGACCTGGAAATCCTTATTAGAAAGCCCCCTCTTTCTGCCAAGGAGAGGTTTGGTCACCTAATAATGATGATGAACTTTTGTTTTATTAGTATTATTAATGTAATAAAACAGAACAACTTTTTATATAAAACATAATACTTTTATAAAGTTATTCGTTTTATTAGGCTAATAGTAAAATCTTTTTATATAAAAATGTAATACTTTTATAAAGTTATTTGTTTTATTGCATAACAATAATTAATATATTATATTTTATTACGCATAGTGTTGCATAGTACTCGCGATAGTATTTTGCGTAGTAAAAAATTTTTTATATAAAATAGTATACTTTTATAAAGTTATTCGTTTTATTAGATTATAAATAGAATATATTATATTTTATTTAAAAGATTTTGTTTTATTAGAATATTTTATTAAATCAATGCAGACCCGTCTAGTTTAAAAAGTAAATCAATCTAAACCGTTTATGAATTAGTTACTATCTGATCCATTCTCCTATAAATAAGCTCATTCCTTCATTATTTTTTACTTAATTCTTTGAAACTCTAGAGAGAGAAACTATAGAGAGAATTCTTCTTCTATAATCGAAAGCGTATTTCTTTAGAGTTTAAGAAAGCTTTGACCGTAGTGCAAGTTTTCTTCGAGTATATCCTCGCCCTACCATCGGAGTACTCTTCTTTATAAGGTAAGGGATATTATTTTTTGTACTTGTAAGGGGTATTATTTCTTTCGTATTCATGAAGAGAACTTCTGTTATTCCATTCTTTATTATTCTGTTGAAATAACATGTATACGCAGGCTACCCTATACTTGGTGAAATTCTTCTGTTATTCTATTCTTTATTATTATGTTGGAATAACCTGTATATGTGAAGTACCGCATACATGGTGAAATTCTTCTGTTATTCCATTCTTTATTATTTCATTGGAATATCTTGTCGGTCTTGCAATAATTTACCGACCGATTCCGATTCTTTATTATTCGTTTAATATCACATGCATGCGTTATCGCCGACCGGGTTCCGATTATTTATTATTCGTTAGAATAACTTTAATCTATCAAGTACCGCATGCATGGTGATTTTGTTGTTATTCTATTCTTTATTTATTACATTGGAACATCCCATGCCGATTGTGAATTTCGTATGAATTCGATTCCGCTTTTTTTTATTATTACGCCGGAATATCCTCGTCGCATGCGTTACGCCGCACACGGGTTCCATTATTTATTATTCGTTGGGAATAATCATGCATGCGATCTATCGCATGCGTATGGTGAATCATACGTTATTCCATTCTTTATTATTACATTGGAATAATGCATACATATGGATTACCACGTGCGTGGTGAATGATCCTTTATATTCATTCCTTATTAAATTGTGGAAACGACGGTTACGATTGATTATGATGAGAGTCATAATAAAAGCATGAAGAAAATCATGGGTATATGAAGTATTAGTAAGTATTATGATTAGTTATATTGGTTATTATGTGAAAACATGAAAGTATCTTAGAAATCATAAAGGGTTGAAAAATCAGATTTTGGTGAAAATGGAACATGAAATTCAATTGACCATATCTCCTATTATATTTTGAATTTTTAAGTGTGGTCAAGTTCTAGAGTTAGACCTATGAGTTTTCTAACTTATCCAAGTGGAATCACTGAAAAAGGTGTTGTAAATTTTCGTGTGGACTGATTTTAGCAAAGCACAAAAAAGTGAAAAATGAGAAAACAACTACTGCCAGAAATTTTAAAAGGGTATTTTCGGCCACTTAATTTGTGAGAAAATTCCAGCCTTTTGGGACATGAAAATATATAATATAAAGTACCTCCTGTCCAAAAAGTAGCTCATTCCGACTTAAAATGAGCAAGTTATGACCATTTCAATATTTAGGTTTTTCAGACGAAAAATGTTATAATCGGAGTTCTATAACTCCGATGACCATGAAATTTAAACTGGAAGCTCACGTTAACATGTGTAAGATCCTGCCAAGATTTGGGAATTTCTGGAGTTAAACTTGAGGTAGCTAATTTCTTAAGGAATTAATTATAAATTGATTTTTGAAAAATAGTAAATGAATTTAAAAATTCGAAAAAAATATATGTTCATTATGGGACTATATTCGCTAAATCCCGGAAAAGAAATATTTTTGAGACTGATTTGGTATTTTTCATAAAAATAGTTTAGTTACGAACATATGAGTTAAATATGTTATGTGAAGTAACAAAGTTGGAAAATAAGATTTTATGGCTTGGAAATCCTATATAAGGTATATGCCGATTTTTTATGAGGGATTTAATCATTGGTGATGAAATCTTATGAGTATGTCATTTTTAAATGATTAAATGCATTATTTAGTAAAGTGTAAATAATTGAAATAAATTGTTTATAAGTTTAAGAAGTGATTAAAATATTGTTATGATATTAATAATATTAGATTATGAGTGGTTGATAATATTTGGATAAATTTAAAGTCTTTAATATTTATCCTTGTTTTCGTTTGATTAATACTTATATCATTGTCATCATCCTCACGTATATATTATGTTGAAAGTCATTTGTGACCTGTAGTGCATAGATGGACTTGGTATGATTATGATCGGGATTATTCGGTATAATCATGGCCAAGTAATGTTACAAATGATG
Organism: Panax quinquefolius; assembly: GCA_020205615.1. Taxonomy (NCBI): domain Eukaryota; kingdom Viridiplantae; phylum Streptophyta; class Magnoliopsida; order Apiales; family Araliaceae; genus Panax; species Panax quinquefolius. Next base: position 1,812,907 of record CM035152.1, read on the forward strand.
TGAAAAAAGTCCTCATTAATAGTAGTGCATTGGTGGACAATTTTTTGGTATGATTATGGCTATGGATTCTCTTGACCAAGGTGCAAAGATGAATTATTTTATGGCATGATCGGGACCATTGATGAAAACACGATTATCTTTGGCAGTAGTGCATGGATAATTCGTGGTCGTGATACTTAAAAGAATATCCTTGGCCTATAGTGCGGAGATGAATTGATGATGTGAATTAATTATCGAAATGAGTCTCAAAGAATGAAATATTAATTCATGGATGTGATAATAATGAATATCCTTGGTCAGTAGTGCATGGATAATTCATAGATGTGATATCAACGAATATCCTTGGCCAGTAGTCAAGTGAGGGTGATTCGATGATGTGGATTGTGACGGCCCCAAAATAGGTATACATCACCCATCTTGAGTCGCCAATACATGGTACAAAATTCAAATACAACTTAATTATACAACAGTCGTGTAAAGTACGACAAAATACATCTTGTGAGTTTTAATACAAATATTGCCTTCTGCATAATATCCACTCTCGTAATAAGTCCTCAATACATTTATTGTCACACTATTTAATGAATAGTGAGGACTACTAGCTAACATTATCATCCAGAACATCACTCCGTTCCCCGACTCGTCCCAGCTACGTTCTCATTTCCTGAAGAGAATAGTGAAAGAAATGGTGAGCTCAACTAGCCCAACAAGAAATATTATGACTAAGATAATGTAGAATAAATTATCATTAGTCCTCAACAATGTTAAACTGATAAAATACAATAGACATCAAGTTTAACTGCAGCGGAACAAGTAATCCATTAAAAGAGTCAAGTAGAGAATAAAATCTACTATCTTTTATGTTTTAAAAGGTTTTTCATCACTTTTATCATTTGAGACTCGACTTAATAAATAATCCACATCATCCCCCTTTTACGCCAAGGATATTCATTAGGGTCACGACCACAAATTCCATGCACTACGGGCCAAGGATATTTGTGTATTTATCAATGATCATGATTATGCCAACAACTGTCCATCAATGCACTACAGGCCAATGAGGACTTTTATCACATCATTTGTAACATTAAGGTCATGATTACACCGAATAATCCCTGGTCATAATCATACCAAGTCCATCTATGCACTACAGGCCACAAATGACTTTCAAAAAATATAAACATGAGGATGATGACAATGATATAAGAATTCAATAAAACAAGTTCAAGAATTAAGTTATTTAGGAACTAATAACGTCCAAATTGTCAACATGATACTGCTTTGTAGAGTAAAATTCAAAAATACTCAGAAGAATATTTCCATGAAAAATACTAGATGAAGCGCAAATATCAAGGATATTCCACTAATTTCATGGAGTATAGAAGTCAAAATTTTAACCAACTGAGAATAATAAGGAATGGAATAACAACAGAAATCACCATGCATGCGGTACTTCGCATAGACAGGTTATTCCAACAGAATAATAATAACGGAACCAGGTCAGGTGAAAATCACACCGACAAGATGTTCCAACAGAATAATAAAGAATGGAATAATAATAGAAATCACCATGCATGCGATACTTCGCATAGACATGTTATTCCAACAGAATAATAAATACAGAATAATAAAAACGGAACTAGGTCCGGTGTAAAACACATGCATGGATATTCCAAATGTAATAATAAAGGCGAATAATAAAGATAGAACCAGTCCGGCGCAGAAAGCTACATGCAAGGATGTTCCAATGGAATAATAAAGATGTAATAATAAAAGAATGTCACCAAGTATAGGGTATTCAAGCGTATCTGAGTTATTCCAATGAGAATAATAAAGAAATGGAATAATGTAAGTTTTCTTCTTGAATACAAAAGAACAATATCCCTACAAGTAAAAGAAACTGGATAAAGGAAAAGAAAGTTAGCGAGACTTTCTTCTTATTTCTCTCTATAACTTTCTCTCTTTAGAGTCAAATTGAATTCGTAAGAAAATAATGAAGGAATGAGCTTTATTTATAGAAAATGGACTCGTATAGTAACTAATTCATGAAGCGGTCCAGATTGATTTACTTTTTAATCGGACGATCCATATTTAAAGCAAAATCTTTTAAATAAAATATATTATATATATAATATATAATAATAATAATAATAATAATAATAATAATAATAATAATAATAATACTCCTAAATTATAAACCAAATATTCCCCCCCCCACCCACCCACCCACCCACCCACCCACCCAAAATGACAACTTTGAAAAAAAAACTAACCATTCAATTTTTAATACCGTGGCCCCACATGTTCCCCTCCTCCCAACATGTCATAATCACAGGGTCCCATTATATTTAAATATCTTTCTACCAATAATGTTGAAAAATAGGTAAATGGGGGTCTAAATAATACGCCAAATTTATAACAACTACCTCATAAAAATCCTTTCAATATTTTTAACAACATTTATCATTATTATTATAATTCACAATATTAATCGACCAGGTCGTTCCCAGGAAAGAGGGGCTTTCAATAAGGATTTCTCCCTATCAAGCGCCATGATTAGGTGACCAAACCTCTCATCAAGCAGTAACTTACAACATCGTTAATATTGCAATTTATAATATTAATAACTCTGTCATTTCATTTATTGATTTAATAATATATAAAATATAGACAATAATTGAATCAAATAATGTGAGATACTATGTAACAATTACTATAGCAATAATTGAACAAAATTGAGTGACTTCTCACGTAAGCATTAATAATCAATACCGTGTGCTACTATGCAACCATGCGTATTGCTTTACTTTTACTACCGAGTAGTTCAACAGTATTAACGGTAAAACTTCCGCCGTTATTTTCATAAAATATTTTTGTCGTTTTCTCAATCCGACAATAATTCCGTTGTGGGTGAGACGCCCCCAAAATTAGGTATACGTCACCCGTCTTGGGTCGCCACTTACATGGTACATAAATTCAAATACAAACTTAATTATACATCCGTAGGTGTAACATACGACAATACATAAACCGAGAGTTCTAATAGGAATATTGTCATTTAGACAATATCCATACTCAAGGAGTCCTCATTACATTTATTGTCACACTATTTAATGTAATAGTGAGAACTACTAATACTATCTTGGGACCATCACTCTTTTTCCCCGACTCGTCCCCAGGATATATTCTCATTTCACTCAAGAAGAATAAACGGTGAAAGAAAGGGTGAGATCAACTAGCCCAAAGAAGAAATATTATGACTAAGATAATGCGAATAAATTATCAATAGTCTTCAACAATGTTAAACCGATAAAATACAATGACAACCGGTTTAAGCATAATGAATACGCAATCCATTAAAAGAGTCAGTAGAAAATAAAGTCTACTATCTTTTAGGTTTTAAAAGTTTTCATCAATTTTTATCACTAAGACTCAGTTTAATGAATAAACCACAATATCTAATCATCCATGTACCACGATCAAGGATTTTCATCAAATTATCAATGGTCATGACTATACCGAATCACCCCTGGTCATAATCATACCAAAAACTATCCATCACTGCATTACAAAGCCCTTCGAGGACTTTTTGTCACATCATTTATATCAAGCCATGATTATACCGAATGAACCCTGGTCATAATCATACTAAGTTCATCTATGCACGTAAGCCAAAGATAACTTTCAACATAATATAAACATGAGGATGATGACAATGATATAAGAATTCAATAAAACAAGTTCAAGAATTAATTTTCTAGGATTTATTAACGTCCAAATTGTCAACAAGATATCTTGTTTTGTAGAGTAAAATTCAAGAATGATCGAGAAGAATATTTCCATGAAAAAGATTTGGATGAAACGCAAATATCAAGGATATTCTACTAATTTCATGGAGTATAGAATTCAAAGTTTTAACCAATTGGGTATAATAAAGAATGGAATAACAAAAGAAATCACCATACATGCGGTGCCAGCATGTACAAAGTTATTCAATGTAGAATAATAATAACGGAACTGTGTCGTGAAATTCACACCGGCGAGGATGATCCAATGAGAATAATAAATCTTTGAATAATAATAAACAATGGAACTGTGTCAAGGTGTAAACACACATACTGTGATATTCCAATGTAATAATAAATGCGGAATAATAAACAATAGAACCGGTCGGTGTGTAAAACATACGCATGTGATATTCCAATGTAATAATAAAGAATGGAATAATGTGAAGAAGATCACCAAGTATAGGGGATTCAGTATATACAAAGTTATTCAATGTAATAAATAAGAATGGAATAATATAAGGATTTCACCAAGTATATAGGTATGCCAGCGTATACAAAGTTACGTTATAGGGTATGCCACTTTTACAAAGTTATTCAATGAGAATAATAATGAATGGAATAATGAAGTTCTCTTCATGAATAAGAAAGAATAACACCCCTTACGAGTACAACAAATAATATCCCTTACTAGTAAAAGACAATCGGATATCAAAGTAGTGAAGTACGAATACTCTTCTTCTTTCTCTCTATAGATTTTCTCTCTATATGCCTTCTCTCTATAATTTCTCTCTGTAGTTTCAATTGAATTCGTAAGAAAATAATGAAGGAATGAGCCTATTTATAGGAAAATAGAATGCATAGTAATTAATCCATGAGCGGTCAGATTGATTTACTTTTAACTGACTATCCATATTTAAAGCAAAAAATCTTTTAAATAAAATATCATATATTCTATTTATATAAAAACATTATGTTGGAATATCATATATTCTATTTTACTATGCAAACATTATGCAACACTACGCAAAAACACTATGCAACACTACGCATAATAAAATATAATATATTCTATTTATGAATAACTTTAATAAAAATCATTTTATATAAAAGATGTTTCGCATTTTATTACATTAATAATATGTAATAAAACAAAACGTCGAAGATCGCTTATAATAATTCATATTATTAATAAATGATAATGGAATCAAACCGAGTGACTTCTCACATAAGATCAATAATCAATACCGGTGTCTACTATGCAACCACACGACATCATGTACTTTTACTACTGAAAGTAGTTCAACAAGATCACACGGTAAAACTTCCGTAGTTATTTCAATAAAATATTTTTGTCGTTTTTCAATCAAATGATAATTAATTCATTAAGAGGTCCACCAATGATTGAATTTGTTAATTTAATATTCCCTCGTTAAACCGAATATTCCCCACCAATCGAATATAATATAACCACTTTGCATACTTTTGCAAAATTTATAAATACTACCCACAACTATAATATTATCTCAAATTCACACCATAATATTAAAAAATTATTTCGACAAAATTTAAATCTTTATTGATAAAATCTGTGGTCTCACAGTGGGGTCCACCAATGATTGTGCCGTCGTACAAATATTTCCCGACACAAAGAATATTCCCTGACCAATCAAATATAATATAACAACTTGCATACTTTGCAAAATTTATAAATATTATCCACAACTATAACATTATATCAAATTCACACCATAATATAAAAAAATATTTTGAGAAAATTAAATATTTATTCATAAAATCTGGGGTCTCACATGAATTATTTATTAAGCTGAGTCTCAGCGATAAAATATTGATAATAAACTTTTAAATTCGTAGAAGATAGTAGATATCATACTCTACTTGACTCTTCTAAAATACAGTACTTGTATATCTTTGGCCTGTAGTGCAAAGATGAATTTATTAGTATGATTATGAGCAGGGATTATGATTTGGTATAACCATGACTTTTGATGTTTCAGGTGAAGATAAGTGATGAAAATTATCTTCGTCCTGGGTGCGAAAAAGAATTCAGAATCACAATTATGATTATGAGTTATACATATGATTGTGGATAGGAATTGTTGATTGATGTTACAGGGATAAAACATTATTGGTGGACTTTTAACATGGAGAAGATACTAGACCTGATGGTCTATTTGACTCTTTTAATGGATTGCTCGTTCCGCTGCAACTATGGTTGAAAAGTTTTATCATCTACTATATGTTCTAAATCTCTGATTTATTATTGACAAAAGCTATTGATAATTTAATTATCTTTAGTTATGATATTCTTTTTGGGCTAGTTGTGCTTTCACCTTTTGCTTCACAATTTCTTTCGGGTAATAAGAGTGTATTTTGGGAGAGTGGGGATGACGGGAGAATAGTAAGCGATTGGTCTATAGTCATTGAGGTTCTCCTAAATAGTATGGAAATAATTTTATTGAGAACTTTAGATAAGTGTGTCGTATTGTATACGTCATTTAATATTTAATTTTGGTGAACTGAATAGGGTGAAGCGAGCCCAACTTTGGAAGGTGTTTTGCCATCTTGTCATACAAGATGTCTAATGACATACAATCTCGTGTTATCATAAGACAGGGGTCATGCACATTCACTTCTTTGAGTATATCTACGAGCACCACCTATATGATCTTGAAGTTTATTTGAAATATAATTTTCACTTGATGATAGTGGAGATAATTATATGTCAAGAGAAGACTCACCATTGGAAGGAACATGATAGTAATCTTTTTGTTTTTATTTGGGGTCTATTGGGTCAACCAAGGATAATTCTCTGGACATATGATATCTATCATAACTTAAATTCATGGCCTCCTATGTACGAAGGTTTCCTTGAGCACTTCCCAAAGATTTTAATTTGTAAGGTTGTGGTCGAGGCACCATGAGAGTTACATACATTTGTATTATAACTCATAATATACTTGTTGTCGTATTTTGCATGACAATTGTATAAATGAAGTTGTCAGTAGTGTATTTTCTGGCGACTCAGGATGGGTGATGTATACCTATTTTGGGGGCGTCATATTTGGTATCAGAGCTTAGGGATATGGTCGTTGGCGGAGATATGAGTCTAGAACTAGGAGGGAAGAGACGAGTAATATACTTCGCTGGTGTGTGACTTACCTAAGCTGAAATTGTTTACTTGATAAGTTGACAAATTATGATATGTCAATTAACCTTGTTTTGAAGTATATTCTAGAATGATATCTCAAAACACACGGAGATGAGCAATGAGAAAATCATGATCTGAAGAAATAACAGGAAGGTACAATCGAAAAAAAAAACAAGGTATTCTCATTTATTTGAAATACGGTATGTGACGTAAATTTCGAGGCAAAATTTCATAAGGACTGGCCACCGCCAAAGCGATTCGAGGAGCTCGGACCACCGGAGTTTTTTGGAGAGCAAAAACCTTGCAAAAGGCGAGAGGCGTGGATAAAGCAGATTAACAAGATATTTGATGTCTTGGGATGCTCCGAGGAGCAAAAGGTTCCTTTGCCACATTCATGTTGGGCGAGGCGTGATTCTTGGTGGGAATTTATAAAGCGTACTCAACCTGCCGCATTGAAGATGTCTTGGGAGAAGAAGTTCTAAGAACTGTTTAACGACAAGTACTTTCCTGAAAGTATTCGTCACATGAAAGAGGTAGAGTTCATTAAACTGGAACAAAACAACATGACTGTGTAGCAGTACGAAGCCAAGTTTATCGAGTTGTCTTGGTTTGCGTCCCATTTGGTTGATAATGAGGAGATAATGACGCGAATGTTTCTAAGAGGTTTGAAACCCGAGATACGTCAATATCTTATCTCTCATAAACTGTGTTTGTATTCAGATGTTGTTAATAGGGCTCGATTATTGGACGCGATAATGAAGTCAACCCAACCAAAAGAGAAACGGTAGACAAAATGATAATACCAGTGATAACAGTCATCGAAATGGTGACAATAAGCGTGGAGGGAATCAACATGCCAGAAATGGTAACCACTTCGGTGGTAATCATGGCCAAAGCAATAAGAATGGACATTTTAAGAAGAGGATATTCAACAATGATGGAAAGGCGTCAAGATCAAGATTTTTGTTGTTAAGGAAGGAGAAGCGACCACCTATCATATGCTTCAAATGCGGAGGGAGGACAAATCGGTCAAACTATGCGATCTTCAGTCAAAGCATGGTATAATTATTGAAGAGAAGGTCACCTAGCCCAATTTTGTCGTTCATCAAGACAAGTTAAAGCTAGGATGGAGGCACCAAAGGACGTCCCAGAAAAGTCAAAGCCAGTAGTGCAAGGGAGAGCGTTTGTCGTGACCTCCCAGAAAGCAAGGAACCCGAATGAGGTCATCACGGGTAAGCTTATCATAAACTCTAGCGAAGTTTATACCTTATTTGATACCGATTCTACCCATTCCTTTATTTCTCCTACTTACGCTCAACGTTTAAATTTGACTTCGGAGAAATTAGACTTTGACTTATCCGTTAAAACTCCGTTGGGAGAAACCTTCATTACATCCACTGTTTATAAGTCTTGTTTGGTTCAAATCGGTACCCTTACATTACTGTCGATCTTATTTCATTGAAAATACTTGCATTTGACGTAATTCTAGGGATTGATCGGTTAACCACTCATCATGCAAAAATTGATTGTTTTCGTAAGGTTGTTAGCTTTCATATTCCCAACCAACCTATTATGCGAATTCAAGCAACCAAACCATTAAAATCAATCACAGTCGTCTCAAGTCATAAAGCTATTCGTTTATTAAAAAACGGATGTCAAGCTTTCTTAGCTTATATCACGGATCTAAACAAAAATACGCCAGTTTTGAATGATATTTCTATTGTTAATGAATTTCATGACGTATTCCCTGAAGAACTTCCTGGCCTACCCCCAGAGCTTGAAATTGAATTTTGTATTGACCTTGAACCCGGTACAAAACCCATTTCCAAAGCCCCATATCGAATGGCTTCTATTGAACTTCAGGAGTTAAAGATCCAACTGCAGGAATTGTTAGACATTGGCTTTATTCGTCCTAGTACTTCTCCTTGGGGTGCTCCTGTTCTATTTATGATGAAGGAAGATGGGAGTATGCGACTTTATATTGATTATCGGGAGTTGAATCATGTCACCATAAAAAATAGGTACCCATTGCCACATATTGATGACCTATTTGACCAGTTGCAAGGCGCCAAATTCTTTTCAAAAATTGATCTTCGTTTTGGATATCACCAATTGAAGATTAGAACCGATGACATTCCAAAGACGGCTTTCAAAACTCAATACAGGCATTATGAATTCCTAGTCATGTCTTTTGGATTGACTAATGCTCCTGCTACCTTCATGGATATGATGAACCGAGTATTCAAGGAATATTTGGATCACTTTGTGGTCGTCTTTATTGATGACATTCTTATTTATTCCAAAAGCCGTGAAGATCATGAGCAATACTTATGGTTGATACTCCAAAAGCTTCGTGAATATAAGCTTTATGCCAAGTTGAAGAAATGCGAGTTACGGCGAGGAAGTAGCATTCCTTGGGCACGTGATATCAAGTCATGGAATATCATTGACCAAAGAAAGATTGAAGCTATTCAAAGTTGAGAGCAACCTAAATCATTAATGATCAAGCACGTAGCTTTCTCGCCATTTGGTTATTATTGGAGATTCGTAGAAGGGTTTTCTCGAATCACTACTCCTTTAACTCGAATCGACTCGAAAAGATACAAAATTCGGTTGGAGCGAGGAATGTGAGAAGTGTTTTAAGAACTCAAGAAAAGACTTATTCAAAGACTGTTCGACAATACCATCCGGCTCGGAGGATTTGTCATCTACGGTGATGCTTGTGCAAAAGGTTAGGATGTGTTCTCATACAACATAGGAAAGTCATAGCTTTATGCTCTCGACAACTCAAAGAATATAAGAGGAATTATCCTATTCATGATCTAGAGTTCATAAATTGTTGTCTTCATACTTAAAATTTGGAGGCATTACTTGTATGGGGAGAAAGTAGAGATCTTTACGGATCATAAAAGCCTCAAATATTTCTTCACTCAAAAGGAACTAAACATGCGATGGTGACGTTGGCTTGAACTATTGAAAGATTATGATCATACCATCCAATACCATCCTGAAAAAATGACGTGGTAATGCATTGAGTAGAAAAATCATACGCGGGTTCGAGTGTGATATTGTCAACGTATGAGGCCCATTTTGTATAGATGTGAAGCAAGAATCGATGAAGAAAGTACAAGAAGGTGCTATGCCGAAGCAAGAATCGATGAAGAAGGAATACTTGAGTCAACTCGGACTTTGTGTTCCTAACGACCACGAGTTAAAGTATAAAATCATGATGGGCGCACAACACAACGTTTGCAATCCATCTTGGGAGTACTAAAATGTATCATGATCTTTGACATACATTTTGGTGGGGCAATATGAAAGAGAGATAATATTTGTTTATCTCAAGGTGTCTAACGTGTCAACGAGTCAAGGCGAGCATCGGTACCAAAAGGTCCATTGCAACCACTTGAAATTTCGAGAATGGAAGTGGGAGCACATTACCATGGATTTCATTCTTTGGTCTTCCAGGGTTTCTCGGGGTATAGATGCAATTTGGGTCATTGTTGATAGATTGACCAAGTCTGCTCATTTCTTACCTATACGAGAAACTTATACACTTGAACGTCTTCTTCGTATATACATATAAACGAGGTTGTAAGATTGCATGGTATGCCGGTATCCATAGTTTCTGATCGAGGCCCAAGATTCACTTCACGATTTTGGGTTAGTTTGTAAAAAAGCTATGGGCACGGATTTACGATTTAGTTCAACATATCATCCTCAAACGGACGGACAATCATAGAGGACTATTCAAACTCTTGAAGATTTATTAAGACTTTGTGTCCTTGACTTCAAGGGAAGTTGGGACAAGTTCTTACCATTGGTGGAGTATTCCTACAACAACAGTTATCAAGCAAGCATTGGCATGGCTCCATTCGGAGCGTTGTATGGAAGAAAGTGTCATTCTCCAGTATGCTGGGATGAGGTGGGTGAAGCAACATTGCTAGGATCGGAGTTGGTACGTATGACTATGGAAAAGATTTAAACGACCCGACAACGTATAAAAAACTCACAAGACCGACAAAAGAGTTATGCTGATCTTCATCGAAAGGACGTGGAATTTGATATTGGAGATCATGTGTTGTTACGTGTTGCTCCATGGAAAAGAGTTACGAGATTTGGAAAGAGAGGAAAGCTCAATCCTCGATTCATTGACCCATTTTTAATCCTCGATCGAGTAGGACCGTGAGCTTTATAGACTTGCTTTACCGCCAAGTATGTCTCGTGTTCATAACGTTTTTCATATATCCATGTTTAGTAAATATGTGAAAGACCCGAACCACATTATTGAGTTAGAACCGGACGAAATAGCGGAAGATTTAACGTATGAAGAGGTTCCTGTTCAAATTTTGGATAAGAAGGAACATATTCTACGCTCCAAGGTTATACCTCAAGTCAAAGTTTTATGGAGGAACCACAATGTTGAGGAAATGACCTGGGAGTTAGAATCTGAAATTAAATCAAGGTATCCTTAACTCTTCGACATACCAGGTACGTACCCTAATTTCGAAGGCGAAATTTCATAAAAATGGGAGATCGTAAGACCCCAACTTTTATGAATAAAGATGAATTTTCTATAATTATCATTTTTGGAATAAATTTGATATAATGTTATAGTTGTGGGTAATATTTATAAATTTTGCAAAGTACACAAGTTGTTATATAATATTCGATTGGTCGGGGAATATTCGTTTTAAACAGGGAATATTCGTACGACGACACAATCATTGGTGGACCCCACAACGGAATTATTGTCAGATTGAGAAAACGATAAATATATTTTTTATGAAAATAACGGCGAAAGTTTTACCGTTAACTAATGAAACACCCGGTGATAAAAGTACAGAAATACGCGTGGTTGCATAGTAGCACACGGTATTGATTATTGATGCTTACGTGAGAAGTTATTCAGTTTTATTCAATTATTATCGATATTTTATATATTATTCAATCAATAATTGAGATGACAGAGTTATTAATATTATAATTTGCATTATTAATGATGTCTAGAAGTTACACTTTAGAGAGGTTTGGTCACCTAATCAAGGCTTGCTTGATAGGAGAAATCCTTATTGGAAAGCCCCCTCTTTCATGAGAACGACCTGGAAATCCTTATTGGAAAGCCCCATCTTTCTGCCAGGGAGAGGTTTGGTCACCTAATAATGATGATGAAGTTTAGTTTTATTAGTATTATTAATGTAATAAAACAGAACAACTTTTTATATAAAACAAAATACTTTTATAAAGTTATTCGTTTTATTAGGCTAATAGTAAAATCTTTTTATATAAAACAGAATACTTTTATAAAGTTATTTATTTTATTAGACAATAATTAGAATATATTATATTTTATTATGAATAGTGTTTGCATAAAGTGCCCTGAATAGTATTTGCAGATAGTAATTTTTTTAAAAGTTATTCGTTTTATTAGATTATAAATAGAATATATTATATTTTATTGAAACCAATACGGACCGTCAGTTTAAAGTAAATTGATCTGGATAGTTCATGGATTGATTATTATTGATTTATTCTTACATAAATGAAGCTCATTCCTTCATTATTTCTTATAAATTCAATGAAACTCTCAGAGAAAGCTGTAGAGAGAAATATTCTTCTATCTTGGCGTATTTCTTTAGCGTTTAAGAAAGCTTTGGCGTAGTGCAAGTTTCTTCAAGTATATCACCGCTTCTACTAGTGGAGACTCTTCATTATAAAGTAAGGGTATTTTTTTCATATTCATGAAGAGAACTTACGTTATTCCATTCTTTATTATTACATTGGAATAACTTGTATACGCTGTGACCTACCCTATACTTGGTGAAATTCTTACATTATTCCATTATTTATTATTCTTTGGAATAACATATACATGCCAATCTGCATACATGGTGAAATTCTCGTTATTATTCCATTATTTATTATTACGTTGGAATATCCCGTCTATACATGCTTTTTCTGTGGGACACGGTTTCGTCTTTATTATTTTGTTGGAATATCACATGCATGCGTTTCTACGGGACTGGTTTCGTTATTTATTATTACATTGGAATAACATGTCTATGTGAAGTACCGCATGCATGGTGATTTCATTGTTATTCCATTCTTTATTATTCGTTGGAATATCCGCCGTCACAGATACGCTTTGACACGGTTCCGTTATTTATTGTTCGTTGGAATAACTCCGTCTGCTGCAATCACCGCATGCATGGTGATTTCTTTTGTTATTCCATTCTTTATTATACTCAGTTGGTAAAAGCTTTGACTTCTATTCTCCATGAAATTAGTGGAATATCCTTGATATTTGCACTTCATCCAGTATCTTTTCATGAAAATATTCTTCTGAGCATTCGTGAATTTAACTCTACAAAGCAGCATCATGTTGACAATTTGGACGTTATTGAATTCTGGATAAATTAATTCTTGAACTTGTTTTATTGAATTCTTATATCATTGTCATCATCCTCATGCTTATATTATGTTGAAAGTTATCTGTGGCCTGTTGTGCATTGATGGACTTGGTATGATTATGACCAGGAATTAATCGGTATAATCATGACCGTAATGTTACAAATGATGTGATAAAAGTCCTCATTGGCCCGTAGTGCATTGATGGACAGTTGTTGGCATGATCATGACCATTAATGAATACACAAATATCCTTGGCCCGTAGTGCATGGATAAATTGTGGTTGTGACACTAATGAATATCCTTGGCCGTAGTGTAGGGATGATGTGGATTTTTTATTAAGTTGAGTCACAGCGATAAAAGTGATGAAAACCTTTTAAATCATAAAAGATAGTAGATTTTATTCTCTTCTTGTCTCTTTTAATGGATTGCATGTTCCGCTGCAGTTAAACTTGATGTCTATTGTATTTTATCAGTTTAACATTGTTGAAGACTAATGATAATTCATTCTGCATTATCTTAGTCATAATATTTCTTACTGGGCTAGTTGAGCTCACCCTTTCTTTCTTTGTTCTCTTGAGAAATGAGAAGCATGCCGGATTAGTCGGGGAATGGAGTGACGGTCCAGATGATAGTATTAGTAGTCCTCACTATTCTGTTAAATAGTGTCTTAATAAATGTAATGAGGATTTATTCTGAGAGTGAATATTGTCTAAAAGACAATGTTTGTATTAAAACTCACAGCTCTCTTGTTGTATATTTAAGATTGTATTTGTATTCTGTACCATGTATTTGGCGACTCAGAATATGTGATGTATACCTATTTTGGGGGCGTCACATTCAGTCTCGTCGTGGTCCGAGCTATGTGACAAATTTTATGCTCGTTTTGGGAGCAACCGAAGAAGAGAAAAGCCTACGGGTTCTTTGGCACAGGTTCGGCAGTTTACTAATGAGTCCTCAGGTCAGTATGTGAAGCGATTCAGGGAAGTAGTTGGCCAAGTGGCAGACCTCAATGATCTTCAGGTTGTCGGGTTATTTCAGAATGGGCTCGATCTAGTGAAGTCCGAAAAGTTGGTGAAGAAGCTGATGTTTCACCATCCGAAGAGCTTGGCCTAAGCTTTCGATAAAGCGGAGGGCTACATTGTGGTGGGGGAGGCTATGAATAGCCTAAAACGTCCTTCTTCGGACAGGATGAAGAAGGCAGACACTTCTAAGGCTGAAGGCGATCAGATGAAGGTGGGAGGGTATAATGATCGGCCAGAGGGCAGCTCCTAATCGCCCACCTGCTCCTGCCTAGAAGGTGAATAAGGTTTACACCAAACTGAATATGGATATGTCGGTGATTTTGGATCAGATCAGGGACCAGACGTTCTTTGAACCACCTCGTGATAATTTTAAGCCAGGACAGGGCAACGCTAAAAAATTTTGTGGCTATCATGAAGCTACAGGTCACGACACTAATGAATGTTGTAATCTTAAAGACTTTGTAAAAAGAAAGGTTCAAAGAGGTTTGTTGGTTCAGTATGTAGCCGGGAGGGACCATCAGCAAGAGCAACAGAATGTTGACCGTACTGTTCAGACGGTTCAAACGGTTCCAGCCGTGCATCCTGCTCCAAATCAACCACCAAGGCACGTCGTTGATGTAATAACCGGTGGGACGGCAGGGAAATTGGTAGGGAAGAAGAGGAGGGGATATCTGGATTCAGTCATGTCCGTGGCGGGTGTTCTCCTGAAGACCGACAGACCATTTCCTGGGATAGTTATATCCTTCACCGATGCAGATTATCTTTCGGAGCCCATCTAACCTCATGAAGGGGCACTGGTGATCACTTCACAAGTAGGTTCGGTGGATATGAAGCGTATGATGATAGACAACGGGTCTTCTGTGGATATTCTATATGCCCATGCTTATCAGAGGATGCATCTTGATGGGCGAAAGATGGAGGTGGGGCAGGAGGCTCCTTTATATGGCTTTAGTAACGATCTGGTCAAAGTGGCAGGCACTATTGAACTACCAATAATCTTTGGCACAGCTCCTCAGCAGGTAGAAATAACATGTAAATTTTATGTTGTGCATGTAGATTCAGCCTATAACGCCATACTGGGTAGACCTACCTTGACTGCTCTCCAAGAAGTGACCTTCATCCCTCACTTCAAGATCAAGTTTCCAACGGCACATGGAGTTGGAGAGGTAGCAGGGGACTTGGATCTGGCCCGACGCTGTTATAGGAATGATGTTATTGCCTTAGGAGTTGGGATCAGCAAGCAAAAGCAAACCATGGCAATTGAGATCGATCCCTTCACTGAAAGCAGTTCCGAGCCATTGGTTATTCCTGCAGGAGAAACGGAGGAGATCGAGCTAGTTCTGGGGAAGAAAGACAAAACAGTGAAGATAGGTTCGGGTTTGTCGGAACCTCTCCGAACAACCCTTATGGAACTTCTTCGCTGCTATGTAGACATCTTTGCATGGGAGCCACAAGACATGTCTGGAATTAGACGAAAGATTGTCGAGCACCGACTAAATGTAGATCCATCAAAGAAGCCAGTTCGGCAAAAGAGGAGGATCTTCGCACCTAAAAGACAACGGATCATTGATGAAGAGATTGCCAAGCTGATAGCAGCTTACTTCATCTTTGAGATCGATTATCCGGAGTGGATGGAAAATGTAGTGTTGGTGCAGAAGCAGAATGGAAAGTGGCGAGTTTGCATCGACTACACGGACCTGAACAAAGCTTGCCCGAAAGACTTTTATCCTCTACCCCATATTGATCAGCTCTCGATGTCACTTCGGGGTATGCATTACTAAGCTTTATGGATGCTTTTTCAGGTTATCATCAAATATCTATGTGCAAAGAGGGCATTCCGAAGACAGCATTCATCACACACCGTTCGGTGTATGCCTATAAGAAGATGACCTTTGGCTTGATTAATGTTGGATCCACTTATCAGAGAATGATGAACTTCGTCTTCCAAAAGCAGCTAGGAAGGAACATGGAGGTATATGTGGATGACATGATAGTGAAAAACATGATTGTTCAAAAACACCTGGATGATCTAGAGGAATGTTTTCAGACTGTCCGTCATCACAAATTGAGACTCAATCCTACAAAGTGCACCTTCGGGATCGGTGCAGGGAAGTTCCTAGGATATCTGGTCAGTCAAAGGGGTATCGAAGCCAATCCAGATAAGATCCAAGCCATACTAAATATGAAGACTCCTCAGTCATTCAAAGACGTCTAACGTCTGACCGGGAGGATTGCAGCCTTGAAGAGATTTATGTCCAAGTCGGCAGAGAGATGCTTGTCGTTCTTTGATACGTTGAAGGGACCGAAGACGCCTTTCAAAGCATAAAGACGTATTTGCCTTCAGCTCCTTTATTGGTGAAACCTGTTCCTGCTGAGACTTTGTACTTATATCTAGCAGCTAGTTCGTTGGCAGTGGGAGCTGTTTTGGTTCGAGAAGTGGGGGAAAAATAGCATCCAGTCTATTACGTCAGTCACGTTCTGAGAGATGCTGAAACCAGGTACCCGAACATTGAGAAATTTGACTTTGTTTTGATAATTGCTAGTCGAAAGCTTAGACAATATTTTCAAAATTCGGCTCTCGGTAGTTTATCTGGATCAACCGTTGAAGAAGAAGGTGATGAGCAAACCAGAAGTTTCGGGGAGATTAGCAGCATGGACGATGGAATTGTCCCAATTTTTTATTGAATATCATCCCCGAACTGCTATCAAATGTGACGCCCCCAAAATAGGTATACATCACCCATTCTGAGTTGTCAATACATGGTACAGAAACAACTACAACTTTATTATTACAACAAGAAATTATGAGTTTGAATACAAATATTATCTTCAGACAATATCTATACTCAAATAAATCCTCATCACGATTATTGATACATTATTTTACAAAAATAGTGAGGACTACTAAACAACTCTCTCTAGAACCTTCATTCCATACCCCGACTCGTACTCGCTTATATTCTACCGCCTCACGAGAAGAAAAATGGAACAAAAAGGAAAAGGGTGAGCTCAACTAGCCCGATAAAGAATATTATGACTAAGATAATATACAACAAATTATCATTAGTCTTCAACAGGGAAAAATCTAATAGAATCTGATAGACAACAAGTTTTAAATCAATATTATGGCGGATATAATAATTCATTAGAAGAGTTACGTAGAGAATGCAACCTACTATCTTCTATGTATGAATTTAAAAGTTCATCGTTTATCTTTTATCCCTGTAACATCAATCAATATATATCTGGAATCAAATATTCATCTTTGCACTACTGTGCCAAAGATATTCATCGATTGGTCATTTTCATCTAAACACTGTTCATCTTTTGACTACAGGCCAAAGATATTCATCGAAATCATTCATCTTTGCACTACTGTGCCAAAAATATTCAATAATATCATCATTTAAGGCCGAGGATAATGAAAAATATTTTAAAAAAGCGAATCCGGTGAAACAAAATGACAAGGATTAAGGATTAAGAATTCGTACTTTGTTTTATCCATGTCCAAAAATACCTCAAAAAATAATCATAGTGGTGTAAAATTCAAGAATGATCAAAACATGGATACAATCAAAGCTAGTATCCATAATAGATATTTTAGACGAAAAGGGAAAATTTTCATTTTTGATGAATAGTGCCGTATACGTGAATAGTAACTCCAACACCAAAAGTTCCAAATTTGATAAAAACTTCAGATTATTATTTTAGCATAATGATATTGAAGAAATAATATCATTACGAAAAAAATAATATCCCTTACCTCGAAAGATCAGTATTTTAATTTGAAACACAGAATATAAGGCATGACTTGAACTTGCATCATATAAAGCAATACTCAAAGTATACTCAAAATACTCACAAGAATAACGCTCGATAATATAGAGAGAGAAAATGTAAGACCCCAACTTATTATTAATGAAATTTAATTTTCTCTATTTATTATTTTGAAATAGTAAGGGTTGATGTGATTAATGTGGATAGTTAGGGGTAAAATACATAAATACTTCAAAATAAGCAAGTGGTTATAAAATATTCATTGTTATTAGGGAATATTCGTTTGGTCGTGGAATATTAAATCTTGTCGAGGAATATTAAATGCTGACGGCCAAGTGACCATGTGTGGGCCCACTAAAAAAGCGTTTGGATGAAGAAAGCGACAAATATAAGTGGTTTAAAATTAAGCAGGCGTAGTTATTTACTAATTATCTTGTTAAAATACCGGTGGTTTAAAACACGGTAGACTGCGGTATTGCACCAATTGTTGATTCTTACGTAAGAAGGCACTTCAATAATGGTTACGATAATTATTTATTCGATATTTTATTGAGTTAATAAGCTGCTGCGTTGATATTTTATATTCATTGTTGTTTTGATAATTGTCATTCTACGTATTTTCTTTATCGAAGCAATAATTCATATTATCTCGAATAATATTATTAGATAACATTATTGGCAATGTCTAGAAAGTTACATACAAGGAGAGGTTTGGTCACCTAATTGCGGCGCTAGATAGAAGAAATTCTTATTGGAAAGCCCCCTCCTCTGAGGAGCTGCTGGTTGTCGATATGGTGATTCTCGTAATATTATTTGTGAATAATTAATTATTGATTCATATGATGAGGAAAATATTGATTTTATGTGGATATAGATGGAGAAAAATTTTAATGTGACAATTGTTGAAAATTGAAATTTTATCTTTTACGATAAAATAATTCTTTTAAATATATCATTATATTTTAATAATATAATAATGGTGATAATTTTACAACGAATGTGGGATATATGAGTATCTGAGGATGAAGAGTATTTTGTTGCAATAAATGTTTAAAACATGTTAAACATGTCGATGGACCCCATTTATTGATGAAATTTGATTATAGCACTGTAAAATCCCCGTTTGTAGATTTTGATCAATTTACATTTAGAATTTGGAAAAACTTTCTTACGCAAAGTTGTAGAGAATTGAATTTCCTATAAAAACACGCTAGATTCAAATTTTACGATAGAAGGGCTATTTATTATGAATTATTGAAGTTAGAAGCTACGAAATAATTGATTTTTGGAAGTTTAAAATATTTTAAATAATAAAAGCGTTTTTTTTGTTTGTTTTGTGGGCTACAA
The DNA here is from genome assembly GCA_020205615.1 of Panax quinquefolius. Classification (NCBI taxonomy): domain Eukaryota; kingdom Viridiplantae; phylum Streptophyta; class Magnoliopsida; order Apiales; family Araliaceae; genus Panax; species Panax quinquefolius. Next base: position 1,832,421 of record CM035152.1, read on the forward strand.
CATGTGCATAATGAGTGAGATCAGATCTAGGAAGGTGGGCGTAGAAATCTTAATATATATATTAATATTATATTAAATTTTACGCTTTGGTGTTCTAATCATCTTCTATAAATAGGGTGCTTGGGTTAGAATTGAAAATCACACCGGCCCAAGTTTTCTCTCTCTATATTATCGAGCGTATTCTTGTGAGTATTTTGAGTATACTTTGAGTATTGTTAGGCGGTGCAAGTTCCCTTGAAAGACTATACCCGGTATTCCAAATTAGAAGTCTTAATCTTTCGAGGTAAGGGATGTTATTTTCTTCTCAAATGATATTATTTCTTCAATATCATTATCTTTGAAATATTGGTTGGAACTTTTTATCAAATTTGGAACTTTTTCATGTATGGGAGTTACTATTCAGCGGAGTTCTTATTCACGAGTTCTTATTATGTGAGTTCTTATTCACGAGTTCTTATTCACGAAAGTACTATTCATGAATCGTGAAGATGTTTTTTGTGGAATTTACATCTTTTGGTGTCTGAGATTCTTATTCACGATACTCGGACTATTCACGATATCTGACTATTCAATTAGAAAAATGAAATTTCTTCTTTTTGTCCAAAATATCTATTCGGATACTAACTTTAATTGTATCCATGTTTTGATCATTCTTGAATTTTACACCACTATGATTATTTTTGAGGTATTTTTTGAACATGGATAAAACAAAGTACGAATCCTTAATCCTTAATCCTTGTCATTTTGTTTCATTGGATTCGTTTCTTTAAAATATTTTCATCATCCTCGGTCTTAAATGATGATATTATTGAATATCTTTTGGCACAGTAGTGCTGAAGATGAATGATTTCGAAGAATATCTTTGGTAGTAGTGTAAAGATGAGCAGTGTTTAGATGAACATGATTAAGTGATGAATATCTTTGGCACGTAGTGCAAAGATGAATATTTGATTCCGGATGTATATTGATTGATGTTCTGAGGATAAAAGATGAGCGATGAACTTTTAAATTCATACATGAAGATAGTAGTTTGCATTCTCTACTTAACTCTTCTAATGAATTATTATTTCATTGTGAATATTGATTTAAAATTTGTTGTCTATTGTATTCTATTAGATTTTTCCTGTTGAAGACTAACGGTAATTTGTTGTATATTATCTTAGTCATAATATTCTTTCTTGGGCTAGTTGAGCTCACCCTTTTCCTTTTTGTTCCATTTTTCTTCTCGGGAGGCGAGAATATAAGCGAAATGCAGCCGTGGGTATGGAATGAAGGTTTTAGAAAGAATTGTTTAGTAGTCCTCACCATTTTTGTAAAATAATGTATCAATAAATGTGATGAGGATTTATTTGAGTATAGATATTGTCAGAAGATAATATTTGTATTCAAACTCACGCTTTTTCTTGTTGTAATAATAAAGTTGTAGTTGTTTACGCACCATGTATTGATAACTCGGAATGGGTGATGTATACCTTTTTGGGGCGTCACAGAAAACTTGAGTTTCGGTGTGATTTTCAATTCTAACTTAAGCACCCTATTTAAAGGAAAATGCTTAGAAACACCAAAGTAGAAAATTTAATTTAATATTATTATTATTTTTCTAAATTTTCCTACGCATACTAAAGCGAATTCATCCATCAACCACACCCCAATAAAAAAACAACAAAAACGCTTTTTCTCACTTAAACCATTTAAAACTTCAAAAAAATGATAATCAATTAATCCGAAACTTCAATAATTCATAATAAATAGCCCTTTTGTCGGAAAATTGAATCTAAAGAGACTTTTATAGGAAATTCAATTCTCTACAACTTTGCGAGAAGAAAGTTTTCCAAATTCCAAATAAAAATTGGCCGAAATCCACAAATGAGGCAATTTTACGAGTGCTTTATTCAAATTTCGGTCAATAAATGTGGTCCCACCGACATGTTTAACATGTTTTAAACATTTATTGCAACAAAAATACTCTTCCTCCTCGTATACTCATATATCCCACATTAGTTGTAAAAATATCACTATTATTATATTATTAAAATATAATAATATATTTAAATGAATTATTTTATCGAAAAAGATAAAATTTCAATTTTCAACAATTGTCACATTAAAATTTTCTCCATCTATATCCACATAAAATCAATATTTTCCTCATCATATGAATCAATAATTAATTATTCAAAAATAATATTACATAATCACAATATCGACAACGAGGCGGTTCAGGAAAGGGGCTTTCAATAAGAATTTCTCCTTCTTGGTGGCGTAATTAGGTGACCAAACCTCTCCTTAGATGAACTTTCTAGACATTGCCAATAATGTTATCTAATAATATTATTAGGATAATATGAATTATTGCTCGATAATGAAAAATACCGTGTAATAATGACAATTATCAAACAACAATGAATATAAAATATCAACGCAAAGAATTATTAAATCAATAAAATCTTTGAGCAATAATTATCGTAACCATTATTGAGTAGTAAAGGTCTTCTTACGTAAGAATCAATAATTGGTGCAATACCGTGTGTTCTTGTGTTTTAACCACCGAGTATTTTAACAACTACTGTAGTTATTTTTAAAAACTTATATTTGTCATTTTCTTCATCCAATCGCTTTCCAGTTATGGGGCCCATAAAAGATGGCATGGCCAGTCGTGCATTTAATATTCCCCGACGTGAAGAATATTCCACGACCAAGCGAATATTTCTAAACAACAATGAATATTTTATAACCACTTACTTATTTTAAAATATTTGCGTATTGTACCCATAACTATCCACATTAATCAAATCAACCCTTACTATTTCAAAATAGAGAAAATTAAATTTCATTAATAATAAGTTGGGGTCTTACATCAAAGGTCGAGCCTTGGCCGATTTCATGGTGGAGTGTTCGTTCTCCGAAGCAGATCTTAGAGTTCACAAGAAATTAAACGTCCGTCGGCGATTTGCAGTTCAAAGACAATCGAGAACTCGTGGACTCTGTATGCAGATGGGTCTTCTACTTTGGACGTCAGTGGAGCGGGGATTATCTTCAAAGTGCAGCAGGCCATCAGATTTGGGTTCAGAGTAACGAACAACGAGGCCGAATACGAAGCAGTGCTAGTGGGGGTCCGATTAGCAAAGAGTCTGGAGGTTCAGAAATTAATCATTTGTAGTGACTCTCAGCTGGTCGTCAAGCAAGTGTCTGGGGATTATGAAGCTCGTGGAGCGAGAATGATCAAGTATTTGGCAGAGTTGAAAGACCGGCTTCAGTATTTCGTCTCCTATGAGTTTCAGGGTATAGAGCGTAACGAAAATTCTATTGCCGATGCATTGTCAAAGATGGCCACTACGGATGCTAACATTTTCGATGGATCAGTCTATTTGGAGGTTCTGCAGCAGCCGAGTATCCAGCATGAAGCGGTGATGTGCATTGAACATTCTAACTGTTGGATGACTCCTTACATTGAGTATCTGGCAGATGCCGTCCTTCCTTCGGATCAGATGCTGACAAAGAAGATCAAGTACAAGAGTGCCAACTTCATTCTTATTAATGGGGATCTTTATCGAAGGGCATTTTCGTCACCATTGTTAAAGTGTTTAGTCTCGTCTGAAGCTGAATATGCTCTTCGGGAGGTTCACGAAGGCATATATGGCTACCATATGGCTGCTAAGTCATTAGCTTATAAAGTACTTCGGTAGGGATTATGCTGACCTACTATTTTCAAGGAAGCTATAGAGTACGTGAAGAAGTGTGAAAAGTGTTAGCTCAACAATCCGATCCCATATCAGCCACCAGAAGAGCTATACTCGATTTTATCTTCTATACCCTTTGCTGTATGGGGGGTAGATATACTGGGTCCATTACCGAAAGCTAAAGGTCAGGTCAGTTTTGTTATAGTTTCCATCGATTATATGACCAAATGGGTTGAAGCGAAGCCACTTCGGTTGATAACGGAACAAGAATGCCTGAAGTTCATGAAGGAGTCAGTAGTGTTTCGTTTCAAAATTCCTAAGGTGGTGATATCAGACAACAGACGCCAATTCGTGGGATCGAAGTTCGAAGAATTTTTGAAGGAGTTGGGGGTTCAACACAAGAAGACTTCAGTGGCTCATCCACAAATAAAGCAGGCGGTCGAGGTGACCAATGTAATCGTCATTGAATGGGATCAAGCGCAGACTAAACGGTTAAAGGAGATGGCACGAAGAGCTTTCGGCAGTGTTATGGGCTTATCGGACTACGCCGAGGACGACTACGGGGGACTCACCTTTCAGATTGGCTTATGGCACTGATGCCTTAGTCCCTGTTGAGATTGGATCCACCAGTCTTCGGGTCAGTCAGTTCAAAGAGATCTACAATGATGAAGGGCTGAAGGTCAACTTGGATCTGTTGGAAGAAGTCAGAGAGGTGGCTTTGATCAAACTGGCAGCCTATCAATGGAGAGTGGCCAAGCATTACATTAAGGGGGTAAAGCTTCGAAGATTTGAAGTAGGGGACTTCGTCCTCAGAGAAGTCGAAGCATCCACGCCTCAGAACTTGGGAAAGCTGATGCCGAACTAGAAAGGACCTTATGAAGTAATTGAAGTACCGAAGCCAGGAACTTACCGGTTAAAGACATTAGACGGATCCGAGATCAAGAATATTTGGCATGCTGGTAGACTTTAGAAGTATTTTCAGTAGAGATCGAGTCAGTATCCCAGAAGTCTGTAAATATTGGATCGTCATCAATAAAATATTCATTTTTTCACAATTGATCTTCTTCCTATTGGTCCTAATTTCATAATGGTGTAAGGAGGACGGGGGGGACTCACTGACCATTCGATGGTAGCCTTTTTGGCAGGTGGTCCTTATGAATTTGTCAGGCCCTTCGTGGTAGACAAACTTCATCGGTGTAAGGAGATCAGGGTGGACTCTCACGACCATTCGATGGTAGCCTTATCGGCAGGAGTGTCCTCATGGGTTTGTTATATCCTGCGTGGTAGACAAATTCCATAGTCCTTTTAATATTATTTTACCGCGAGTGGTAAACCAATATGCACCGAAGTAAGGAGGTTCGGGTGGACTAGCTGGCCATTCGATAGTAGCCTTATTATTAGGTATGTCCTTATGAATTTGTTCTACCCCGTGTGGTAAACAAATTCCATGGTCCTTATAAAATTGTTCTACCCCGAGTGGTAAACAAATGTCCTTATATACTTGTTTTACCCCGAGTGGTAAACTAGATCTTGATGGTGCAAGAAGGATCAGCTGAATTCACCTTATGCCTAATCTATCTCACATTTCAGAAATGATAAGTATGCATTACTTTATTTTGTTCAAGTGTTGAGTTCGGTTCATTCAGTTCAGTTCATTATGTTCAGTATTATTCTTCAACTTAACTGTTATATGACTTGCCTAATTCACAATTTAAGTTAAGTCCATTCATATTGATTGATACTGAATTATTGACAAGAAACGAATTGAACAGAAGTCATGAAAAAGAAAGTTAATATTTCATTCATAATTAAACGGTTACATAAAAAGAGCACATTTTTACACAAAAATCCTAAAACTAGAAGAAAGTTGTAATATCTTTAGGCATTGTCTTCACCTTCGGAAGAATCAAGCAGAGCTGGGTCTAGCTGGGCTGCAACTAGCTTCTCCTTGTCTCGACCTCTGCAGACCTCGTAGCCTTCGGAGTAGACCTTCAGGATTTCTACATTCAATTCATCAGAGGCCTGGTACTCAGTCTGGATCTTTGCGCAGTTCTTCGGTTAAAGGAGGACCCAACTCCTTCAAGGCCTTCAGCTTATCTTGAAGCTTCCGGCGTCTGACCAAGTGCCTCTCCCTATCTTCACGGGCCTTCGTCTGAAGATTATCAACTTGTATTGCCAAACTTTGATTGGCTATAGCAAACTCTTCATTATTGGCCTTTAGAACTTCGTTCTTGGCAACGAGGTCGGCGTTCATATTAGTCATATCTTGCTGGCTGGCCTTGGTCACCTTTAACTCTTCTTTGAGGGCTTTCAGTTCCTCCTTGGTCTGATCCAAATCCCGCCGAAGATGACCATTATTGAATTCTGCAATATCTCGTTCATGTCTCCCCCTCGCCAAAGTCGACTGCAGAATAACATTCTCTTTCCTTGCAACTTCTTCTGCAGCTTCTGATTCAAGATGTTTAGGACGTAAACGCCTAAAAACAGCATTGACCTGTACATATTCAGTATTAATCGACCAATTTCAGATATATAATCTTAAGCATGATGTAAGACCCCAGCTTTTATAAATAAAGATGAATTTTTCTATAAATATTTTTTTTGAATATTATGGAATAAATTTGATATAATGTTATAGTTGTGGGTAATATTTATAAATTTTGCAAAGTATGCAAGTTGTTATAAAATATTCGTTTGGTTGGGGAATATTCTTTTTGTTAGGGAATTTCGTACAACGGCTCAATCATTGGTGGACCCCACAACAGAATTATTGTCGGATTGAGAAAGCGACAAAAATATTTTATAAAAATAACGGCGGAGGTGTTACCGTTAAAAGCTGTTGAACTACCCGGTGGTAAAAGAAAAAGATGTCTGGCGTGGTTGCGTAGTAGCACTGCGGTATTGATTATTGATGCTTTACGAGAGAAGTCACTTTCACTATGCTCAATTATTGCTACGATAATTCTTTCGCATCATATCTCTTATATTATTGATTCAATTATTGTCGCGATTATAAATCATATAATATGTTATAGTATTAAATCAATAATTGAGGCGACAAGTTATAAATGATTAATAATTGTTGAAAGATTAAATATGTGTTGATGAAAAAAATGATTTGTGGTAAGTTTGATTATTTTACGGGGGCTATATGTCATCATCTAAGAGTCTCTTCGTCGATAGTATTTAGATTCGTCGATAGTAATTACCTTCGTCGATAGTAATTACCCTTGTGAATAGTATTTACCTTCGTCGATAGTAATTACCTTCGTCGATAAGTAATTACCCTTGTGAATAGTATTTACCTTCGTCAATAGTATTTACCTTCGTTAATAGTAATTACCTTTACTTGACGTCGAACCACTTGTCGTTTTCACATTCTGAGTGGCCGAACCACTTGTCGTTTCACATTACGGGCATCAAACCACTTTTTTTCACATCATTAGTCGTCGAGCCACTTGCCTTTTCACACGGCGGTGCTAAGCTAGAAATCTTCTATAAATAGAGGCTAGGGCTTCATTATTTTCACGAATTCATTCAAGCTATAGAGAGAAAGTATAGAGAGAATAAGAGAGAAAGAAGAAGAGTATTTTGTTCTTACACCGTCTTTGCAGATTCAATCTTCTACCAAATGTAAGGGGTGTTATTCTTTCTTATTCATAAAGAGAACTGTTGTTATTCCATTGCTTATTATTCATTGGAATAACTGTATACTGTGATTTACCTATACTTGGTGACATTCTTCTATTATTACATTGGAACATCACATGCATGTGTTTTTACAAGGACTGGTTTAAAATCTTTATTATTATTCATTGGAACATCCACATGTGTGTGTTTTACAGGACTGGTTCCGCCTTTTATTATTATTACTGTTGGAACATCACATGCATGTGTTTTACAGGACTGGTTAAAATCTTTTTATTATTATACTTTGGAACATCACGTCTGCATGCGTTTCTGTGGGACCGTTCCGTTATTTATTATTACGTTGGATTACCCAGCATTTTATCAATAATGATTTAAATTTTGTCGAAATAATTTTAAATATTATGGTGTGAATTTAAGATAATATTATAGTTGTGGGTAGTATTTATAAATTTTGCAAAGTATGCAAGTGGTTATATTATATTCGATTGGGTGGGGAATATTCGGTTTAGCAGGGGAATATTCGATGCAACTACTCAATCATTGGTGGACCCCACAATGTAATTATTTTCTGATTGAGAAAACGACAAAAATATTTTATTGAAATAACGGCGGAAGTTTTACTGGGTTGATCTTGTTGAACTACTTCGGTAGTAAAAATGCGAGAATCATGTGGTGGTTGCATAGTAGCACACGGTATTGATTATTGATGCTTATGTGAGAAGTCACCGGTTTGATTCCATTATTCACGATTAATAATATGAATTATTATAGCGATAATGACGTTTTGTTTTATTCGTATTATTAACGTAATAAAAGCGTAAACATCTTTTATATAAAGCGAGAATACTTTATTAAAGTTATTACATAAATAGAATATATTATATTTTATTATGCATAGTAGTGTTTTGCATAGTGTTGCATATTGTTTGCGTAGTAAAATGTTTTTATATAAATAGAATATATTATATTTTATTTAAAAGATTTTGCTTTAAATATGGACCGTCGATTAAAGTAAATCAATACGGACCGATTTCATGGATTAATTCTTATGCATTCCATTTTCCTATAAATGAAGCTCATTCCTTCATTATTTTCTTACGATTTCTTTGAAACTCTAGAGAGAAATTATAGAGAAGCTATAAAGAGAAAATTTATAGAGAAAGAAGAAGAGTATTCGCTACTTCACTTTTGCCGATATTCAGGTTCTTTCAAGGTAAGGGATATTATTTGTTGTTCTCGTAGTAAAGTGTTATTCTTCTTATTCATGAAGAGAACTTACGTTATTCCATTCATTATTATTACATTGGAATAACTTTTGTAAAAGTGGCATACCCTATACATAACACTTTGTGATACGCATGATACCCTATACTTGGTGAAATCCTTATATTATTCCATTCTTATTTATTACATTGGAATAACTTGTATAATGTGAATCCCCTATACTTGGTGATTTTCTTACATTATTCAATTCTTTATTATTACGTTGGAATATCCTCGTCATGTGTTTTACAGGACACAGTTCCATTGTTTATTATTTCGCATTTATTATTCATTTGGAATATCACATGCATGTGTTTTACACCCGACACGGTTCCATTGTTTATTATTCAAACATTTATTATTACATTAGATCATCCATCGGTGTGAATTTCACGGCTTTGGTTCCGATTATTATTATTACATTGGAATAACTTTTATACATCTGCAAGCACCGCATGCGTGGTGATTTCTTTTGTTATTCCATTCTTTATTATACCCCGGTTGGTTAAAACTTTGACTTTATACTCCATGAAATTAGTAGAATATCCTTGATATTTCAAGGCTTCCATCCGATATCTTTTCATGGAAATATTCTTACGATCATTCTTGAATTTTACTCTACAAAGCAAAGTATCTTGTTGACAATTTGGGACGTTAATAATTCCTAGATAAATTAATTCTTGAACTTGTTTTATTGAATTATTATGTCATTGTCATCATCCTCATGTTATATTATGTTATCTTTTGGCTTACGTGCATAGATGAACTTAGTATGATTATGACCGTGGATCATTCGGTATAATCATGGCTTGTTATAAATGATGTGATAAATGTCCTCGGTGGCACTGTAATGCGGTGATGAATAGTTTTTGGTATGATTATGACGGGGGTGATTCTGGTATAGTCATGACCATTGATAATTTGATGAAAATCATCAATCGTGGTGATACGAGGGGGATGATAGATGTGGTGGTTTAATTATTAAAGTGAGTCTCGCCGATAAAAAATTGATGAAAACCTTTTAAAACCTAAAAGACATTAGACTTTATTTTCTACTTGACTCTTTTAATGGATTGAATATTCATTGCAGTTAAAGCTGGTTGTCTATTGTATTTTATCGGTTTAACTTTGTTGAAGGCTAATGATAATTTATTACGCATTATCTTAGTCATAATATTTCTTCTTGGGCTAGTTGAGCTCACCCTTTTCTTTCACTTTGTTCTCTTCGTGAAATGAGAACATATTTGGGACGAAGTCTGGGGAATGGAGTAATGGTCCGGAGGATAGCAATAGTAGTCCTCACTATTACGTGAAATAGTGTGATAATAGTTGTAATGAGGACTCCTTTTGAGTTCAGTATAATATCTAGTAGACAATATTTGTATTCAAACTCACGCTTTATGTCGTATTGTATACCTACAGTTATATTAGTAAGTTGTATTTGAATTTATGTACCATGTAAGTGGCGACCCAAGATGGGTGGACGTATACCTAATTTTGGGGGCGTCGCGGTTGGTATCGAGCTTAGGGATATGATCCACAGCTAAGATGTGAGAATAGTACTAGGAGGGAGGCGGGAATACCTTCGCTAGTATGACCTACCTAAGTTTATTTGGTATTTGATTAGTCGGCCGAGTATAGTGATAATATGTTGCATGTCAATTAACCCTTATTTTGTGGCGGTGTTTGAAAATGGCATCCGAGAATGTTGAGAATAGAATGGAGCATGCGAGACTGTTGATTCTCCACGGATCGATAATCGGGACAATGTGCAACGGATGGCGATAATCCTCCGTAAACAACAACAACGATCAATTGACGAACGACGATGACGTTTAAAAGGTTTTAGAATTCATGCAACATCAAAGCGAAAGCGACTCTGCCCAAAGCGTAGGTGGAAACACGAAAAACTCTCGGCGGTCACATTAAACAATTCAAGGAGCTGGGACCACCGGAGTTTAAGGGAGAGCAAAACCACTTACGGCGGAAGCATGGATAAAGATTACGGGATATTTGATGTCTTAGGATGCTCAGGAGGAGCAAAAGGTTCCTTTTACGCCTTTTTGTTGTCATGCGGAGAAGGCGGATTCTTTGGTGGGAATTCCAGAAATGTACTCAACCTGTTGTCAGATGAAGATATCTTGGGAGAAGTTCCAGAGTTATTCAACGACAAATACTTTCACGAAAGTATTCGCCACATGAAGGAGGTGGAGTTTATCAAGTTGGAACAAAACAATATGGCCCGGAGTGTCGCAATACGAGGCAAAATTTGCGGAGTTATCACGGTTCGTCCCACTTGGTGGATAATGAAAGAGAATGGGCGAATGTTTTTAAGAGGTTTGAAGCGGAGATACGTCAACATCTTATTTCTCATAAAGCGTGTTTTTATTGAGATGTTGTAAATAAGGCTCGATTAGTGGAGTAGCGATAACGAGTCATCAGCCGAACTAAAAAGAAGCAAATTTAAAAATTATAATACCAATGAGAGTAGTCATTGAGCGGTGACAACAAGCGTGGAGGAATCAACATGGGCGGATATGGTAACCGCCGGTGGTAATCGGGGCCAAAATAATAAGAATGGACATTTCAAGAAAAGGAGATTCAACAATGATGGAAAGGCGTCGACCAAAGACTTTTGTTGTTAAGGAAGGAGAAGGACCACCTATTATATGCTTCAAATGCGAGAGGAGAGGACACATCATCCGAAGCTGCATACGTCATTCAAAACATGTTATAATTGTGGAAGAGAAGGTCACTTAGCTCGATTTTGTCGTTCATCAAGACAAATTCAACTAGGATGGAGGCACCAAAGGTTGTCCCTGCACAAACCAAAGCCGGTAGTTTAAGAGAGCGTTTTTTTTTTCGTGACGAGGAACCCGAATAAAATTATCATGGGTAAGTTAATCATAAGCTCTTGCGAAGTCTATACCGTGTTAGATACCGATTCTACCCACTCTTTTATTTCACCTAGTTGTGTTTAACGTTTGAATTTGACTCAAGAAGTTAAACTTTGACTTATTGGTTGAAACTTCGTTAGTAGGAGCCTTCATTCGCTTACTATTTTTAAATCTTGTTTAATTCAAATAAACATTTTCACGTTACTGTCGATCTTATCTTTTTGAAAATATTTGCCTTTGATGTGATTTTGGAATCAATTGGTTAGCTACTCATCATGCTTTTCGTAAGGTTGTTAGCTTTTATATTTATAACAACCCTCATTATTACCTAATTCAAAGTAACCAAACCCTAAAGTTAATCATTGTCATATCAAAGCCATAAGTAAAGAGCCCCGAACCTTTCGTTGTTGACTTCCTTGTGTGGAATGCACAGAAAGCGGACTTTCTTCAGAGGCAACATCGTGAATGAAGATGACAAGTTTATAGGTATCATTGTGAGGTCTTATCTAGGTTAAGGGATAGAAGTCACAGTTGGTATCAATGTGATGTCTTATCCAAGTCTTGGATGAGAGTCACAGTTTTGAATGATATTTCTATTATTAATAAATTTTTGGCGTATTCTTGAAGACTTCTTAGCCTACTTAGGCGTGAAATTGAATTTTGTATTAACCCAAAGATACAAAACCCATTTCTTAAACCCTCAAATATTTCTTCAACTAAAAGGAATGCATTTACGTGGATTATGATGAAAGTCATAATAAAAGCATTGGACTAATGAAAATCATGGGTATACGTGGTATTAGTAAGTGTTATAATGAGTTATGTTGGTTAGTATGTGAAAACATGAAAGTTTCTTAGAAATCACAAAGAGTTGAAAATCGATTTTTGGTGAAAAAGCGTAACATGAAATTCAATTGACCATATCTCCTATTATATTTTGAATTTTTGAATGTGGTCAAGTCCTAGAGTTAGATCTATGAGTTACCTAACTAATCCAAGTGGAATTACTGGAAAAGGTGTTGTAGATTTTTGTGTGGACTGATTTTAGCAAAGGGTGCAAAGCTGCAAAACCAAAAAAAAGGCTGCTGCCATGATTTTAGAGGGCTGTTTTGGCCACTTAAATTATGAGAAAAATTCTGGCCTTTTGGGACATGAAAGTATATGGTATAAAGTACCTCCTGTCCAAAAATGAGCTCATTCGACTTAAAATGAGCAAGTTATAACTATTTCAATATTTAGGTTTTTTGACGAAAAAATGCTATAATAGGAGTTCTATAATTAGATGACCATGAAATTTAAAGCTGGAGGCTCACATTAACATGTGTAAGGTCCTGCCAAGATTTGGGAATTTTGGAGTTAAACTTGAGGTAGCTAATTTCTTAAGGAATTAATTAGAAATTGATTTTTGAAAAATAGTAAATGAATTTTAAAAATTTAGAAAAATATATTTTCATTATGGGACTATATTATGCTAAATCCCAGAAAAGAAATATTTTGGGACTGATTTGGTATTTTTCATGAAAATAGTTTAATTCAAACATATGAGTTAAATATGTTATGTGAAGAATAAAAGTTGAAAATAGGATTTTATGGCTAGAGGATCCTATATAGAGTATATGCATATTTTTTGATGAGGATTTGATAATTGGTGATGATATCTTATGAGTTTGGCATTTTGAATGATTAAATGCATTATATGGTAAAAGCGTAAACAATTGAGATAAATTGTTTATAAATTTTAAGTGATTAAAATATTGTTGTAATATTAATGATATTAGATTATGAGATTATTAAGTGATTGATAACATGGGGATATTCTTGAATCTGGATAAATTATATTATAAATGTTTAATATTTATCCTTTATCTCATTTGATTGATTCTTTATATCATTATCCTCATGTTTATATTATGTTGAAAGTCATCATGGCTTTCAGTAGTGCATAGATGGACTTGGTATGATTATGACGAGGATTGTTCGGTATAATCATAATAGTAATTGAAAACACGATTATCTTTGGCCGTAGTGCATGGATAATTTGTGGTAGTGATCTTAATGAATACACGATTATCTTTGGTAGTAGTGCATGGATAATTCGTGGTCGTGATCTTAATGAATATCCTCGGCCGTAGTGCGAGGATGATTCGATGATATGAATTAATTATTGGTGAGTCTCAAAGAATGAAATAATAATTCACGGATGTGGTAAAAAGTCATCTTTGGTCGTAGTGCATTGATAGACTTGGTATGATTATGACCAAGGATTAATCGGTATAATCATGGCCGTAATTGAAAACACGAATATCCTTGGCCAGTAGTGCATGGATAATTCGTGGTCGTGATCTTATTAAAGCTGCGTCAAAGATTATTGGTTTTACTGATTGTATATCTTTGGCACGTAGTGCAAAGATGAATTTATATCTTTAAATGGGATTGCGAAGATGAATTTAATATTTTTTTTACGATAAAGGTATTCAAGGTATCCTCACCTCTTATCATACCAGTCGCACTACCTAATTTCGGAGGAGAAATTCCATAAGGAGGGAGATTGTGAGACCCCAGATTTTATCAATAATGATTTAAATTTTGTCAAAATAATTTTTAATATTATGGTGTGAATTTAAGATAATATTATAGTTATGGGCGATTTATAAATTTTGCAAAGTATGCAAGTGGTTATATTATATTCGATTGGTGGGGAATATTCGGTTTAGCGAGGGAATATTCACAACTACTCAATCATTGGTGGACCCACAATGTAATTATTGTCGGATCAAGAAAACGACAAAAATATTTTATTGAAATAACGGCGGAAGTTTTACTGTTGATCTTTGTTGTACTACTTCGGTAGTAAAAATACGAGAATACGTGTGGTTGCGTAGTAAGACACCGGTATTGATTATTGATCTTTATGTGAAGTCACTCAGTTTGATTCCATTATCATCGATTAATAATATGAATTATTATAGCGATAATGACGTTTTGTTTTATTCAGTATTATTAGCGTAATAAAAGCGAAACATCTTTTATATAAAATGAGAATACTTTATTAAAGTTATTCATAAATAGAATATATTATATTTTATTATGCATAGTGTTGCGTAGTGTTTTTGCGTAGTGTTGCGTAGTGTTTTGCATAGTAAAATGTTTTTATATAAATAGAATATATTATATTTTATTTAAAAGATTTTGCTTTAAATATGGGACCGTCAGATTAAAGTAAATCAATCTACGGACCGATTCATGGATTAATAATTTATGCATTCTATTTTCCTATAAATAGAAGCTCATTCCTTCATTATTTTCTTTTAATTCAATTTGAAAACTAGAGAGAGAAATTATAGAGAGAAACTATAAAGAGAAAATCTATAGAGAGAAAGAAGAAGAGTATTCGCTACTTCACTTTGCCAATATTCGGTTCTTACAGGTAAGGGATATTATTTGTTGTATGCCGTAAAGGGTGTTATTCTTTCTTATTCATGAAGAGAACTTACATTATTCCATTCATTATTATTACTGTTGAATAACTTTTGTAAAAGTGGCATACCCTATACATAACTTGTATCATGCCAGATACCTATACTTGGTGAAATCCTTATATTATTCCATTCTTATTTATTACATTGGAATAACTTGTATGCTGAATCCCCTATACTTGGTGATTTTCTTCATTATTCAATTCTTTATTATTACATTTGGAATATCACATGCGTGTGTTTTTTAGGACTCGGTTCCATTGTTTATTATTCTGCATTTATTATTACATTGGAATATCCATGCTCATGTGTGTTTTACATTGGACACGGTTCCATTGTTTATTATTCACATTTATTATTCATTGGATCATCCATCGCTTGTGTGAATTTCACCGACTGGTTCCGATTATTATTATTCATTGGAATAACTTTATACATCATGCAAGCACCGCATGCGTGGTGATTTCTTTTGTTATTCCATTCTTTATTATACCCGGTTAGTTAAAACTTTGACTTCTATACTCCATGAAATTAGTAGAATATCTTTGATATTTCTTGCTTCATCCGATATCTTTTCATGGAAATATTCTTACGATCATTCTTGAATTTTACTCTACAAAGCAAGATCTTGTTGACAATTTGGACGTTAATAATTCCTAGATAAATTAATTCTTGAACTTGTTTTATTGAATTATTATGTCATTGTCATCATCCTCATGTTATATTATGTTATCTTTGGCTTACGTGCATAGATGAACTTAGTATGATTATGACCGTGGATCATTCGGTATAATCATGGCTTGTTATAAATGATGTGATAAATGTCCTCGGTGTTTTTCGTAATGCGGTGATGAATAGTTTTGGTATGATTATGACCGAGGGGTGATTCGTATATAGT
Source organism: Panax quinquefolius (assembly GCA_020205615.1). Classification (NCBI taxonomy): domain Eukaryota; kingdom Viridiplantae; phylum Streptophyta; class Magnoliopsida; order Apiales; family Araliaceae; genus Panax; species Panax quinquefolius. Next base: position 1,848,286 of record CM035152.1, read on the forward strand.
AATGACCATTGATAATTTGATGAAAATCATTGGCCAAGTAGTACGGGGATGATTAGATGTGGTGGTTTAATTATTAAAAGTGAGTCTCGGTGATAAAAAAATTGATGAAAACCTTTTAAAACCTAAAAGGCAGTAGACTTTATTTTCTACTTGACTCTTTTAATGGATTGCATATTCAGCTGCAGATTAACCTGTTTGTTCTATTGTATTTTATCGGTTTAACACTTTGTTGAAGGCTAATGATAATTTATTACGCATTATCTTAGTCATAATATTTCTTCTTGGGCTAGTTGAGCTCACCCTTTCTTTTCTTCGTTCTCTTCGTGAAATGAGAACATAAATTTGGGACGAGTCGGGAAGCGGAGTAATGGTCCGGAGGATAGCAATAGTAGTCCTCACTATTACGTGAAATAGTGTGATAATAGTTGTAATGAGGACTCCTTTTGAGTTCGTATAATATCTAGTAGACAATATTTGTATTCAAACTCACGGTTTATGTAAGTATTGTACACACAGTTATATTAGTAAGTTGTATTTGAATTTATGTACCATGTAAGTGGCGACCCAAGATGGGTGGCGTATATACAAATTTGAGGCGTCACACTGGGAAGTAACTAAAAAAGATGTGGAGAGGAAATCGGACCCCCTTCTCGGGATAGTCATTTGAAACTACCGTCCATCCTTGGTAGTTGGTACATTCTCTCCTCGGATCTAGGAACTCTCACTAAGTGGGTGGGTAGAAATGCAGTAGCGAGTCAGAATCCTTTGTAACTCAGTTTACGTGACGATAGTAGAGAAGTCTTGGCATGAGGATATTTTTCTTTATTCCTAAAGAACGCAGAAGGAGTAGGAAGGGGTTTCGGAGGTGGGTTCTTACTCGGAGTGGTAGCCTTGGGCTTAGAGCTTGAGGCTTCTTTAGGGGGGCTAGGGCTCGATGGAACAGATGTGATTGGAGGTACTCGGAGAGGAGAACTCTGATTGGTATTCAGGACTACCATGGTTGTGATTTTGCAGAGAAGGGAAGAAACGTTCGAGAGAGAAGAAGAGAGCTCAAACGTCTGAATTTCATATTGGCAAGTAAAACTGTCAAATTTGGTGAAGTTTACCTTTTATATTGACAGTTGCACGAGACTCGAAGGCGGCACATTTAATTTCTGGCAATGATGGGGAAGTTGAATGGGTAGCGTCCGGTATAAGCCTCAAATATTTATCAAATTGGGCCTTTCAGTTAATTTTCTAATTTTAGTCCATCCTCTTATTTTAATTCCTTATTTGGACCTTAATGAGTTACAGTTTGGGCCTCTTTCAATCTTGTCAAATTCCTCATATCATGGACTATTTATAGTTTTCTATTAAATATCCTGTTTAATAAAAAAACTAGGGGGCAATGTTGGGTCATGATATTTCACATATTGAGCCGACCCGATTAGGCCCATTCATTTGATTAAATCTCTTGGGTCATTTTTACTGGCTCGCAACATTGGGGCGGGTCGGTGGTTTTTTTCTTGGTGAAGTCTTGAAAGACTTGGGCTGAATTGAGTGGACCGATCCATTAGATATTTTAATATCTCTATCTTTGACTTGTAATAATAAAAAAAGGATAGCTGTTGACCAAAAGTCTGCCATGCATTAATGTGGATGGGATCCGGGGACGGTCGACGGTGGAAAATAGTGACCACAGGTAGTGGGTGGACTGCGTCACGGTCGGCGAAACTCATCGAGGATCGGGGGTTGTGTTAGGCGGTGAGTGGGTTGACGGTGAAGCAAAATTTAGAGAGAGTATAACATAGGAAAGAAGTCTTCTAAGAAAAGGTAACTAATAATTTTATCTCTCTCAATACACTAGATTTTATTATCCTCCATCGTTAACCTTGTGATCGCTTGTCTTCGACTCTCACGCCGAAAGTATCCTCGAATTGGCCGAAGTCGAGCTTTTGGTGTTAATCGTGTTTACTGTACAGGATCAGGACGTCTTATGTGATTGGGACGTGGCAGAAGATCTTGACATTAACAATAGTCTATATTTATATTTGTAGTGCTAATTTTATTTTTCTTTGTGTTAGTAATTGGAGTATTTGTTAAACTCAAGTTGAATGAAAGATTTAGAGGCCAGAGCCCTAACCCCTAATTTCATCATTTATGGTATTTAGCCTCACCAATCTCTCGTGGGACATAGTTAGACTTGGCAATTTCACCCGAACTCGACAGGACTCGTCCAATTCCGATCTTAATGGGATCCAATTATTCAAATCCTACAAGTCTAGGGTCGGGTGTGGGATAGATTACTCTTATATTTATTACGTGGAGACTTGAATTTGAATTTAAATTTGAAGCTCACGTGTAGTTTGAATATAATTGGATCTAAATCTGATCAAATTAGAGTAATAAATATTTGAGTCGAAGTATTTTTTTTATAATATAATTCCAATTTGAGTTGAGTATGAATTTAAGTTTCGAGCAACAACAGCTTTTTGTTTGTTTTGGTTGGGTATGCATAAATGTTGAATCCTTTTACGGCGACGGGGAATATCGATCGGCCGAAATTTATTTTGATTTTTATTTTTATTTTTGACTCACAAATAATTAATGAGATTTATTAGAACTGAAAATTTTATAAAATACAGTAATTTAGGTGTCACTTGGATACATGTAAAAAATAGAATTGCACAGACCGTGCAACTCTATTTTTTATATGTATTAAAATGACACCTAAATCAGTCCATTTTATAAAAAATTTAGTTTTAAAAAATTATATTAATTATTTGAGAGTCAAAAGCAATAAAATAAATAAATAAATAAATAAATTTCCGACCCGTCGCCACCCGTAGGAACCCGCCGGTCGCTGTACACTTGTTGACAAATGTTATCCCAAAGGCAAAAGTGCAAAACCAAAACTGTAAACGTGGGCAAATCACCTTATATAAGCTTAGACAGTAATAACATCGTAACAGCTTCTTCCTTCAAACCCCCCAATCATCACCACCGCGCGAACACTGTAAGCTCTCTCCAAGCTCCGTAGTTCAATTATATATGTTTAAAATTAGTATTCACAACTTTTCACTCCAAAACCCCATGTTTTTATACCTTTTTCCTGTCCAATTTTCATTGTTGGGGTTTATACATTCATAAAGCACCATTGTTTTCATGTTTAATCTTTCTAACTTGTATTTCCGTTGCTGAAAACTCCATTTGAAGGAGCAAAATCAATGGCTTATCGGCGTAGTCTCATCACAAGAGCTAAACTTTTCAATCAACATCGGTTTGGCCCCTCATTTTCTTACATTCACCACCAGAACGATCGTGAAAAATCTAACTCATCTGATGAACATTTAAAATCCAACGATTTCATTCAAAGTCGTTCATTTGGAAGCAGAGTTAACACTTTAGGAGGGTGTAACACTTTATTTCAAGATCGAGGATGTTCAGGCTTGGGTAGTTCGATGATAAATGGGTCATTTTTGGTGAGACATATGTCAACAACGATTGGGGATGGTGCAGGGAAGATAGATTACATGACTGATGTTGCCAGTGTTCTCACTGATAATACTGTGGAAGTTGTGGCCTCACAAGCGCCTGCTGTGAGTGAAGTTGCGGTTGCTGCTGCTGATTCATATTTCCCAGTTGCTGGTTTGCAGTATTTAATTGATGGCATTCATAATTTTACTGGATTACCGTGGTAAGTGGATGTCCAAAACCTTATACTTTTATATGTACTCTTGAATTTGAGGTGTGGGGTTAGGGAAGTAACACTTAATTAGTTATCACTCATATGACTTGGGGGTTTGAATATATATGAATGTGAAAGCTATAATGTTCTAGACATGGGATAGACTAATGCTCTATATGAATCTTCGAAAGAGTGAGAAAAATGGAAGGTGAAGAAACTTAGTCTAGACTTGGCTTAGACTTACTTTAGACTTTGGTTAGACGTTGGACATTTTTCCTTATCAGATACTTTTTGCTCTTTCAGAGTTCTGTGAAGTAATTTTTCAAAACAGTCTGACTGAGCCTATTTGTACTTTTATTCAGTGTTTGGAAGAAAAGTGTGTTAATGTCCTTAATTATAAGGTGTAGACGTCTGAAAAGGCATTCAAGGTTGCATTGATTACGATGTAGTTGTTACTAAGATACACTGTTGTCATCCCAACTCAAATCAAATTCCTAGTGTAAATGTGAAGTTCCATTGGGTGAAGGTTTCGTATGGGTAGTAAAATAGGGAAGAAGAATATGAACTACCCTTAAGGTGGTGACTTTTTATATGGCAGACGGATTCTTTGCGGTGGACAGAGGATGCTAATGGTCAGTTTCCTAAAGTCCTTTTATACTCTTATTCGAGGTCAGTCTTCTATGGATTCCCCTGGGAGCTCGTGTGGAAAAAGAGCACATTTAAGAACAGTTTTCTTTTGGGATGTGTGTGTCTGTGTGAGGAGTGACCAAAGAGGCCATCCTAACCATTCATTATTTGAGGAAGAGAGGAAAGGTTTTGGTCTACTGGTGCATTCTTTGCAAAGAGGCATAGAATTGTGGTTCATATTCTTCTTCCCTGGTTTATGGTCAAATTTTTTATCCCACTTTATTTACTTTATTTGATGTGCATTGGGATATGCCCAGAGCATTTAGAGATATATTGTCTTCTTATAGAGGAGCTCGGTTCTGCAAGAACACGAGGAAAAGATGGGAGATTGCCCATCATTCTGTAATGTGGTCAGTTTGAAAGGAGCACAATAAGAGGTGCTTCTAGGGATTAGAGTTCTTGGCTTGTGAAGTGCAGGCCCTGATGCTAAATCAGTTTACTGTTTCAAAAATTTTGCCTAGACAACATACCAAAAAAAGACCAGAGCAGCTCTAAACATTATGATAGATTTTAAAGACCAGACCATGTTGTTGCTACTAAACTTTATAACCAGACCAGACCAGTGATTTTAAAGACCAGTGATTTTAAAGACCATGTTGTTGCTACTAAACTTTATAACCAGATTTCAAAATCAACTCAGAAAGGAGAGATTTGTAGTTCATTTGTTAAACAGTGGTTTTACCCTCATGGAAACACACATTTAAACATAATGGCATTCAAAAGGACCTTTGGCTTCTTAATTTTTGGCATTCAAGAGCTGAAGGGTGCTCTGGTTTATATAAGAAAACGGTACAACATTGTGAAATTTTTATTTGTGAAAGTGGGACACTCAGATACACGGTGCATGCCTTGTGTATTCATTGTTGACGTTATCTTCTTATACAAGAATTGTTATATAAACAAGGGAATCCACAGCATTAAAGATACAATATTTGATGGTTCTAATACTAATGCTAATGGAGAGGAAAGGGGAGAAATGGAAATAACATATTTGAAGGCAGCACACTTGAAGAACCCTGGTGTAGCAAATAAGAAAGCATACACGCAATATGATTTGGCCTCTTTAGTGCTTGTATTGTGGGCTGATAAGAATGATAAATTCATGAATGTTAAAGAAGCATTTTTACGTTGGCAAAGAGACCAATGCGAAACATTCTATAATGCTTTTAAGCATTTCGTTGATTTGGATCCGCTAGAATTTGTAAATGGAGTGCCGGCAATTAGGGAGATCAAGGATTCAAATATTGGCCAGTTTGTGAAGATATCCGGTATTGTGATCAGATGTTAAACTTTTGATGCAGATAGTTGTGTATACATGGGAAGAATGCGGTTTCAAATTTATCAGGAGGTAACTGTTTGAGTCTTTATGCCACTATTTGAATGCCCTTACAGTCGCTGTAAAACAAACAGAGCCAAAGGGAACCTCAACCTTCAACTCAGAGCTTCAAAGGTTTTGAAGTTTCAGGAGGCTAAAATTCTGGAGTTGGCTGAACATGTCCCTGAAGGCCAGATCCCACGAATAATGACCGTTCATCCTAGAGGAGAACTTACAAGAAAGGCAGCCCTGGTGATGTTGTTGAGTTTTCAGGGATGTTTGTTCCTATTCCTGACACAAACAAGGACACATATGTGGAGGCTGCTCTAGCACAATTTCTGGGTCTGGGTGATGACATGGTTGTTTTTGATGATCTACTTAAGTTCTTTAATATTGATGAGTTTTTAGTTGGTGGAGTTTTTGTCAAGCCTGAGTTCATTGACATTGGTGGATCGGTTGTGTGGTACCTTTGCAAAGTTGCCAAAGAGCAGGAAATGAAAGGATCAGTTGGTGCAATCTTATCTGGGGTAGTGCTTGAACAACACTCTCACCTTGAGGACAAGGTGAATTTTGAAGAGCAGAGCAATGTTACGTATTATAGTATTAACACTAGGAGAAATATTGGATGAAATTATATGTAAATAATATTAGAAATATGAAGGGTTGGGATTAAAACAGTAGTAAGGAAGAATGGAAGGCTAGGATCTATTAGGGAAAGCAATGCAAGCCTATATTAAGCTAAGCTTTGTACTGAACAGATCATGAATGAAAATGAATTAGAACTCCTTCCCCAATCTATCTTTTCTTTCTCTCTTCCCCTGCAATTACTTTCAAAGTCTACTCGTGACTATAAATCGGTAACAAGAAGCCAAATAGAAAACCTTGGAGACATATGTGGTTTATGTAATAAATTTTAGATGTTGCATGTTTATATTGCTTACGATGTGATCTAATTGTTTTAATTTTATTTCATCATAACCATGGATAAGAAAGTTGCCTGAAAGAGTTTTTTTTATCCTTCCTGTTCAGGTGGGGAAGCATAGTTGTAACAACTGTTTTGATTCGAAGCTTGGTAGTTCCACTAATGATTAATCAGCTCAAAGCTACGTCAAAGCTGACGGTAACTTCTTCTGTTTTCTTCTTATTTTAGCATCTGCTGTTCTTTATTGCAAATTATGTTTCTTGGTTAGCACCATTTGTTGACAACTTTAAGCAGTCAACCACAATGTGGATTGTGGACGGATTTATCAGAACTTCATTAAAGTACACTCTAAATAATTGTTGTTGAAGTAAAATTTACTGCACACCGAACCTGATGCATATCCTCACACAGAGCAAACTGATCCACCAGAGGAGTACTGCCTCCTTACCCACAGCAAACTGCTTGTGCAGACTGCAGAGGAGGACAACTAAACTACAAATAGAGAAGACTTGCTTGTGTTGCTCTAAAAACCAGCTTGGAAAACAGACTCAAACGTCACTCTCTCTAAATCCTTGATAAGACTGAAAAAGGAAAACAAATACTCCTATATGGATAACTGAACAAAACCCAAATTAGGCACAATGTGTCTCTTTTTTGATATTCCATTTTCATTTAACTACTTGATTTTGTTGGTCTTTAGTTCCAGTCTCCATACTTGGGACCAACATTACTAATCATTGTTATTTGATTTTAAAACACCAAAAAGAATAAAAGATCCACCTGCTTCTTCTCAATTAATTACATCATAGCAGTTGCAATGGAAATTCCCTTTAAAGAAGTTCGTATGGACAATGAAGCATGGATAGCTTGGATACTTATCTGTTATATGTATAAGCATAGAAAATATGATCAAAGCTAAATTGTATAATGTTGGGACCCCGGGATGATTACTCTTTCGATACAGGACGAATAGAAAATGGATACAGACAGGTATAATTCAGAATTTCCATTAATTGTGTTGGGGGTTAAGTTATAATTTCAGAAACTGAAGAGTTTATAGCAACTTGGGATAACTTGAGCCTAAAATGGATCAGATAGTAAAATTAGGTTTTGTTTTGATTTGTTTTCAAGATGTTCATTATGATTTAGTTATTTAGCTTCATAGGGTTGATTTTTTAGTTTAGAAAATATTTCACTTCATTTTGTTTAAGTCGTTATTTGAATTCCGTCGAGCTACATTTTCTGTGGATGTTTACTCAGTTATTGTTTCATATGCTTTGATCTTTATGCTCCATCATTATTATTTTGGTTTAATATTTTTTTCATTTGAAGATTAGTATATCTTTAGTGAGTTTCTTACCTTGTGCAGCTTATGAGGCCAAAATTGGAGGAGATCAAGCAAGAGATGCAAGACAGGGTATGACCATCCAAGATTTTTATGATCTTCATTTTTATCATAAGTGCCATGTGAGATATTGACCTGTATGAATTCAGGCCTCTTGGTTTTAAACAGCCATACCTAGGAGGAGGAGATTTGGACATTAATCTCTATATTCCACAAGTTGAAAAGTTAGCACCTAAATACAGTCTTAGTGCCACCTTACTTATTTCTAGCCTCAACTCCATAAACACCATGTTGTAGAATTAGTCTTTCTTCCCTCAACTCCACAATATAACTTTTTAGAAATCTATGAGCTGATGATATATTGTTGGCACTAATCGAGCAAAGATGGGACTGAAATTGATGCAAAGTCTTGTTGTGCTTGTTGCCTGTCCATAGATACATTATGGTCTACAGATTTTCTCATATTGATTACAATAGAGTTCTCTCTCTTTTTATGTTTTTGTTTTCTTCTCTCTTCTTTTGAAGCCCAGTGCATTAAAATTCCTTTTACTTTGAATTATTTATTCCCAGGGCATGAGTCCTACAGCTGTAGCTGAAGGTCAGCAACGAATGTCGAAGATATTCAAAGAGTATGCATCTTTTCCATTTTCCTGATGGGTAGAACTCATCATTAATAATTTCAGTATCTTATTTTGTTCAATAACAGACTGATTGTTTTTAAATATATATGGTACTAAAGTTGTACTCCGTCCATCGAAATTAGTTGTCCTCCTTTTCTAGACCTGTGTGTGACACTGATTATTGGAAATGCCGAGATTATATCTATTTATAATAAAGTTTGTGAGTAATTAATATAGCTAAAAATATAAGATATATATATATATATATATTATAAATATCAAGTATATAAAATGTATAAAAATATTGTATATAGATGTGCTTTTAGACCTGTTAAAAACATGCTTTTAGTCTCTTAAAATGCATTCCAATTATGACACATAATAAAAAGGGGACAATTAAATGGGGAATGGTAGTACTATTTTACTATCAAATTTGTTGTCTTTGATGCATTGACCTGATTGCAATCATTTTAAAATATCAATCAGCTCTTCATCCTGCAAAACCTATCTTGGATGGTGATAAAAGCCTTAAGCTGCCACCCTATATGTGATTGAAAGTTTTTTCGTCTTAAACCTTGGTCAATTTGTTGTAGCAGAAGAAAATTTTGAAACCTGTAATCAAATTTTTTACTGCTGAAGATAATTCTCTCATATTCAAGTTTGGTATAGTAAAGACTGTTATACTTGTAACAATAATATGATGCAGTTTTTTATAATATAACTATGGGAGAATAAATATCATAATAGCAAGAAGTGAAGGGTCATGGCTGTAATTATTGCTTGAAAGGTCCTGATAGAAACCGGTTTCTCGGTCGTTACACATATATGATACATTTGTATCTCAATAAAACAAGGTTTCATTGATGTTCTGAAGCATAAACATGAATGCAGGACATTGGGTCAACAGGCATGCTGACAATTCTAAAAGTAGATTATAGTCATGTCGGCTTGTCAAATAGAAATATATTCCTTAATCCTTATATATAAATTTTAATTTTTTAATTTTGTACAAATTGTTTCTATGATACTCGAGTCTAATATTATGGCACTGTAATGTTTGTAAATTAAGAACGGATATAATCTATGATGTTATTACCATGTTATGTAAATTATAAAGAATGTATGTATAAATGCAAGTTAGGTAATGATTGATTACAAATAGAACACATCAACCTTGTACAAGTGTCCATACATGTGTAGCCGATGAAAGGAAATTCTCTGATACCTGCCTACCTGTGAAGCCAATTGAAGCCTAGGAGCTTATTTGGGACATGTCTGTTTGTATTCTTGATTAGCTTTGCACTCAAATAAAAGCATTCCTCAGTATTGCTTGAACACTAACAGCCAAGTCTGTCAAATAGATGTGTGACTGCTAGCATAATGCATTCAGTAGTATTTGGTCTTACTTTTTAAGCATGGGGTCTGGTCGTGAGAACTAAGTGATAACACATTTGTATGATGTTCCTTAAATTTATTACCCTCGCCATACATAAAGTGCAATTCTATAAAAAAAATGCAGCTTTGTGCCTTCTTGAAGGACTACAACTGTTCTGTTTGTTTGTAAACCTAGAAGGTTAAGCATTCAGACAATAATTTAACGTTTTGTCTTATCCTTTACATTAGCAGTACCCCTTTACCGTATGATGGTTTGGATACCAAGACGGTTTTAATTTCAATTACAATGAATTGGTATTGGCACTGCAGGTATGGTGTAACTCCATGGACTCCTTTGAAAGGACTCCTCATACAAGGACCTGTTTTTGTCAGTTTTTTCCTTGCAGTAAGCTAAAATATATTTTCCATGATAAGCATATTGAATATTATTTTGTTCTTCTTACCTATAGTTGTTCCCTTGCCTGCTTTGCATTACATCTTATCATTTTATTTGTAGATTCAAAACATGGTGGAAAAGGTACCATCTTTTAAAGAAGGTGGAGCATTTTGGTTTACTGATCTGACAACTCCAGATAGTTTCTATGTCCTTCCGGTTTTGACAGCGTTGTCATTCTGGATAACAGTGGAGGTAACATTATTTTAATCTTAACTAAATAATTCTCATTGTTGTAGAAATTTATTTACATGATGGCTTCTAAGGCTTAATATCAGAATGATTGCTAATGTGCCTGTTTGGATTAGTAATTAGAATCTGATTATTGCTTCTCAGAATCAAAATTAACTTTCAGACTTTTGGATTAGTTTTTTTGGGTCTAAATAATCAGATTTATCAAAATCAAAACTCAAGGAGGGATGCTTTTTTGATTTCTAGAATCTTGATTTTTGAAAATTAATAAGTAATCAACAATAAGAAGCCAATTCAAACCAGCACTTTATTCTGCCATAACTCTTGAACATGGATTTTGTTCATCAACTACATATGTTTTCTTTAACTTCCTTTATGATTTTTTTCATGCTAAATCTTGTTCAGGTGACGAAGAATATAGGTAAAGCTATTTTCCTAGATGAGTTCATTATTGCATCTGATACAGGGTTACCCAATTCGCCCCTCCCCCTACGACCCACGATCCGGACACACGACCCCAATAGTGGTACGTTCACGTACCAGGTCGCTAAAATTGGCGTTTCAATTTGAAAATTGAACACAAAAAATTGGGCATATTGAGAAACAAAATTACCTGTTAAAAGCATCCATGATCGAAATATCGAAGTTATCTCTCCTTGCCGATCTCAACCGTCGATAATGGAAGTTGCCGCTGATGATGGAATGATGGAAGTTTGCCAGCGATGATGTTCATCCATCACTTGTGAAGGATTTGAGGGTAACATTTTGTAATCGTGTTTTGATGGCTGTGTAAGGAAGACGAATACAACGCGAGGAAGAGCAGGAGAAACGCGTGAGAGCAGTAAGATCATGAGAAGACCAATAAAAAAGAAGAATTTGGAACTTATATTTCACTTTATCTCATTTTATTTGTTTTTACTTAAACATGGTAAAATAAAAAAATGTTTGAATAAAGTAATACAATTAAAGTTTTACTATTTGTATGTTAAATATAAATTTAATTTTAACTAATTAAAATTAATATTAAAATATTTTGAATTTAAAATTAGTGTAATTTATGTACCGTTTGAAATAATAGATATTATAATTAATAATAGATTTTGAACATTTATAATTTTATTAATTAGATTTTAAAAATTAAAAATGAGATCATATTAATTACAAATTTTAAATAAATTTAAAAAATTAAATTTGATTTTATTTGAAATGAATTAAGTATTTTGTTAGAATTTTGGTAAGGAATATATAATAATAAATGATGTATAAAAGTTGGCGATTTTAAATTTTAGAATATTTATAGAAACTAAAATTATAGATATAATTTAATAAATTTATTTGAAAATATAGAAGTTTGTGAACTCATCGGAAATCAATCTCATAAATCATGGGTTTTACTATATCCCAAATCTGGTAAGGAAAAGGAATACTTTATTATTATGAATTATGGAAGTCGATTCAAATTTTAGTAGTTCAAATTTTAGATGATTAGAATTTAAATGTTGGGTACTTATTGGCAATTTTTATTTAAAAGTAATTTAGTACATATAATATAATTTAAATGTATGTATTGAAAACGACCCAAATAAATGATCATTAGCGCATTGTGTTCCCAATTATCGTACCGGCCAAGTATACCCCCTCTGAATTACAGATTTATAATTTAGCGTACCCGTACTCGTACCGCGTCCCGATCTTACCACAAATTTGGTAACACTGATCTGATATATCACTTGGTTCTTATTTGCTTGCTTTTGTGGTAGTTTTGTTTCATTAATTCTTTTTAATTTGGTTGGTTAAACGCATTGATTCAATATTTGCATGTTTCAAACATTCCTGAAACAGTATGCCATCTTTACTACGTAGATAATAGTTTGGAATCTATATTTCTCATTCTAAACTTCTACTGGTCACTTCGTCATCTTCCTGAGGGGGAAAAAGTAACCTCAGACTGTCTTTAAGATTGTAAAGTATCCTCTATTTTCACCTAGTATGTGCTCAAATGTTCTTAACTTCTTATGTTTGTTACAGTCAGTTTTGCATTATGCTGTTTTCTTTTATCTGAGTTTGGTTGACTTACTTCTGCCTTTCCCCAGTCGAACATGCAAGAAGGTTTGGAGGGTAATCCTGTCGCTGGAACAATGAAAAGAGTCTCAAGGGTTTTTGCTCTTCTTACAGTTCCACTTACCATGAGTTTCCCAAAGGTACTTGAGGAAACTTTTACTTTCTTGGATGCTATACATATATTTTTATTTTTTTGATAAAAGAAGAAATTTTACTAATAGAAAAGAAAAGATATAATAAAAGTGGACTAAAAAAAGCACTTAAAAAAGTATAGCCCTCCAATCTCTACACAAATCAGTGAGATGCCTCTAAAGGCCCCATGGAAAAAGGCCAAAGAGAAGCCAGGAAAATAATCCTTAAGCTCAACAACTTAAAAGATAAGCAACTTTCTCTAAACAGTCGAGCACTACCATGGTTGTCAAGGTTACAACTAGTCGTCGACGTAAGGCGAGTGAACGACTTGGTGAATGTTAGTGCCTTGCCCACATAGTCGTCGCCTTGGATCGCCTAGGCGACACCTTGGACGCCTAATGGCAAAGGCGTACGCCTTATAGTTAGATTGGACGACAAACACAACCACCAAAAGGCTTACCGACTGTGCGATTTGAAAACCCTAACTGTTGCCGCTTTACTTCGCATCTTCTTCTCAAGCCTGCTACTGTCTAAAGGAATTTGCACCATTCATTAACAATCTTCAACTCCAATTTTTTCTGGTTTGAACTTTTGTTTCGATAACGGGTGAAAGCGAGCGAGGAGAGAGAAAGTATGGAGAGAGAGAGAGTGGCGGTGAGAATATTCTTAGCTTTTATTTTATTTAACTTATCAAATCATAATACATTTTATTAAAATTCTGTTAGAATAATTATCTTATTAAGATTTTCTTTTCTGCCGAAAAAAATTCATAATCATAATTCAAGTAGCTCAATATATTGAAAATCATGTTTATATTTGGATTCTTTTTTATCTTAATTAACTTTTCTTTAATTAAATAATAACTATTTTTCTTTAACAAAAAGTAAATTGGTGGGTAATTATCTTATTCTGTTTCCTTTTCAATCTTTATTTTTTAAAAAGTTTTATAGAATTTTAAACCCGAAATTTAATTTGATAACTATATTAATGGACTGTTAGTATTAGAATATTGTTTATGTACAAAATATGGATTGTTTCTTTTTCACTTATTAGTTCTTCCCTGTTTTTTTATTTCTGTTATTTGTTGGGATATGCCCACTAAAATAAATGGTTATATATTGTTGGAACTTTACTAATACAAGTTTCATGTTGTGTTTAATTTATTGGGTTCACATACATATAAATTCATTCTTTTAAGACCTTTGGTGATCAAATGCTTTAATATTTGGTTGAGAAATGGTATTTAGTGATGTTGATTGTTTACATAGTAATGAATTTGTGAGTAGTTTTCTTTATATTTCATTTAATTTTAAATTATAATATATATGTGTGTGTGTGTAAAATATATTCATGTATAAAATGAGCATTATAAATAATTCATCGCTTTATGGATGACTAGTCGGTTGACTAGTCGCTTAAGCGGTTGGCCACCGACTCGACTCGACTTGACTTAATGCCTTGACAACTATGAGCATTACGCCCATTCCAATTTTCCCATAAATTCGAAATAAAGGCACACTTCCATAAAACTTTGGCATCCTTCTTGTTTCTAAATCCTCGAAAACGAATTAGCAACTCTTTCACTGAAGTAGGACACACCCACTCCTCTTCTAACACTTAAAAAGAGAGCTTCACAGGCCCCAAACAAAAGGACAATAAAAATATAGTGTCCTGCCTTTTTATTTTGGTCTATTACAAGTTCAGCTAGGATGGAGGCACCAAAGGCCGTCCCAGAAAAGTCAAAGCTGGTAGTGTAAGGGAGAGCATTTGTTGTAACCTCCCAGAAAGCAAGGAACCCGAACGAGGTCATTACGGGTAAGCTAATCTTAAACTCTAGCGAAGTTTATACTTTATTTGATACTGGTTCTACCTACTCTTTTATTTCTCTTACTTGCGCTCAACGTTTAAATTTGACTCCGGGGAGAAACCTTAATTACATCCACAGTTTATAAGTCTTGTTTAGTTCAAATCGGCACTCGCACATTACCTGTCGATCTTATTTCATTGAAAATACTTGCATTTGATGTAATTCTAAGGATTGATTGGTTAACTACACATCATGCAAAAATTGATTGTTTTCGTAGGGTTGTTAGCTTTCATATTCCTAACCAACCTATTATGCGAATTCAAGCAACCAAACCATTAAAATCAATCACTGTCATCTCAAGCCATAAAGCTATTCGTTTATTGAAAAACGGATGTCAAGCTTTTTCTTAGCTCATGTCACGGATCTAAACAAAAATACGTCAGTTTTGAATGATATTTCTATTATTAATGAATTTTTCGACGTATTCCACTGAAGAACTTCTGGCTACCCCAGGCGAAATTGAATTTTGTATCGACCTTGAACCCGTGACAAAACCCATTTCCAAAGCCCCATATCGAATGGCTCTATTGAACTTCGTGGAGTTAAAGACCCAACTGCAGGAATTATTATACATTGGCTTTATTCGTCCTAGTACTTCTTCTTGGGGTGCTCTGTTCTATTCGTGAAGAAGAAAGATGGGAGTATGCGACTTTGTATTGATTATCGGGAGTTGAATCATGTCACCATCAAAAAAAGGTACCCGTTGTCACGTATTGATGACTGTTTGACTAGTTCAAGCGAGCCAAATTCTTTTCAAAGATTGATCTTCGTTAGGATATCACCGATTGAAGATTAGAACCAGATGACATTCCAAAGACGGCTTTTCGAACTCTAATGACGACCATTATGAATTCCTAGTGCGTATCTTATGGATTGACTAATGCTCCCGCCGCCTTCGTGGATATGATGAACCGAGTATTGAGGAATATTTGGATCACTTTGTGGTCGTCTCTTTATTGATGACATCCTCATATATTCCAAAACCCCGTGAAGATCATGAAAGCAACACTTGAGGTCGATACTCTAAAAGCTTCGCGAATATAAGCTTTATGCCAAGTTGAAGAAATGCGAGTTTCGGCGAGGAAGTAGCATTCCTTGGACACGTGGTATCAAGTCGTGGAATATCTGTTGACCCAAAGAAAGATTGAAGCTATTCAAAGTGAGAGCCACCTAAATCGATGGACCGGAAATCGTAGCTTTCTCGGTTTATTTGGTTATTATCGGAGATTCATGAAGGATTTTCTCGAATCGCTACTCCACTAACTCATTAACTTCGGAAAGATACAAAGTTCGGTTGGAGCGAGGAATGTGAGAAGAATTTTCAAGAACTTCAAGAGGAGACTCATTTCAAAGACTTTATTACGTGATACCATACGGTTCGGAGGATTTGTCATCTACGGTGATGCTTGAGGCAAAAGGTTAGGATGTGTTCTCACGCAATGGGAAAGTCATAGCTTTATGCCTCACGATAACTTCAAAGAATATGAGAGGAATTATCCTACTCTCGTGATCTAGAGTTATTTATTATCTTCGCACTAAAGATTTGGAGGCATTACTTGTATGGGGAGAAAGTGGAAATCTTTCTCGATCATAAAAGCCTCAAATATTTCTTCACTCAAAAGGAACTCAACATGCGACAACGACGTTGGCTTGAATCATTGAAGATTATGATCATACCATCCCGGAAAAAGCGAGCGTGGTAGTAGACGCGTTGAGTAGAAGATCATATCGGCATGCGAGTGTGATATTGTCAACACAAAGGCCCATTTTGTGTGACTTGCAAAGGATGGAGATAGAGTTAAAGACTCCAGGGACCCATGTGATGATGGCGAACATACGAGTAGAACCGACTTTAATTGATAAAGTTAAAGCTGCTCAAACTACAGACCTAGAGCTGATGCGTATGAGGAAGAAAGTGCAAGAAGGTGCTATGTCGGAAGCAAGAATCGTTGATGAAGGAATACTTTGAGTCAACTCCAGACTTTGTGTTCCTAACGACCCTGATTTAAAGTATAAAATCATGATGGAGGCGCACAACACACCGTTTGCAATCCATCCTATGAGTACCAAAATGTACTGTGATCTTCGTCATACATTTTTGTGGAGCAATATAAAGAGAGAGATAAGCGCTGTTTATCTCAAGGTGTCTAACTTGTCAACGAGTCGGCGGAACATCAAGTACCAAAAGGTCTATCAGAACCACTTGAAATTCTAGAATGGAAGTGGGAGCACATTGTCATGGATTTAGATTCTTTGGTCTTCCCAAGGTTTCTCAAGGTATTGATCTGATTTGGGTCGTTGTTGATAGATTGACCAAGTCTGCTCACTTCTTACCAATACGAGAAATTTATACACTTGAACGTCTTGCTCGCATGTACATAAACGAGATTTTAAGACTGCATGGTATGCCAGTATCCATAGTTTCTGATCGAGACCCAAGATTCACTTCAAACGGATTTATGATTTAGTTCAGCATATCATCCTCAGACGGACGGACAATCAGAGAGGACTATTCAAACTCATGAAGATTTATTAAGACTCTGTGTCCTTAACTTCAAGGGAAGTTGGGATAAGTTCTTACCATTGGTGGAGTTTTCCTACAACAACAGTTATCAAGCAAGCATTCGCATGGCTCCATTCAAGGCGTTGTATGGAAGAAAGTGTCGTTCTCCAGTGTGCTGGGATGAGGTGGGTGAAGCAATGTTGTTGGGACCGGAGTTGGTACGTATGACTACGGATAAGATTCAAACGATCCGACAACGTATAAAAACCTCACAAGATCGACAAAAGAGTTATGCTGATCTTCATCGAAAAGACGTGGAATTCGATATAGGAGATCATGTGTTGTTACGTGTTGTTCCATGGAAAGGAGTTACAAGATTTGGAAAGAGAGGAAAGCTCAATCCTCGATTCATTGGCCCATTTTTAATCCTCGATCGAGTAGGAACTGTGGCCTATAGACTCGCTTCACCACCAAGTATGTCTCGTGTTCAAAACGTTTTTCATGTATCCATGTTACGTAAATATGTGAAAGACTCGAACCACATTATTGAGTTAGAACCGGACGAAATAGCGGAAGATTTAACGTATGAAGAGGTTCCTATTCAAATCTTGGATAAGAACGAACATATTTTACGCTCCAAGGTTATACCTCAAGTCAAAGTTTTGTGGAGAAACCACGATGTTGAGGAAATGACTTGGGAGTTAGAATCTGAAATGAAGACAAGGTATCCTTACCTCTTCGATATACCAGGTACGTACCCTAATTTCGAGGGCAAAATTTCTTAAGAAGGGGAGGTTGTAAGACCCCAACTTTTTGAATAAAGATGAATTTTCTATAATTATCATTTTTGAATATTATGGAATAAATTTAATATAATGTTATAGTTGTGGGTAGTATTTATAAATTCTACAAAGTATGCAAGTTGTTATATTATATTCGATTGGTCGGGAAATATTCGTTTTAGCAGGGAATATCTGTACAACGGCGCAATCATTGGCGGACCCCACAACAGAATTATTGTCGGATTGAGAAAATGACAAAAAATTTTATGAAAATAACGGCGGAAGTTTTACCGTTGATACTATTGAACTACTCGGTAGTAAAAGTACAGTAATATGCGTGGTTGCATAAGTAGCCTTGCAGTATTGATTATTGATCTTACGTGAGAAGTCATTCAGTTTTGTTCAATTATTGCTATAGTAATTGTTGCATAATATCTCACGTTATTTGATTGATTATTGTCGATATTTTATATATTGTTAAAATCAATAATTGAGGCGACAAAGTTATTAATATTATTATTTGCAATATTAACGATGTCTAGAAGTTCTGTCAAAGAGAGGTTTGGTCACCTAATTGCGCGCCAATAGGGAGAAATCTTTATTGGAAAGCCCCTTCTTTCCTGGGAACGACCTGGTCGATTAATATTATGAATTGTAATAAAGATGATAAATGTTGTTAAAATTATTAAGGTGATTTTTATGAAGTTTTACTTATTTTATGGATCCCTATTTACCCATTTTTCAAAATAATCGGTAGAAAGTTATTCAGCATATTTATAATGGGACCACTTGTGATTAAGAGATGTTGGGGGGAGGGGGACACGTGGGACCCACGTTGAAAGAAAGAAAATGGGTGGGTGGGTGGGTGGGTGGGTGGGGGGGGGGGAATCATGAAAATTTTCTACGGGTGGTGGTGTTTTTCAAATACCATGTGATTATATATATATATATTATATTTTGATTTATTATATAATTATAAATAGAATATATTATATTTTATTTAAAAGATTTTGCTTTAAATATGGACCGTCAGATTAAAGTAAATCAATCTGGACCGTTCATGAGTTAATTCTTGTCATTCAATTTTTCTATAAATAAGCTCATTCCTTCATTATTTTCTTTACGAATTCTTTGAAACTCAGAGAGATAAAGCGTAGAGAGAAAGAAGAAAAGTATTACGCTACTTAACTACTCTTATATTCAGATTTCTTTTACTTGTATGAGGATATTATTCTTTTATATTCATGAAGAGAACTTACATTATTCCATTTCTTATTATTACATTGGAATAACTCAGATATCTGCTGCTACCCTATACTTGGTGACATTCTTCTATTATTACATCTTTTATTATTACATTTGGAACATCACATACGTGTGTTTTACACAGGACTGGTTAAAATCTTTGTTATTATTACATTGGAATATCGGCATCGTGTGTTTTACAACGGACACGGATTACATCTTTTTATTTATTATTCGTCATGGAATATCACATGCATGCGTTTTACGCCGGACACATTCTATTATTTATTATTACGCATTTATTATTACATTTGGGACATCCTGCCGGTGTGAATTTCACGACTGGGTTCGTTATTATTATTCTGTTAGAATAACTTTTGCATCACGCAATCTGCGCATGCGTGGTGATTTCTTTTGTTATTCCATTCGTTATTATACTCGGTTGGTTAAAATTTTGACTTTATACTCCATAAAATTAGTGGAATATCCTTGATATTTTGCGCTTCATCCAAAGTATTTTCATGGAAATATTCTTACGAGCATTCTTGAATTTCACTCTACAAAGCGATGTCGTGTTGACAATTTAGGCGTTATAAGTTCCTGAATAAATTAATTCGTGAACTTGTTTTATTGAACTCTTATATCATTGTCATCATCCTCATGTTTATATTTTTTGAAAGTCATCCGTGGCGTGTAGTGCGTAGATGGACTTGGTATGATTATGACCGAGGATTTTTTGGTGTAATCATGGCCAGTAATGTTACAAATGATGTGATAAAAGTCCTCGTTGGCTCGTAGTGCATTGATGGACGATTGTTGGCATAATCATGATTATTGATGAATACACAAATATCCTTGGCCCGTAGTGCATGGAATTTGTGGTCGTGACCTAATGAATATCCTTGGTAGTAGTGCGGGGATGATGTGGATTATTTATTGTTTGAGTCCCGCGATAAAAGTGATGAAAAACCTTTTAAAACATAAAAGATAGTAGATTTTATTCTCTACTTGACTCTTTTAATGGATTGCTTGTTCCGTGCAGGTTAAACTTGATGTCTATTGTATTTTATCAGTTTAACATTGTTGAGGACTAATGATAATTTATTCTGCATTATCTTAGTTATAATATTTTTCTTTGGGCTAGTTGAGCTCACCCTTTCTTTCACTGTTCTCTTCAGGAAATGAGAACGTAGCTGGGACGAGTCGGGGAACGGAGTGATGTTCTTGATGATAGTGTTAGCTAGTAGTCCTCACTAATCTATTAAATAGTGTGACAATAAATGTATTGAGGACTTTTTCTGAGAGTGAATATTGTCTAGAAGACAATATTTGTATTAAAACTCACAGCATGTATTTTGTCGTATTTTACACGACTGTTGTATAATTTAGTTGTATTTGAATTTTGTACCATGTATTTGGCGACTCAAGATGGATGATGTATACCTATTTTGGGGGCGTCAAAAATGGTGTGTTGTGCGCCTCCATTATGATTTTATACTTTAACTGAGGGTCGTTAGGAACACAAAATCTGGAGTTGACTCGAAGTATTCCTTCTTCATCTATTTTTGCTTCCGGCATAGCACCTTCTTGTATATTCTTCCTCATACGCATCAGCTCCAGGTCTGTAGCTTGAGCAGCTTTAACTTTATTAATTGTTTTGTTGAAAAGTCACAATAAAAATTGATAGAACCCCCAGATTGGATAGATGGTGGTGGGTTATGCCACACACAAATTCAGCTTGCATTACAAGATACATATATACACATTTAAATATCATTTCTAATTAAAGGTACGTCATTGAAGGCATCTACAAATCAAAATGTTCATTAATGGTATGTTTGGAAAAGTGGAGGACGGAAAAAGAAGGATGAAAAAGTTGAAGGATGGACTAGTTTTCCATTTTCAACAAGTGGGAATATAGAGTGGGACAATCGGGCCCAACTTTTTTTATCTACCCAAAAGTGGAAAAAGCAGGAGGAAAAGAAGGGAGACTGGAAGAAAAGAAAGTTCTATAACTTTATATTTTTATTCACATAATATATGCTAAACAGTAACATTAATCAATTTATATATTATATTAAAACATAATCGTATACTCTCATCGTTCTAAATTATAAGATCATTATTGACTTTTGAAAATCAATCAAAGACATTTTCAAACTCAAAATTGAGATGATTCATTAAAAATTATGAACAATAATATTATATTCAATAGTACTTTTTAGATAGTTTGTAACAATACTCATTGTATTGACTAAAACTAATGAAATCCGTGTTAATTTTGAGTTTTAAAATGTATTTGATTGACTTTCAAAAGTCAATAATAATTTATATTTTGGAACGGAGGGATCATATAATAGAATATGCAATACTTATATGTCATTATCTATTCTAATATAACTTACATGGATACATATTTATATATGTCCGTCTCCCAAAAAGAAAGTGGTATGATTATAAACAATTCGTTTAGCATGCCCTTCCCCCACCCCCACCCCCAACCCCAAAAAAACACACACACCCCAACCCACCTTAGTGTTGTCAAATTGTGGAGAGTGGCATCAATCTTAGTTTTCATTCATACAGATAAGTACATGTCAATATTTAATATGTTCCCTATCCTTTTCACCAGATGTGGTTGTGTGTAGGGGTGTTCATTGGTAAATAATTGTACCGAACCGACCTGAACCGCACCGAATCGGTTACCGAAAGGGTCCAAATTCACGTATCGGTACCGATTAGACCGGTGTCCCGAACCGATTAGCCGGTTCGGTACCGATTTTTGCCTATTCTTGGTCATCATCCATGTTCTGCAGTACAACTTGGAATCTATTGTGCTTTTTGCTTACCGGATCATTGTAAGATGGCATAACAGAGTAATCCTATTAAACTTTAATTAGAGCTAGTAAACTGAATACTTAGCAATTAGAGAGAGCAAACAAAAGTAATCAACAACCAACAAAAATACTAGTATTATATTCTTTAATTAGAGCTAGTAACCTGAATCAATAGCAATATGGAGTAAATAGATTAGTAATTAGAGACCTGAGATGAAAGATGAAGTACAAAAGCCGACAAAAAGGGAGAGAGAAAAATAGTATCTTGAAATATGAAGAAGAAAAGAAACAAATAGAAAATAGATTTGATCTCTTTTTCTTCTTTTTGTTTCTTCTTCTTCTACCTGCTATGAAGTACATCAATAATTCTTTGATAATGTCGCCGGATCTGATCTCTTCTTCTTCTATCTGCTATAGTATGAAGTACATCAATAATTCTTAATGGTGAGTATGAGAGATGGAGTGATGGAGAGATCCCAGATCTATTCGTGAAAGTATAATTAATTAATAAATCAATAATTAAACCGGTATATACCGAATGAGCCAAATCCGGTAGCGGTACCGGTACCGAATATCCGGTATGTACCAGTTCCATATACCGATCCCGAACCAGTAATTATTTGTACCGAATCGGCCGGTTCGAACCGGTTCGGTTAACCAACCAAAAAAACGATTGGTTTGCCCACCCCTAGTTGTGTGCAGGAATTACATTGTCATTAATGATAAGAACTTGTTCTCACTTGATGACTTCCGACACTTTCGAACTATGGAACTAGAAATACTTTTTGGTTTTCATGTTGAAAACATAAAATGTTAGTATGAGAAGTATGAGATTGTAATTTTAAATCTTTTTCTACGTGTATGGTTCTTGTTCGTGCGCGCGCGCACACACATTTAGTAGCACAATGGTGGTTACTTTTCACCATAGTCGTGAGTGGTTTATTATAACTTAATGGTTTCTAAGTGTAATGGGTTTAAAAAAAAGCATTAGATGCCTTGCATAAATTTAAAAAGTAATTATTATATCAAGGAAACAGAGAGTATCATGATATTAATGGAAATTAAAATTTTCTCTCCTCTTCTTGTGTTTAGCATGAAGCTTATTTGTGGTTGCAAAACCTTTTATATGCAGAGGGACCTTAATTATATAGTGAAGACTGAAGGCAATAACAAATAACAAGAGATGAAGCTACAGGAGAGGACCGAACATTTGAATTGCCTTTACGAAAGCTTGAGTGAGAGTAGGCATATTAACATATATTAGGAATGGACAAATGGGATTGTTCCGTGAAAAGACATGCTGCCTGGAACAGCTGTGCTTTTTTAGTAATCCCCTATTATCTTTCCTTTTTGCTGGAAGCTAAAAGAGAACGAGATACACGGTTATATTTTTGAGAATATATTCACATTCTTAAATTTAAGATTAACAAAGATTTATTTAATTCTAGCAAATATTGTGATGAATATTGTAAACTATTTAAAAGATAGTACTAAACAAGATTTATTGTTTTCGAAATTTAAATTAATCATATCAATTTTTAATTTAAAATATCTCAAATATATTTGTATGTGTCTCTGCGTGCTCTTTCCACAATGTTCAAGTTGAAGTGATTCTTAAAAAATCTTTTTAAGTGTTGTTTATTTCATGCAGTATGTAAACTACATACATTTAAGCAAAAGCTCTTTCTCATCAGTGCATAGTCTTTAATCTAATATGGATAAATATGGGTGCAGGCAATATTCTGTTACTGGATCACAGCGAACCTGTTCTCACTTGTGTATGGACTAGGTGAGTCCTTTCAATACCATACCCATAGTCAGTGGTAAATGATAAATAGCTCTAACCTTTACACTGTTCATAAACCTTGAGATATGTACACGGACTAGATCCTTCAATCTCCCAGTTCGCAAGCAGACATTCAGACCACGGTGAATCATAATGAAAAATTAACTCTTGCAATATATTGGAGGAATCAAATGCAGTGTTCTGACTTGATCCCAAGATCTAGCTAAACAACTGTGTTGATACCATGTTTCAGTTGCCAATTGTTCTAAAATCTTAAATTATACACAACTGGACCCAATAATGTATATAATTATCTTAAAAAAGTTATTACTGTAATGAAGTAGTAACCTTTGAGATGATCATATGTTACTTTATAATTTGTTTTCTTGTTTTAACATGCCATTATTCATCTTACTTGCTCCAGTGATTAAAGCACCTGGAGTGAAAAAGTTCCTGGGTGTCCCTGATATACCTGTCCCACCACCTTCAACGGCACAACAACCTACTTTCTCATTTACCGATGCACTTAAAAAATATGTACAAGCTCAACAACGACTGGCTCCATCACCTACGGATACATCGAAGCCTGCTTCCTTACCTATGGAACCATCTACGGATCCATCGAAGCCTGCTTCCTTACCTACGGATCCATCGAAGCTTGCTTCCTTACCTACGGAACCACCGAAGCCTGTAAATCAAAGAATACCCTCATCATCAGTTCTCAGTCAGAGGATTAGAAGTTTAGAAAATGAAGTTAAGAGAAGAAAGAAGGGCAAGCAGAGGTGAATAAACATATGAAGTTTAACCATCTTTGGCAATACAAGTATCATTCTACTTACATTGCCTATTAAAATAAAATGTAGTATTCATTAATTGATGATCAGTAGAATTTTTGTTTGGTGGCGATGGAGGGCCATATTTTTGAACCGCTTGCATCGAGGAGAAAGAGGGTGAGAGCTGTTTTTTTTATTTGGAGATGGGGAATTCAAGTAACTCTTGTTTGCAACTTTGCAGAATTATCCGAGTGCCTTTCATTTCTATTTTTGGGGAAATCAAGCAGCTACTCTTGTTTGTAACATCTCAAGATCTGGCAAAGAATTATCGTCTGACTTTTGGAGATTTCACCATTACGGATTTAATATACATGTTATATCTGAAATCAGCATTGTTAGTTTATTTTACATTCTAATTTTGTTGATATTATGCATGAGGGTCAGGCTAAAAATACATGATGGTTTAAGACGCCAGGTAATAAAAACTGAACAGCAGGGGAATCATTTCAGGTAGCATCTGGCCAGATTTTTGTTTTATTGGATTGGATGTTGTAATTTCTTTTTCTTTTTATTATTTCAAAAAAAAAAAAAGGGCAAAAACTGTATGCCCTGCAGCAGGATTTGTAATTTCATTTTTTCTTTTTTATTTTTGCATAATATTTTCTTAACATCAATTAACTCTAAAATTAAAAAGAAAAAAAAAAAAAAGAATGAAAAAACTTTGTCATGCCCTGAAAAGAAGTAATATGATTGTCCTAAAATTACATCATTAAATTCAAATTTACATTGATGAACGAGTTGGGAGGAAAAAGGACGGTAATTATGATTGTCCTAAAATTATTTCATTATGAGAATTAAAAAAAATTCGCAAAAATGTAAAAGAGTTGACAAATGATTATCATTCTTCAAAAAAAAACTGATATTTTTATTTTCTATTTTTTTTTATTATTCTCATAATATTTTAACAAAGATGATTCGGTTCACATGAATAGTTAGTCCCACTACATAAATAGTTGGTCCCACTAAATGTGGTGAAAATATTAGTTTTCTTCTTCAAATGCTACAAGCAAACAAATGAGTAGTTGACATTTTGCATTTTTCTCCATTGAATTTGGATGCGGACTGTGTCCATTTAATACACAAGTGATCTTAACTCTTAAGCAATCCGGACCAACCAAATAGTTTGAAGATGATAAAGATATCCATTTAAAAATTAAATAAATTATAAGTAACCATTTAATTTTAAATAGTTTATCAACAAGTTACAAATAATATAATGGTTGCTTTCATAAGCTGCTATTTGGACCTGATTTGATACGATTAGGATCTCTTGATATCACATTAATTGATATATTTGAAATGACAGTCAAATGTTCCTTGTAATCTTTGAAGGGTTGCTTTCATTATAATATTTGCAGATCCATTTTTTTCAGTGATAGTTGTTGATATGATTGATCATGACAGTCAAATGTTCCTTTGCTCGTTTTTTTTTGTTTGATTGACCATTTTCTTAATTATTTGTTACTTTGTTTAAAAAGTATTGTAATATTTTCATCTTTTATAAAAGATTATGTTTTCAATATATTTGAGTTGATTAGACTTTGTTGATCAATAAAAAGATAAGAGTTGAAACACGCATAAATTATTGTATTAATTAATAGAAATCTCCTCCGTTGAATCCTCTCTACCTTCTGTAAATATTATTCAAAAGAGTTTGATCAATTACAAGATTAGAATATCTCATATCTGCTAATTAATTTATAATTTAATTATTTAAATTTTGATACATGGAATTGGGATACTTGAATATTTAATTTAATTATATTTTGACCCATAATGGTGGGTAAAAATATAAATAGGTGAAGTTCAAATACACTCATGTCCAATTTTCATGTCTAATTTTCATGTTCACTTAGAAGAGTTCTAAACTTATTGTATGTGAACGGCTCATAAACCAAAAAGTCTATGTGGACATAGAAATTGCACATGAATGTATTTAAATTTTACTTATTTATATTTTGACACCCAATGGTGGATAAAAATATAGATAGGTAAAATTCAAATACATTCATATGCAATTTTTATGTCCAATTTTCATATTCACCTAAAAGAGCTCCTCATAAACAAGGTCAATTAAGTCTAATATAAAGACAGTTATTATCGATAAATTAACCAGCTATATGTCGTGCATGTATTTATTTATTTATTTATTTTGTTGAGAATTGAACATGTAAATATGTAACTTAAAAGTACAGCTATCAAATTAATGGTAAGAAATTAAAATGAAAGACCAGACAATACTGGATTAAACACAGATCAATTTGTTTTATTTGTAGGTCCCATAAATATATTTGTTTCTTTTATTTAATATTTCAAAAAAATAATAATCATATTCTTCACTACACACATTAACACATACCAAATGTTTATTTGCTCTTTGCCTCCTTTATAGCTTTTAATGCCTCGCATGTCTGAGAAAGAAGTACCATGACAAGAACATTAAGCCTCTATGACCCACCTACAATTTAGTCAAGCACACATTTTGGATTAAATTTGATATTTGAATTCAAAAAATTTGGGTAATCTCGTATTAAACATTTTTTTTATTCAAAAATAGGAACAAACGTTCTAAAACCCATGTTATTATATAATTTTGTCATTTTATTATTTCTTAATATATGAAAACTACCATATTTTTACAACTTATATTTATTTAGAATATACTACCTAATTGTACAACTTGTGTCTACTTATACGGGCATTAAATTTGTATTGACCCAATTAATTAAAATGAGCTCAACTTGAGCATTTATTTATGAGTCCCAAAATTTACATTGCCCGTGCCTGATTTTGTGCTTAATAATTTTTCATTATAACCACAATTATTAACTTTTAAATTTTTATACAATTATTAACTTGAATTAAATTTTAAAATTTGATGATTAAATATGAGATTCTTGAATTAAATATTAATATATGTAACAAAATCTGCAAATTTTTTGATTTGTTATTCTACTAAGCTTCGACATAAATTATGAAAATGTATTCTACTTTGTTCTACAACAAAATTCATTTTACTTTAAAAATATGCTAAACACTTTAAATTCAAATTAATTAAGCTATTTGGTTGGTTAACGATCGATTTAATCCCGAACTACTCTCAAGTTCATTACATGAACTTATATCAAGTATGTCATGTTTATAATTATACCAAAACTTTCATATTATTTGTTGTACTATTCAGTTTTTGTATTATCTGTAACACACATCCAAAGTGTACATCTAAAATACACTTAAAGTAAAATATTACAACATTTGCTCTATCCTATTTTACTACTATTTTATTTTTGAGTGAATAATTGGATGTACACTTTAGTTGTTCACAACGATATATTCATTCCAAGAGCATATATACAATATATGTATTAAATATATATATATATATATATATATATTTTGGTATAGATATAATTTTTAATTTTATATTCAATTTCAATATATTAATATTATCTCAAATTATAATCCCAAAATAACATACCATAATTTTTATTATAATATGGATAGTAAGCCGGGTTACTAGTCTAGTTTTTTAAAATTGAGGATACAACTAAGAGCTCGTAAATATGAAAATTATTTTATAATTTTATTTATTTTTATTTTTATTTTTTATCTCAAAATATAAATAATTGGAATTATAAAATATTCTTATTCAATTTTCATTTACATAAAGTTTTTCCACGACTAATTTGGCAGAAAATTGGTTGGTCAACAATCAATTGAATTGTCCTTGACGTCGTCATTCATGGCTTTATCAAATCAAAGTCCTCTTAAATCCTCCTCCTCCTCCTCGTCCTCGCAAACAAACTGCCCAACGCCCCGGCCAGCACCCAGTAGTATATATCGGGAAGTTGTCAACTAAAAGAAAAGTCCAGAGTTCAGAGGCTTTCTTTCGGTGTTTGTCTTTTAGTCAAAAAGAAGCGCTGCGCTGTCCTCTCAACCACTCCGCTCTTGGTTTTGCTCCTCAATTTTCAAACTCTCTCAACTCGCATTTCATTTGGTTACAAAAATTTAGCAGACCAGAAAGAAGAGAGAGAAAGCGAGGGAGATAATCTATATAATTTTTAGAGAGAGAAAGAGTAGAGAGAGAAGAAGAAGATCGGCGATGGCGGATACGAGGTTTATAATAGAGATCGAGCCGGCGAAAGAAGCAAAGGATGGAAATCCAGCGATGGGACCAGTTTATCGCTCTGTGTTCGCTAAGGATGGTTTTCCACCTCCGATTCCTGGAATGGATAGCTGTTGGGACATTTTTCGGTACTCTGCTATGTTTTTCTTTCTAATAATATTTATATATGTTCATATCTAGATAGATCTATTTGAATTCCAGATCAGTCTGATTTGAGAGGTTTATTACGGTATCTGTTCGGTCATACTTTACATAATTTATCTTTGTTTGTTGCTTTCATTTTTTTTTTAGCTACATGACTTTAAGTAGTTTATTGGATTGTGAACTCCGGAGAAGTTTGTCAGTTCATTATCTCCTTACACTGTTTACTTTTCCTTTATGCATTTGAATCAAATGGCTTGATGCCTGTTGGGCAATGACTTATTTTAAAATGATTTATAAGTTCAAATTTAAAATTACTTACAAGTCGTTTTAAGTTCTAATTTAGAAATAAAAGTGTGTGGAGTCATTTTTACTTACAAGTCTACCATTTTTCCTTTTTAGTCTAAAATGACTCGAGTTAAAATGATTTGTAAAGATTACTAAAATAAGGAAAAAAAAATCATTACATTTGATCAAACCTACTTTTCAAAAACTACTTTAGGGTATTTGATAAAATCGAGTAATTAAGATATGAGCGGTTTATATATATCTTAATAAATTATTACTTCTCAAAAACTACTTCTAGGGAGCATTTGATAAAACTATGTAATTAAGATATGAGCGGTTCATATATATCTTAATAAATTAGATCATCCTAGTGAAATAACTTTTGAACTTAACAAATTATTTGTAATTAAAAAGTATAAAACATCCGAATGACTTTTAATTTAAAAATATCAATTTTAAATTTAAAAATATCAAATTGACTTTTCAAAAATCAATAATGATTTTAAAATTTGGAATAGAGGGAGTACAATATTTATATAGACTCCATATATTTAAAATTTCATTAAGAGGTAGCTCTTAATTATTTAGATTTATATCCTCTTACTGATTAAGAAAAGATAAGAGGCAAACAAAATTTTACGAAACAATTTTATTCTCTTACTGAATTACTGAATTAGTTGTGGAGCTATTAAGAGATATTAAGACGTAAACAAACACCATCTAAGTCAATTTATAGGTTATAAAATATGCCACACATGAACACTCGAATAATAAAAATTACTTATAAGTTGGTTTGACCAACTTATAAGTAGTTTCCGAGCAGGCCCTTGATGAATTATGATTTTTCGCAAATCACTGGCTTAGCTGGATAAAAGTGAAAAAAGCCTTGGTCAACTGATGCTCGCGCACACACAAAACAATGGATAGAACTATGCAAACAGTATATCATGACATTAAAAATTGACAATTAACATTTTGAAGGGATATTAGGTCAATTGATTTGGTTGATTATGCTTGATCACAACTGCTATTAGATTATTTAAAAAAAAAAGTTTGATGGATGATTCTTTAATTCCCAAAGAAGAAGTAATCTTGATCCTCTAAAATGGGTCTTTGGGTTTGAAAGAGAGATTGAAAGCCCTATTTTATTAGAAAAATAATATATATTGCGACGTCGACTTTTTAATTGCCAGTTATGTGGATAAATATTAGTTGTAATTTTGTTGGAGAGATGTGTAATAAATGGGACCCTCCTAGTATTGATAAGTTTCGCAATTGTAATTCGACATAAATTTATCGCAATACATAGCATGACACATTTATTATTAGTGTAGAGTGATTGACCTGTTCTATTTATGGTAAATGGTAAGATTGGTAATAAAGAGGAAAAAAAGAAGCTACTTAGATGAGGCATATGCCTCATCATCCAAAGGTGCTTTTGTTTCCTCGGGCACAGCCTAGATCCCTCATGAATACTCTTTACAAGATTTCAGCCTAAAGCCTAGCTTGTTGAGATATTTTATGAAAGCCGTACCTTTAGTCATGTCTGAAGGAGTCCTAAGAAGAATGCCTTATAAAGCACTTCCCAAAGAAAATTTATCTTGAGTTGTTTCAGTAGCTGTAATAAATAATAGAAAGGATTATGTCTCATATTTTTAATTAAAGGGTGATATTATGTTGAAATCATCCTTTGATAAGTCCTTTGTTCATGTTTCAGCATGTCCGTAGAAAAATATCCTAATAATCCAATGCTTGGTCACCGTGAGATTGTGAATGGGAAGGTATATATGCGCTACAAATTTTCTTGGCCATAACTTCCTTCCTTTATATCACCTGTTTTTTTTTTATCCAAAAATATATCACCACTTCTTTAAATTTTACTTGAGCTAAGCTTATGTTTGTTGTTTTACATTGCAGCATGGTAATTATGTGTGGCTGACTTACAAAGAAGTATACGACATAGTGATGAAAGTTGGGAATGCCATTCGCAGTTGTGGTGTTGAGGAAGTAAGTGACTCCGTGGTAGTATATTAGCTAATGCATAGGTTCAACATTCTTTTATTTCTTTGGGCATACATGTTTAATTGATTTATTTCACCCTGGTGAAGGAACATGCCAGCTTGCTGAACTGTCACAGGACAATTTTTACCTTGTTTTCTATAAGTGGCTTGATTTCTAGTGCGCTACATGCAATCACGCGATTATATCTTTCATAGTTGTGATTATATCCTTGTTTAATACTTTGTAAAGACTTTCTTTCATCTCTATCTCTATGTATTCATATCCACTGTTCCATAAGTGCTTATCGAGTTATCTCTGACAAACAATAATTAATTCCTGGTAAAATTTATTGTTTGAACTAGTATTGTACAAGTGAGCTTCTGTATCTTAAATTATATTGATTGTCTGCTGATTTTAGGGAGGAAGATGTGGTATTTATGGTGCCAATTCCCAAGAGTGGATTATGAGCATGGAGGTATGTCATCTTTTCGATTGGATTTTTTAATTATATTTTGTAATTGTTGCTCATAAAAGAAATATTTGTTACTTAGGAACTGATTTGACAGACAGCTTGTGGAAAGGCCTTGCTATCCTATGTTGAATGCACTAAATAAATTTCCAATATAAAAAAAGAAAACTTCTTTTCCATGCCATTTTTCAAGTGGAAGCTTTGATTTCTAATTTTCATTGGTTAACTGAAGGCATACTTCTGATGTGGCCCACATTCGCACATAGATTTGATGTACGCTATGCTCTCCTTTTGCAGTTTAGTTATACGGACTTGCCATAGCTCTCTCTTTTGCTGTAAATTAGATCTCAAGATGTGCTTCCAAATTTTTTTTTTTGCACAACTCATCATTAAAATATGATTTGAACTGCAGGCACTTTGAGGCCTCTAGGAAGTTGTCTTAAATCTTAAGTTCATCATCTTTTTTATAAGGATCGCATTGATCTTTCATCGTTAAGTTTAATTTGTTGTAATGAATAAATTGTGTGCACTTATTTAAAAAATAAATCTTTATGGACTCTTTTTGTGCATTTCATGACCCCCAAGGTTTCCAAAAATCACCATTAATATTCCAGTTCTATTCCTTCAAATGTATTTTTTTACTTAGAAATGCGTTCCACATTTCTCTTACTTTTGGGCATGGAGTGGGGTCAATAATGAGTATTGAACTTGAGACCCTCCCAATGCTTCAATCCCTTTGTCACAGACTCAGAGTGGAGTGATGGTTTGTGGGTAACCAACTAAGATCCATGTATATGGTTCATTGCATTTGAGCAGTAACTACTATTACACTTGAGGCTTTGAGTTCCTCAATGTAGTACAGAAACATTATTGGCATACTCATAGTCTACATCCATATCTTTGTCAGCTTGCAAGGTTTTTGTGTCAATGTACTACCTCCTATCATAAAGATTGTCATTTTTTGTGATTTCACGTAAATTAAGGAAGTAAATTTTAGTTAATTTCTCACCCCCCTCTTGTATTACCCTTAACTCCAACATAGAGTCATCAACATGTTTTTTTTACTATTTGGCATTATTATAATCCCATCTTTTACTACTTTGTATTCTTGTTGCATGATTTTCTCAGATGTGACCATTTGTTTTTTGTAAAATAGTTTTATTCTCTGCAGTATATTCTGACACAAATAAATTAATGCAGGCATGCAATGCTCATGGGCTCTATTGTGTTCCTTTGTATGACACCTTAGGTTTGTACTTCCCTTCTGTTGGATTACATAATCATGTATTGATTTAACATCAAATCTGCTGTCTTTTATATTCACATGGATGGCATAATTTTGCAATATAAGGACTGAAAGACAAATAATTTTACGACGATTTCATTATTATGGTCTAGGTGCTAATGCTGTGGAATTTGTCATATGCCACGCTGAGGTTAAAATTGTGTTCGTTGAAGAAAAGAAGATTCCAGAGGTAAAAATGTTTGGTTTTACATCTCGGTTCCTTGGAAGGCTTTTTTGAAATATTCCATGTAGAATTTTATTATGACTTCACCGATGGCAAGTTCCATTTCCTGAACATTGTTGTTTAGTAATTTTATTGTGATTATGTGAATCTAGGTATAACAGACACTAGTTAATATGTTGGGACTTTTGCATCTAATCCATACCATCTTGCCATTTCAGGTGTTGAAAACTTTACCCAAGACAACAGAGTATTTGAAAAGTAAGTTTCAGATGATTTAAAATTTCCTTCAGTGATGCATGTTGAATCAAAATTTAATCATTTACGCATTTCATTTTGTAGCAATTGTAAGCTTTGGGAAAGTTACTCATGAACAAAAGGAAGAAGTTGAGAAGTTTGGTTTGGCAATATATTCTTGGGACGAATTTTTATTATTGGTAAGCTTTTTTTAGTTCTACAATTCTTATTTTACTATTGTGTGAAGTTTAATTCAGAATATTACATTGTACTGTACCACATGAAAGTCTGATCATAAGTTTTTCACATTAATTAGAAGTCTTGCTTTCCCGCACACAACTGTGATGTTATTCAGAAGAAAGTTTTTTTCTTCATGATTTCGCAAAGTTGTCTGTTAGGGAGCTGATTTCTTGGTGTTGAACGGCATTCCGGCTCAGTGTGCACCAATAAAAACAGCTCCAGCCACAAAATCTAAAATTATCTAAATGATTATAAAATTTTTAGTCATTAGTTTTATCACTCCTATAGCAAATTACTTGTAAAAAAATTATTATAACTTTTGTCTTGAGCATCATTACACAAAATTACTTCTTTTTTTTGAAATTGATTGTGATTGATTTGCATGATATGGAATTATACATTCTCTATATACATTTATTAGATAGACACACATACATTTTATATCAGGGTGTGCTAGGTCAAAACTATGGAGTTTTAGGCTAGTGGTTAACTTGAAACTGATTGCATCTGTGTAGTATTGTTGCAAATTGACGCTGTAGGACGAGCCAGCCGCGAGACTTGGTTAGAACAATATAAAAGGGTTTGGAAGCCCATGGATTAGAAGTTGTATTTTAATTAGTTTTTTAAATTTATAATTGTCATAGTTATCTTGTTGGAGTCCAATTTTGGTTAGGAAAGGTGTCTAGGACTAGGAGTATCATAAATAGTGATGTACTCTATTATTTTGAGACATTAAAATATATAAAGTATTGAGTTTTGCATGAGAATTGTTTGTGTGAGATTTAACCTTGTCCCAAAACCCCGTCCCCTATCAATTGAACTGGCAGGTTGGTGTCTGAAAATGAATTTTACCAGAAAATGTGACAGTTTGGGTTCAGATTCTCTGGATATGATCATGTCATTATAGTATTATCTTTGTAATTCAACAAAAATATTTAATCATTATCTTGACTGATCTCCTTGCTGTCAATACCTACGTTACCATGGAACTTTTATTGCCCTGCGTTCCCGGAAACGGGTAATATCGCCCCAAATTGTTGTAAGGGAACTTAGATGTCTTGTGCATTCCACCATAGGTTGCATTTCTCGCACCCATTCTTGTTCCTCGTATCCAATCAATGTGCATTCCTGGTAACCATCAATACAAAATTGAAATTTTGGACAACATTTTGATGTCGTGAGCCGGTTCACAAGGCCTTCCTCAAATACTATGCCATGAACTGAGTAACCCAACCTCTTCCCATCAAGGACTTTTGAAGATATTATGTTGATAACTTGTACTGTGATCCAAGTTTTCCAGACTTTTGAAAATGCTAATATTTCTTATCTTATATTTATAAGTCTGAGTCCCTCTGATTGCAATTTATGTTGTTCAATGATAGATTTTCATGTTTGTTTTTATGCCCTTATTACAACCTTTTCAAATTGTTATCTTCTTAATATGACATGATTTTTTCGAAAATTCAAGATCAGGGTTGAGTTTTCCCTTGTGTTTGTGCCAGGGAGATAATAAACACTTTGAGCTTCCGGTGAAAATGAAAAGCGACATTTGTACAATAATGTACACTAGTGGAACCACTGGTGATCCCAAGGGCGTCATGATTTCCAACAATAGCATTGTTACTCTTATAGCTGGGGTGAAGCGCTTTCTAGAGGGTGTGAATGAATCGGTAAATATCTACCATTTAACCTACTACCTCTTTTGTTGCAAACATGATAGAATTCTTTTATCGAAAAGAAACATGCTATCATTCAATGTGTACTATGAAGTTTTATCTGTTGCACATGAAAAAATATGTGAATGAACTGGTAGTATAGCTTATTGTTTTGTTTTATTTCATTTTATTTTTTGAGTTAGTATAGCTTGTTATTGTGTAGTGAATTTATGAGTTATTCACATACCTTTCTCTGAAAATTGTACAGTTGGATGTCAATGATGTATATCTTTCATATCTTCCTTTGGCGCATATCTTTGACCGGGTGATTGAGGAGTGCTTTATCAGTCATGGAGCCTCAATAGGATTTTGGCGTGGGGTAAGATGTCTATTAATTATCTAAATTAACCAACTATTCCTCAAGTACCAATTTCAAGTAACTCTCTGGTAATTCTCACTTCTTCAGGATGTCAAATTGTTAATTGAAGACATTGGAGTACTTAAGCCTACTATTTTCTGCGCTGTTCCTCGAGTGTTAGATAGAATCTATTCAGGTATGTATTAATTTTTGCCTTGATATATGTTAAGTTTTGATTGTTTGTGTTTTTACAAATCAAAATTTAAAATTTATAGGATCCAGGATTTTTTTCCAACAGGGGCGTAATTTTAACTAATTTTTTGTTGAAGTTAAATAAATAAAACTTGAACTAATCATAATATTAATTAATCATAATAATGTTTACAAATTACAATAATTATTTTCCATTTCAAATAAAAACATTTAGATACAATTTAGAAACTTGAACCAAATTAAAATAAATGGCCAAATGTTTAAAGGTAAATTACAATCAAAAAGACAAAACTAATTTCAAAGCATAAACTAGTTTTGATATCCCATAAGTTTCAAATAAGCTTGAAATAGGAGAAATAAACCATCTAAAATTTATATTCAGAACACCAAAAATTATACAGGGTCCATTAATTAGATGCGGGGAAGTAAAGTGATATAGCAACTAGAAATGAGGGGTTGTTAAAGGCTCATAGTCATTTTCCATTTCCCATTATAAAATAAGACAAAATTATTGCAAGGTATCACAATAAAAGACATAAATTACTCAACCAAAATGATCCCATTTTACAACCCAAAATCAAACAATCCCTCATAATTCACACACTGATGAACATTCAAAACAAAAAATTATATAAAAAATACTTTTAATATTTCAACAAGCCTTAAAACTAATAAGATTTTTGTACTTGTATTTAGAATTGGTTTATGAAATTTTTTTTGCCCCTCCAATTTTAACTCTTCCATTAATCTGCCCCCTTAAATTTATTAATTTACATATTTGCCTTGCCCCTATACTTGTAAAAAAAATATTCAGCAGGGGCAGTTGCCTATGCTGCCCCATATACAGATCCGCCCCCGGATACTTCTATGTTCTAGAAGGTGATGGCTTCTGCTTCTTGCTTGCTAGGCTTGAATCATCTCCAAGTGATTCTAATTCACCAGGCACTAGTCCAACTAAAAGACATAAGGGAAAAAAAGTAAATTTATATTTTTAAATTCATGCTACAGTTTGTGTGGTCCAGTCATGCAGCACTTTGAACTAATTTATTATGTAGGGCAAGGAACATGTGAATGATAGATGTTCAAAATCATTTGACTTGTTACTTTTTGATTGTTAAGTTCACTGGACACAGATTCATTTGTCTTTCTTGGTGTTTTCTCCTTCTGATGCAAATGTAAATCTTCCGAATCATTGGTGTCTTTCTTCTATTGCTACATGTCCTTATTTCCATCAACTCCCATTTATAATTGTAGGTTTGACACAGAAAATTTCCGCTGGCGGTTTCTTGAAGAATACTCTGTTTAATATTGCATACTCTTAGTAAGTTCCATTCAATATTTCTAATTAATTTTGAGATTCTCTTAATGAATGGGAATGTCTTGTTAATGCAAATCATTGAGGTCTCTATTTTCTTCCTCTTACTGAATGACATTTCCTATTTGAGGAACATCATTCCACCCTTGCAAAATCAGTTCCTAAGATTAATTATGGAAGACTTCCACAGTTCTACTATCATGATTATCTTGTAGCAGATGGCTGTATTCCTTAATTCTTTTCAACTGTATGATTACTTATTTAAGAAAACAATAGAGGAAAAGAAAAACCTGTTTACTTCAACCTGTATGATACTATGATTTGGTCACAGTTATAAACTTAGTACCTCAATTCCATGTTCATTTTTTCTCTCATTATAGTTTAGTATGTATAAAATCCTATATTATTCCTGTTGTTTCACTTAGAATGTAGATGTTGTTGCTATGGTATTGGTTCTTAATGATATATTAGTTATTATTTTGCTTATTATTTAATTAGCATCTTGATTTTGAAATTTGTGCAGCAAATTACGTGGCTTGAACAAGGGGCATAAACATCAGGAGGCAGCTCCCCTTTTTGACAAAGTTGTGTTTAGTAAGGTAGGTACTTGTTCTTGGAGAACTTTCAGCATCTTTTTACTTGTTTTAGGTATTGTTGTATTAATTTTTGTCTCATCAATTTTCCTCACTTCATCAGGTTAAGCAAGGCTTGGGAGGGAAGGTACGGCTCATTTTATCTGGGGCAGCACCTCTTGCAACTCATGTAGAAGCTTATCTGAAGGTGGTGACATGTTCTCATGTTCTTCAAGGATATGGTATGTGGCCTTCTTAATTGTTGTCTTTATATCACTAGCACAAAATTCAAGTTCCTCTTAATTCCTATTCCGTTAGAACTATAAATTCTAGATACTCTAGCCTATTTGAGGCAGCTTGCCACTTCTAAATACCAATCAGGCTATCAATTGAAAGCTTGATTCATCTGTCTAATTTTTACCTCTTTAATTTTTGTTGCTAAGCTTTTGTGATATGGTTTTTGGTTTTTGTCATGTTCATATTATGTTTGTAAGAGGGAACTTAATAAGGCTAGTTTACATGGAGTAATGGAGCAGCTTATGCATTACACATGGCAATTTTCCACTCAGAGGAGGGGTGAGTTTCCATTAATCATGGTACCTTCTAAAAAAGGAAAATACAGACAGGGAACCAAAACCTCTGCTGTTTTAGACTGATCATCCATAATTGACTAACTGAGAGACTGAATGAAGTATGAACACAATAGCTTTTTACTTTTAGCATTTAGGGTTGGCAATTTACAACACGAACATGACTCAAGAAGGTAAGAGGATTAGTGTCGAGTATAAATGGTTAAATGTCATACACAGGTTACAAGTTTATGACATTAAACCCATTTAAGTAGTATTCTATTATACTAATTAGGATATTTAGAACACGAACATGACTCAAGAAGGTAAGAGAATTAGTGACGAGTATAAATGGTTTCATGTCATACACATGTTACAAGTTTATGATATCAAACCCCTTTAAGTAGTAGTCTATCATACTAATTAGGATATAAATACAATATGAAATTATTATCTGCCTTGAATAAACATGTTATAATTTTTTAAATTATTTAATTAAAAATGTTATCTTTTATCTTCTCAGTTTGTTCTCCTGTGTTTCATGCTAAAGAAGGAAAATGAGCTGTCATAATGTTTGTGTAACATACTATGTGATTCAACTGATTGGCATGTTTAACATGAGTAATAAACAGGTTGGTGTTAGTGTTGAAGATCTTGACAAGATAGTTAAATTGATTGTGTTAGTATTGACCTTTTCAGTGCTAGCACCTATCTTTCTAGTGATCTTTACCTTTGTGCTGGATAATGTTGGCATGTGTGGCCTCTATGTTAATTTGCGGAAAGGATAGGGGGTTCAATTTTCAAGTGCGGACGCCGGACTGTGTTTCAGCAAAAGATCCTGGTCTAAGCCTCCAACCCAATACGCTTTAGGTTCTATAAGTGGACTATGGCAACACTGGTTGCACAAGCGGTCATAGAACCAGGCTTAGGCTAGAAAGGACATAAGGGTGCAAAGCTTTTCCCATCGGCAACAAGGGTACTTGGAGCACTACATGACAAGAGTAGAAGGAGCCATTGTGTAGTATTCCCCCTGGTTCGCAGGGCAACTGTTTTTTGTTTTTTTTTTAAAACTTAGTCAGAAGTGCTTGAGGCTCCATGATACCTTTATGGTGGAATTATCTATTTTACACTAGATGGCTTGATCATTTTTAATTTTTGTGCTTGGTTCAAGCTTGTTGTGTGTTGCTGATGTTGCGGGTGACATTCTGGAAGAATTTGGCATACACATCGGTTGTTGTGCTAATGGACAGTTACTACAAAATTTACAATGTTAAGACATTTAAATATTCATTCCTCGAAAGCTATGGAATGTGAAAAGAATATTTAAGATGCCACTTTCCAAGAGAATGTGGGGGTATGTCTACCTTTATTATATCGCCTCTGTAACACCCCAATCTTACATCG
Organism: Panax quinquefolius; assembly: GCA_020205615.1. NCBI lineage: Eukaryota > Viridiplantae > Streptophyta > Magnoliopsida > Apiales > Araliaceae > Panax > Panax quinquefolius. The sequence continues at coordinate 1,887,962 of CM035152.1, forward strand.
AAAGATATGGAAAAAAATTGTCCGTGTATAAGGAATTAAATTACTAACGATAATATCTTCATTCTTGACTTTTTGGGTGATCTTGTAATGGGCTAAGATGACCCAGTAGAAGCTTTATGGATGAATTTTATTGAACGGATTTGGGATGTAGTCAAGATTTTTAGGAAGGACCTGGTTATTTGGATAAATTTTATTCGGTTCCGACCGGGTAGCTAGTGTTGCACCGTTGCACAATGGAGAGAGGAGGTCCGTAGGTTTTTGTATTAATCCACAATGGCTAGAGGCAAAGATCTCGTGGATTGTGTGTGATCGGTTTTGGGAACGTAAATTTCTTCTCAAAATATTGAAAGATATGATTTGTTGTGTATAAGGAATTTTAGGTACAATACACCCTCCTGACCTTTTGGGTGAACTATTAATGGGAGAAGATTTCTTGGAACAATTTGATGGATGGATTTGATTCGATTTGAACTTGGAATTTGACCCAAGATTTGTTCCGGACTCGAGATTTGACCGGGGTTGTTTCAGTATCAGTTCATCAATAATTTACCTTTTTAATATTATTTACAAAATATTATGCAGTCTTACCTTATGGCATGATAACTGTGTTTCACCGTTGCTTCGAGGCGGTGGGGTGGGGGGTAATCCTTCTCAAAATATTGGCTGATTTAGGCTTCAGGTATGTACTCCCTCCCTCCCTGTTGACTCAACTATCTGAAAGGAGATTTTCCTTTCTAATATTATTACTATTTTTATTTGAATTTAAATTGTTTAGTATTTGTAATTATCCAGAGATCTTGCTACTTGAGTGTGCCAGCTCCTAATCCTAAGCAATCTAACTTAGAGCTACCATCTTGCAGATGCAGATGGAATAATGTTTTATATGTTTATACTTCACTGTAACCAATCTTTCAAAATTTACATAAACTTGTGCAGATGTGTATGTTTGCTTGCGGTTGTTTCTATTTTTCTCTCTTCTAAATGAGGTTGGTGCTGGGCTATGACTATTCTCTAGTGATAGTAGGTATATGGGGATGATGAAACATTGAAACTTGAATTTTTATGGAGGTCTTACTGGTTGACCATCAAGCCTAAGCAGTAGTACTGATATTTTCTTAAGTATTATTTCTGATCTAAATATTTTGTTGGCATCTTCAATTTCAAGTGAATGTCAAATTTACTCGGTGATGACCAGATTCTGATTTTACCTCTTCAATTGTGATGCAGGCCTGACGGAAACTTGTGCAGGGACGTTTGTCTCACTGCCAAACGAGCAAACTATGCTGGGTACAGTGGGCCCTCCAATACCTAATGTGGATGCACGCCTAGAATCTGTTCCTGAAATGGGGTATGATGCTCTTTCAACCACTCCACGAGGAGAAATATGCGTACGTGGAGAAACCCTATTTTCAGGATACTACAAACGAGAAGACCTAACAAAAGAGGTTTTGATTGATGGGTGGTTCCACACAGGTCTGACTATATCATTTTCCATCTTGACTTCATTTTGGAATCATTACATCAATTGATTTCATAATCAGCTATACTTTTAGATCCTAAAAATATTCTGTATCAGGGGATATTGGTGAGTGGCAACCTAATGGAGCTATGAAAATAGTTGACCGCAAGAAGAACATTTTCAAGCTTGCACAAGGAGAATATGTGGCAGTTGAAAATTTGGAGAATATTTATGGTCTTGTTGCTGTTATTGACTCGGTATGTGACTCTCAATTCTTTATTATACTCCTTTCCACAATAAGAGTCCATCAATATAGTTGGTGTGCCTCTTCAAGTATTAGCAGTTTTGAAAAACCATTTAAGACATTGGGTTTTGTTATATCAAAACTCTGGACTGCCATTAAGATTTCTCTGCATCTTTTACTGTTTTACCTTATTTTGTATTTTTGTATACATCGAGCAATTCTAAAAAGTCTATTCCCCCTCTTGTAGTTTTTGCATGTTCGCCTGTCTTGAACCCAAAAAAACCTTTCTCATAGGTCCTAAGACTCTTGGGTTAATCTGGATTGCCATGAAGTCACTGCGAAGAACACATGCAGTACAATTCTAATGAATTTTATCCCCGTGTACACTGTTTTTTTGCATGTTATTGTCTTTTTTTTTTTTTTTGAGGGGGGGGGGGGGAATATGCAAAGATGTTATACTCCTACTCCTTCACAACTTCTCCTTTATATAGCAAATGCCATAACTCTTATCAGTTGTTGAGAAAATAATCTTAATTGTGAGTCGAGGTCAATAATCCTGTGATTGCTCAGAAATTAAGTCTACTGTTGCTTGCATCCGCAGTAGTTGATTTCCTGAGGTCAAGCTGTTCTTTTATCCTCCCATTTCCTTCCCCTATCCCCTGGAAGTGAGCCTGCCATAGGTTGATTCTCAAATGACCATAGTTGTCACGGCGCCAAGGCGGGATGCGACGGTAGTTGACTGCCAGGACGCCTAAGCACGTCTGTATGGCGACAAATCGTTAACAATGGACATTTTATATATTATTTATTTACTTCAAAAAGATATTGCACAATAAAAAATTTTATACACTAAACGCAAAACATAATAACTAACACTATAAAAAAGTCTCCTCTCTACTATCTCTAGTTATAACTCAAAGCAAAGTCGTCAACTGTAAAGTCATTTTTTGTCTCCCTCACGAGCATTACTCTCATTCAAAGGATCATAGGTTAGGCTAGGGTCATGGGTTGAGTTACTTGGGTAATTGGAAAAGTGCATCAGTTATAATTAGTCATGGTAAAAAATGACTTAAATCACTTAATTTGGGCCCACTACCAATGCGTGAGCCTTGGCGGCTTGGCGTCCAAGACTTTGCATTGCCCTTCTCCAATGTCAGGACGCCTAGGCGACGCCATGACAACTATGCAAATGACGAACTAATCCGTGACTTGTAGACTGTATTTCTGTGTGGTTTGTTTCTTGTAGAATAAAGTGCTTTTCCAGCTTGTACACGAGTAGTATGGCTGTTCATTCATGCTAGAAAACTAAGTCTAAAACATGAAAAGAAAACATACAAAAAGAATTTTCTAAAAATACTTTTGAGTTATCTGTTCTTAGTTATTTAAATTCAATTAGGAATTTATTGAAAGCATAGTTAAGGTTCGCTGATAGGGTTAGAAATTGTTTGTCAACTTGTACAATTAGTAAATTGAATTTAATTTCCCTGAGAATTTCGTTGGCATGGAACATCTCTGTTTGTCAATTCCATGTTTGTAGAAAGATAGGATTCTATAAAAAGTACTATATAGGTTTGAAGGTATTTACGTTATTGGATGAAAGTAAAGAGACATGTCTTCATGCTCTATAATAATCCAAGTCCGGCATCGTTTTCTGTTGAAGACAGTTGTTAAACTGACATACATGGGCATAGAAACGCCAAAGGCTTATTTATGGAAGTGGATTTAATTACTTTTTTATTCCATTTCTTTTATTAGATAAATTGCTTTTATTCTTTTATCCTCTCACTATATACCTGCTTCTGTTTGACTTTGAGAATTAATCTTTCCTCTCAATTTTAGATATGGATATACGGAAATAGTTTCGAGTCTTTCCTTCTTGCTGTGGTGAACCCCAATGCGCAAGCAATTGAACATTGGGCTAAAGAGAATGGTTTATCTGGGGATTTTGGTTCCCTATGTGAAAATCCCAAGGTTAAGGAATACATACTTGGAGAGCTTTCGAAGATCGGAAAAGAAAAAAAGGTTCTTTCTATATTACTTTTGAGTAATTGAACTATCAGTAACATACAATTACTTACAGTGTTGGTGTCTCTGTGTCTAGTTTTAAAATGAAGACAAAACAAATAATCATCATTTTCTTAGCCTACTTTATACTTTTGGCAGTTGAAAGGATTTGAATTTATCAAGGCTGTTCACCTTGATCCTGTCCCATTTGATATGGATCGCGACCTCATCACTCCCACATTTAAGAAGAAAAGGCCACAGCTGCTTAAATACTATCAGGTAGCTTCTTTTGGTTCTCCCTAAAAAAATTGTTAAACGGTTGCACTTTTTCTTTCTTCATTAATTTATAAATTATACTCCCTCTTTTCCAAATTATAAGATGACTTTTGAAAGTAAATTTGAGATATTTTCAAATTCAAAATTAATATGATTCATTAATATTTTACAAAACAATAAATCTTATAATCAGTTGTACTTTTTAAATTGTTTACAATATTTATCGTTCTATTAACTAAAAATTCAAAGAATCTTTGTTAATTTTGAGTTTAAAAATGTCTCAAATTATTTATTGAGGTTATGTTTACCTGCCTTTTTAACATTGATATATACCTCTTGATGGATCTTCACTAATGAATTCATCAAATGTGGTAGAATTTTATTCTTGTACGGCCCCATGATTCATATTATGGTAATTTTTAGTCATGACAGATATTTTTCTATTGCAGAATATCATTGACAACATGTACAAGAAGAAGTAGGCCTCTCTGCCTAAAGGTAATATCTTCACAGTTGCCGCAACAGATTGTCTACTCAGCCTGCTGTTACTCGATATATTCTTTTTGAACCCTCTTTTACGTTCACTTTTTGCTTGTGACCGTACATACCTTCGTTGCTTTGTCAAGTAATTACACTGAACTAGAATAGTTGTGTAACCAAATGCATCTTTTTTCGAAAGGAAATACACAAGTATCTTATCGATGTATTTATCAAAGGAACTGTGGCAGCAAACTTAAATGTTGGTCAATTAATGAATTCAAAGCAAATGTTTGTTTATTTTATTCCTGATTTGGTCCAACTTATCAGCATAAACCTGTTGGAAACACAGAACAGGGAGAATGATTTCAACTGATTTGGTCATTTATTTATATGCCAGCATGTTATATGGATGTGGGTCTGAAAATAGGGTACATTTTTATCCTGAAACCAAAAATTATAAAATAAACAAATAGTTCATGTTCGATTCGTGCTCGACTAAAACTCGATTCGAACTCAACTCGAAATATAAATAATTTAAATATAAACAAATTTTAAAGTTCAAAATAAAGTATTCGAACCTCCTCAAATTGTAATTTTTTATTGAAACTTAGATCATATTTGTTCGAAAAATTCAAACTATTTAGACCGATTCAAGATCGTACTTGACTCAGTAGCTAAATGAGCTTTAATCAAATCTATTTTATATTTGATAAATTTTGTGAACAGAATTTGAGCAACTCAATGCTCGACTCGATTCATTTAACGATCCATACACCCAGTGAATGCACACACACAATTAGCACATACTTTTTCAAATTTAAGTTTTAAACCTAATAACAAGGATCAAAGATCTTACAATGATACTTCATGCAAATTTAAGTTTTAAAAGTAATAACAAGGATCACAGATCTCCAAGAGAGATCGACCTTTTTAGAGTGATCCAATGACCAATACAGGATGTAGAGTATTTCTTAGTTTCTTTATTCACATCCCATTGCTACAATTGCTCAGGTGTAGTGTTACCTCTATCACGGGGAGCAAGAGATACAGACGAAACCTGCATCGCAAGTAGTTCTTCTCTGCTATACTTCAACCTTTGATCTATTTCAAAAACATTAAAAGGATAATTATTAGGGGATATAAAGCTTCTGAAAATATGATTACAGAGAAGAACCTACCTATGAAGGTATCCTTTTCAAACAAATGAGGCAACATCAACAATTTCCCCTCTTTCTTTCTCCGGTGCCAATTCTTTGAAGTTTCTTGTGAGGGGGGTGGATGTTTACAGCTGCCTTGATCAGATGGGAGGAAGTGATGGAGTTCATGCCTCACTTCAATATGAGGATAGCTTTGACAGAATGACAAGAGAACCTCCTTGGTTAAGAGCCAACAACCCCTCAGATCCAGCACTTTAAGAGTCGATGGAGGACTGAATGAAGCAAGCCCACCACCAGTCAGCACGGCATCACGGACACTGAGATGCATCAAATTTCGGATAGATGAGAAGTGGTACAAACACATGTCTGTGAGGGAACCACTGAGAGAAAGATGGTTCAATCTCTGGAAGTTTGATAGAGGTTTCAGTGATTCATCTCTAACTTGGGTCTCCTCCATATCCAATCTTTCCAAACAGCTGAGATTTTGCAATGCTGCCAGTGATGGGACCTTATCCGGCTCAGCACCTATCTGTTGAATTTGACCTGGGCGTCCAGATGAAAGTATCACATAACTGCATATAAACTAATTTTGAAAAGGACGGAGAGACAAGGGAGGACGATCGAGCTTTTATGGCTGAAATGGGACCAGGTACAAATATAGTCGTGACACTGCATCCATTTATGCTTAAAAATATGAAAGATTGAATAACAACCAAATGTAGAGGTATGTCCTACTTGACTGCATGCGCTTTGTGGACACATTACCAAGTAATACGGAGATGCTAAAGAAAACCTGTTAGACAATAATCATGCAACCTGAGCTCGAAGTCTCGAACGAAACAGCCATCCTGCTGTATCGTTTAACCTAATTTTATACCCAAGGCCAAGGCTGTAAAGTGTTTTTTTTGGAATAAAAAAGTAACCTGCTTGTTTTAGTTGCGTTTGACGCAATAACAAAATCTTAATGAGGACACTGTAAGTGCACTTCCAGAGTTTCCTAAAATGAAAACAATTAACATTTCTGGTATTTCAAAGTCTAATCCAAGCATGAAGGTAATAGATATGCGATTTCATGCCTATTATTTCTGTGTTTTAGACTACGCAGGAGGGTGGGAGGGAAGAGAAGGTATGGAAAGAACTAAAGTATGCCGATATCAGGAACAGGATGCAGTCAGTGTGAATCTACCCCCAGAAATTCCCTTTGCTTTTTGGTCACATAACTTCATATATATCATTATTTTCCATAATCAGAATAACAAAATGGTTCATAACTCCATAGCATTGAATGCCACGGGGGCTTAGTAAACAGGACCCTCCATTACCCAAGCTTTAAAACTCTTCTCCCTCCCTCTCATTTCCTTATATGGAATTTTGCACTGCCCATAAAGGTTAGGTAATAATTAGTATAATAATAAAAATAGAAACAAAAATCAAGAATATCAGAGATCTTGTAAGTAAGCAATAAGATAAACTCCTGTACTCCAAGAATCATAGTGAAGGAAGCATACCACTAATATATGTACTGCTTAGGTTGATAACTTTTAATGAAGGCATTGTGCTGATGTATGAGATGGCATGATCATCAGTTGGCGTGCGAAATAATAATAAAGTCTCAAGATTGGGAACATGTCTAGCCAAAATCCCCAATCCTGTAGAGCTTACTTTTGTACAGCTGAGATTTAAAAATTTTAAGTTGGCTCCTACGCATGCTATCATTTCAACCGAATCATCTCCGAATGAACTACTACTGAGATCCAAGTATTCCAGGGCAATCATATCAGGAAGAAAGCAAAATTTGTGAAGTGAAGAGTTGGATAAATCCAAGAAAGTCAGGAAACTGGTGTCGACATAAGAAAAGGCTTCAAACTCATCTGCAATTGTCGCTCCAGTTAGAATAAGCTTTGTCAAATGTAAGTTATGGCCCCATCCTTCAAATATAGAATGTATGGTGCAATTACTCATGTTTAGGCATGCAATAGAGGACAGTTTTGGCAATTTTGTAACCTTTGTCCAAGCTAGATTCAGAAAACTCAACTTGGGGAACATTTCAAGGACAGCTACTCCTTTGTTAGATACTTCACTACCCCAAATATCGAGGTATTGTAATTTTGTCAGGACCTGGATAAAATTGGACAGCAAGACAGTCAGCTTAATGATTTCAATCATCTAGCTTGATGGGAAAACGGATAAAATCATCTAGCTTTAAGTGGCATTACTCAATGTGAATGCACAATTTAGAAAAGACAAAATTCAAGGAAAAAAATACATCAAGACTACCGATGCCTTGATATTCAAGTCATGGTAAACATGTTCAGTAGGAAATTTGTAGAGGAAGAAATTGTTTAAAATGCTAATAACGTAAAAGACCATACACATATTTATAGAGAGATTTAGAGAAATCAGAAAGCTTTCATAAAAGAATATAGGAGAAGCATAGAAAGACAGCACAAGTAATAACATAGAAACTATACTTCAACGGAAAGGAAGGGACATCAGAAAATATGAAGGATGCAAACTGATGTAAGCATTCAGGAAATATAAAATAATATACCTGGAGAGAACCAAGAACTAGATCAGTGATATGTAAGCCTCCCAAGTCCAACATAGATAAATTTTTAAGTGAAGAGAGAAGTGTCACCCCATTTGCAGTGACACCAGTTTCTGAAATGCATAATTCCTCCAAAGTCGGAATAGACAAAAGATGCCTGATTCCAGCATCAGTAACCTTAGAGCATCTAGAAAGGTCCAACTCTTTTAAGGTACTCATACCTGAAATGTGACAATATATATGCATATTTACCATATAATTTCAAAACTCATCACTAAGTTGAACTGGAGCAGCAATACACATTCGAAAAGGGAAATTAACATGATGTAGAGACTACATATTATGTGTGCACCCTAGACGCACATCCAGAAACGTGTTTTCCCACAAATATACACGCACAAACACACGCTCTGTAGAATTATTGATCTTTGCTGACTTCCTACTTGGTGTGTGAACACCTTCCTTTCCTTTATATAAACTCCATCGAATCATTACAGTTTACAACGTACAAAAAAAATTCATACATTGTTTATGATTATCCGATCATATTAGCATTTTCAGTAAAGTGGACCCATTCCAATATGACGCCTGTCTGGCTGTCTTTATAAACAGACGTGCACATGACAGACGCAATGAGTCAATGACAGATGAATGCACGTAAAGATGATTCATTCATAAACTGCCACCATATGAAGGGAGTAAAATATATGATAATGAAGCTCAATGGATTACACATCACACATGCCTAGATGGCTAGATGCACACGCTCAGAAATTTTTGTTTCATTGACACCAGATGAAAACAATATCCTATATGAAAAGCCCTTCTGAAAATAACCAGAGGTGCATACCTGCAAGAGGCCAAATGGCAAAACTATTGATTTTATGGCAATCCGCAACATTTAATGAATGCAAGTAACGGAAGGCACCTAAGTATGCCATCCATTCTGCATCCACAGTGCTCTCACCTCTCAGGTCAATCTTCTCCACTGTGTTCTTAAAAACTCTACAGGAGAAAACAAAAAGTGTCACTTAAGCAAGTGTATGAAGACAATAACAAACTTTACAACACTTAAGATTCCTTTTCTATATATAAATTAAAGTAGTAAAGCTTCAGAATAGTAATGTCTGTACTCCATAGTCCATACACAACATAAAATCTAAATTTCAAGCATTTATTAATAACTACAACTGAAAGTACAATCATTTCATGGATGAATATATTTTCATTTCTCACATTACTACTTAGTCTATTAAACAATTATATTTAGCAGTTCAGTCCTCGTACCTAACTTTCAAGGCTTTTCTGTGTTAAATCAACGGCCAATATACATTAATTTGCAAGAACTAAGCTGTTAAATTCCAAATATACATGTACTGAAAGCATACATAAAACTTAATAAACGAATAGAACTTGCTAAAAACAGATACAAACACACATAGCAGCTTCACAATTATCTCAAGACACAAATATAGTAAAATTCACATCATTTTACGATTCGAGTTGTGATTCTTAGCAATTCGCATCACAATTCAATGATTATAAATTAGTAAAACGAGTGTAACATGTATAAATATTGCTGTGAACCTACTCAAGTAAAGAAGGAAAAAGGAGCCGGTGACGGAGAAGGCGGATAACGAGAGCCTCGGCAAGGTGAGATGGCAAGCGTTCGAGAGTGCGCCGCTGTCTCCGCCACGCTTCAACGGCGTCTCGGCTCTGAGTCGCGGCATCGATGCACATATTAATCAGACGACTATCCATTTCGATCGCCATTCTTTGGAGTTGAGAATTCAATTTTGTTACTGATCTGTTTGTTGATCTTAATTACTAGGACCATTCACATGATTTGGATCAATATTTAGGGCTTGAAAATCGATGAAGGAACACGGCTTCTCTCTCTCTATATGTAACTCTGTTTTCATTTTATATTCCTAAACTATTTTGGTATATATTAAAGACTAAAAGACAATTTGTAACCCAAATTTTATATCGGTGTTGACTTTTGCACCTCAAATCGAAAAAAATTAATTCAAGACATTCCAAACTTCATTATACGTAATAAAACGCACACTTTCTTCACTTAATCGATCAAAAGTGACCCGTACATTTAAGAATAAAAGTTTCAAAAAGAAATCAGAATAATATCTTAAAATTGGCAAAAATAATTAATTTTAAATAAAATAAAATGATTTTAAAAACAGAATTTTAAAATAGTTAGCATACAATTACCATACAATTAAAAAATAATTTTTTTTAAACTGTTATAATTTTTTTTTAAAACAAAATAAATTTTTTTAACTGTTTTTAACAAAAAAATTTAAACTGTTTTTAAATTTTTTTTTTAAAACAAAATAATTTTTTAACAAATTTTTTTTTAAACTGTTTTTAACAATTTTTTTAAACTGTTATAAATTCATTTTAAAACAAAATAATTTTTTAACTGTTTTTAACAAAAAAAAAATTAAACTGTTATAAAAAAATTTTAAACTGTCAAACCTTTTTTTAAAAACAAAATAAATTTGTTTAACTGTTTTTAATAAAAAAATTTTAAACTGTTTTTAACAAAAAAAATTTAGACTGTTATAAATTATTTTTTAAACTGTTATAATTTTTTTTTAAAACAAAATAAATTTGTTTAACTGTTTTTAACAAAAAAATTTTAAACTGTTAACTTTTTTTTTAAACAAAAAATTTTTTTTTAACAATTTTTTTTTTAAACTGTTTTCATAAAAAGGCGAATCCTGAGTTAAATGAAAAAAAAATAGTAAAAAGAGCCCCCACACACTACCTTCAGTTCACATAGAAATTTCAAATGACTAATATGAAAGGAATGATCTTAACAAGCAAATAAGTTTAACATCATAATACCAAGTACATACATACATACATATCTAGAACACCTCTAAATCTATATACATTTTCTTATCAGGTAAAATTAATCAATCAATTCTTGCCACCAGCTTTGACAGCTTCAAATTTCAACCAACAGATCCAAAAATGAAAAAAAAAAAATGTGCACTTTTAATTTCCCTTAATTTCAAAGATTATAGACTATTTTCCAATTGGGTACTCAAATCTGATGATAAATGAGGAGCATTGAGCAAAAAAAATGGTCTTAAAAAGTACGTTAAATAGATTGCATAAATTTTATGTGATTGATTAAGTCATTAATTATCATTCAAATATTTAGTGTCCTATTATTTGAAACTAAAAATTTCAAATCTCTAACATTCCTAGAAAATTTATAAAAATATTTTCTCCAATTTGAATTATAAGATTAATATTGACTTTTTAAAAGTCATTTTATGACATTTTTCAAATTTCAAATTGACATGATTTATTTAAGTTTTCAAAATAATGATTAATCTTATAATTAATACTACTTTTTATATAGTTTATAATATTTAAACTAAATAAATTCATGTGAATTTTAAGTTAAAAATATTTAAATTTATTTTTTTAAATTAATATTGATTTTAACTGTTTTTAGCAAATTTTTTAAACTATTTTTTTAACAAAATTTTTTTGGACTGTTATAATTTTTTTTAAACTGTTATAATTTTTTTTTAAAACAAAATAAATTTTTTAACTGTTTTTAGCAAAAAAATTTTAACTGCTTTTTAACAAATTTTTTATAAACTGTTATAAACTTTTTTTTTAACTGTTATAAATTTTTTTAAAACAAAACAAATTTTTTAACTGCTTTTAGTAAAAAAATTTAAACTGTTTTTAACAAATTTTTTTAGTGTTATAAAAAAAAATTTAAATCTGTTATAAATTTTAGTTTGTTTTAAAAAAAATTGTTAAAAAAGTTTAATTTTTTTTAAACATATACAATTTGCACCCCAAACTTTTGTTTCTGCTTCTTTAGCTTAGGTCACTTTTGATAGGTTAAGTGAAGAAAGTGTCTTGCTTTATTACGATATAATGAAGTTTGGGGTGTACTTAGACACCTTTTTTGGTTTAGGGTGCAAAAATCAACACAGGTGTAAAATTTGGGGTGCAAATTGTCTTTTAGTCTATATTAAAATTCTAAATTTTATCTTCAACTTGAGCACAATAAATATTTACGAATCAATAATTTAACAAGCAATACCGTGTGCTATTGTGCAACCACGCATATTACTGTATTTTAACCATCAGATAACCCAACAGTGTTAACGGTAACAATTTACGTCGTTATTTATAAAACTCAATCTTTGTCGTTTTCTTTCATCCAACTATTTTCCGTTATGGGGGGCCCACAAATGGCTGCTACCAATGCATTTGAGATTCCAAACAAAAAGAATATTTCACGACCAAACGTATATTCCCCAACAGAAATGAATATTTTATAATCACTTGCTTATTTTGTAAACTTTGCACATTTCACTCATAACTAAAGCATTATATCAAATTAACCCTTATTAATTTAGAATAATGAATAGAGGAAAATTTAATTTATTTATAATAAGTTGGGATCTTACAACCTCCCCTCCTTATAAAATTTCGTTCTCGAAATTGACGTACGTATCTGGTGTTTCGAACAAGTGAGGGTACCTTGCTTTCATTTTCGATTCCAACTCCCAGGTCATTTCTTCAATAGCATGGTTCCTCCACAAAACCTTAACTTATGGTATAATTTTGGTGCGTAGGACATGCTCTTTCCTATCCAAGATCTTAACAAGTATCTCTTTGTATGTTAAATCTTCGGCTATCTTGTCTGGTTCTAACTCAATAATATGGTTCGGGTCTTTCACATATTTACGAAGCATAGATACGTGAAAAATATTATGAACACGAGACATATTTGGAGGTAATGCATGTCTATAGGCCACGTTTTCTATTCGGTCAAGAATCTCAAATGGACCAACAAATCTTGGATTAAGCTTTCCTCTCTTTCCAAATCTTGTAACTCCCTTCCATGGAATAACGCGTAAATATACATGATCTCGATATTAAACTCCACGTCTTTTACATGAAGATCAAGATAACTCTTTTGTCGATCTTGTGAAGTTTGAATCGTTGTCGAATCATTTGGATCTTTTTCGAAGTCATGCGTACTAATTACGGTCCCAACAACATTGCTTCTCCCACTCGTCCCCAAAGATACTGTAGAACGACACTTTCGTCCATACAACGCCTCAAATGGAGCCATGCCTATACTTGTTTTCGATAAATTGTTGTTGTAGGAGAATTCCACCAATTAAGAAGATACTTATCCCAACTTCCTTTGAAATCTAGGACACGAGTCTTAATAGATCTTGAGGTTTGAATAGTCCTCTCGATTGTCCGTCTGTTTGAGGATGGTATCTTTTGAGCCGAATAAATGAAAGAATTCGCGCCCATAGCTTTCTCGCAAGCTAACCCAAAATCTTGAAGTGAATCTTGGGTCACGATCCAAAACTATGGATCTTGGCATGCCATGCAATCTCACAATCTCATTCACGACATACGAGCAAGACGCGTTCGAGGAATAAGTCTCACGTGTCGGTAAGAAATGAAGCGAGACTTGGTTAATCTATCAATGATAACCCAAATCGCATCTATGCCTTGAGAAACCGTGGGAAGACACAGTAACTTAAATCCATGGTAATGTGTTCCCACTTCCATTCCGCAATCTTAAGCGGTTGCAATGGACCCTTTGGCACTTGATGCTCCGCCTTTACACGTTGACAGGTTAAACACCTCGAGATAAACTTCCCGATCTCTCTCTTCATATTATTCCACCAAAATGTATGTCGAATATCATGATACATTTTGGTACTCCCAGGATGGATTGCAAACGGTGTGTTGTGTGCCTCCATCATGATTCTATGCTTCAATTCAGAGTCGTTAGGAACACAAAGTCTAGAGTTGAATCTAAGTATTCCTTCTTCATCGATTCTTGCTTCTGGAATAGCTCATTCTTGCACTTTCTTCTTCATACGTATCAGCCCCAGGTCTGTAGCTTGAGTAGCTTTAACTTTATCGATTAAAGTCAGTTCTACTCGTATATTCGCCATCATCACGTGGGTCCCTGGAGTCTTTAATTCTACCTCCATCCTTTGCAAGTCATACAAAATGGGCCTTCAGATTGACAATATCGCTTTCGTACTTTCGCGATATGATCTTCTACTCAATGCCATAAACTCTTACGTTCGCTTTTTCCAGGATGATATTGAATAGTGTGATCGTAATCTTTCAAAACCTCAAGCCAACGTCGTTGCCGCATGTTGAGTTCTTTTTGGGTGAAGAAATATTTGAGGCTTTTATGGTCCGTGTAAATCTCCACTTTCTCCCCATACAGGTAGTGTCTCCAGATTTTCAACGCGAAAACGACTGCTGCCAACTCTAGATCATGAGTAGGATAATTCCTCTCATATTCTTTGAGTTGTCGTGAGGCATAGGCTATGACTTTCCCATGTTGCATAAGAACACATCCTAACCCTTTGCCAGAAGCATCGATGTAGATAACAAATCCATTCGTACCAGATGGTATTGCCAGAACAGGTGCCGAAATGAGTCTCCTCTTAAGCTCTTGGAAACTCTTCTCGCATTCTTCGCTCCATACGAATTTTGTATCTTTCCGAGTTAGCTGAGTTAACGGAGTAGCGATTCAAGAAAATCCTTCCACGAATCTCCGATAATAACCATTTAAGCCAAAAAAAGTGCGTACTTGATCCACCGACTTTGGTTGCTCTAACTTTGTATTGCTTCAATCTTCACGTCAACATATACTCCATGTTTTGACACCACGTGCCAAGGAATGCTACTTCCTCAAGCCGTAACTCATATTTCTTGACTTTGGCATAAAGCTTGTTTTCACGAAGTCTTTCAAGTATCAAACAAATGGGTGCTCGTGATATTCACGGCTTTTGGAATAGATGAGGATGTCATCAATAAAAACAACAACGAACTGATCCAAATATTCCTTGAATACGCGGTTCATTATATCCATGAAAGCAGCAGGAGCATTAGTCAATCCAAAAGACATGAGTAAGAATTCATAATGCGTCTTGAGTTCTCAAGGCGGTCTTTTGGAATATCCTCAATTTTAATCTTCATTTGATGATATCCGTAAGCGAAGGTCGATTGTGACGCCCAAAAAATAGGTATACATCACCTATACGAGTTGTCAATACATAATGCATGTAAACAACTACAACTTTATTATTACAACAAGAAAGCGTGAGTTTGAATACAAATATTATCTTCTGACAATATCTATACTCAATTAAATCCTCATCACATTTATTGATACATTATTTTTACAAAATGGTGAGGACTACTAAACAATCCTTTCTAAAACCTTCATTCCATACCCAGGCTACGTACTCGCTATATATTCTCGCGCCTCCCGAGAAAAATGGAACAAAAAAGAAAAGGGTGAGCTCAACTAGCTCGAAGAAGAATATTATGACTAAGATAATATACAACAAATTATCGTTAGTCTTCAACAGGAAAAATATAATAGAATACAATAGACAACAAATTTTAAATCAATATTAGCGTGAAATAATAATTCATTAGAAGAGTTAAGTAGAGAATGCAAACTACTATCTTCTATGTATGAATTTAAAAGTTCATCGTCTATCTTTTATCCTCGTAACATCAATCAATATACATACGGAATCAAATATTCATCTTTTGCACTACTGCCAAAGATATTCATCGATTGGTCATGTTCATTTAAACACACATTTCATCTTTGCACTACTGGCGCCAAAGATATTCTTCGAAATCATTCATCTTTGCACTGAGCCAAAGATATTCTTAAGAAATCATTCATCTTTGCACACTCTGAGCCAAAGATATTCCATAATATCATCATTTAAGACCGAGGATGATGAAAAAATTTTTTTAAAGAAAGCGAATCCGGTGAAACAAAATGACAAGGATTAAGGATTAAGGATTCGTACTTGGTTTTATCCACGTCCAAAAATACCTCAAAAATAATCATAGTGGTGTAAAATTCAAGAATAATCAAAACATGGATACAATCGAGTTAGTATCCGGAATATATATTTTGGACGAAAAGAAGAAATTTTATTTTTAAATTGAATAATCAGATATCGTGAATAGTCTTAGTATATCGTGAATAGTAACTCAAACACCAAAAGATAGAAATTCCACAAAAACATCTTCACGCTTACGTGAATAGTACTTTCGTGAATAAGAACTCGTGAATAGTAACTCATGAATAGTAACTCGTGAATAGTAACTCATGAATAGTAACCCATGAATAGTAACCCCGACATGAAAAAGTTCCAAATTTGATAAAAACTTGGATCAACATTTCAAAGATAATGATATTGAAGAAATAATATCATTACGAAAAAAATAATATCCTTACCTCGAAAGATCAAGATTTTAGTTAAAACATTTGGGATATAAAGCTATGACTTGGACTTGCACCAGTATAGCAATACTCAAAGTATACTCAAAATACTCACAAGAATACGCCGATAATATAGAGAGAAAACTTGAGTTTTCGGTGTGATTTTCAATTCTAACCTAAGCACCTATTTATAGGAAATTGCTTAGAACACAAAAGCGAAAATTTAATATAATATTAATATTTATTTTCCAAAACCTCATACTTTACTTGCCAACTGAATTCAGCTCCTACACATGTTAAATGAGGCCACCTAACATTCCAAAAACGTTTTTCCTATTTTAAATATTTTAAACTTCCAAAATCAATTATTTGAACTTGAACTTCAATAATTCATAATAAATAGCCCTTTCATCAGAAAATTCGAATCTTGCGAGTTTTTATAGGAAATTCAATTCTCTACAACTTTGCAGAAGAAAGTTTTCCAAATTCCAAATAGAAATTGACCGAAATCCACAAACCAGGCGATTTTACGTGTTATAATCAAATTTCAAATCAATAAATGGGGTCCACCGACATGTTTAACATGTTTTAAACATTTATTGCAACAAAAATACTCTTCCTCCTCGTATACTCATATATCCCACATTCGTTGTAAAAATATCACAATTAATATATTATTAAAATAATATATTTAAATGAATTATTTTATCGAAAAAGATAAAATATTAATTTTCAACAATTGTCATTTTAAAAATTTTCTCCATCTATATCCACATAAAATCAATATTTTCCTCATCATATAAATCAATAATTAATTATTCACAAATAATATTACGAATCACAATATTGACAACCAGCGGTTCAGGGAAGAGGGGCTTTCAATAAGAATTTCTTCTTCTTGCGCCATAATGATTAGGTGACCAAACCTCTCCTTAGACGAACTTTCTAGACATTGCCAATAATGTTATCTAATAATATTATTAGGATAATATGAATTATTGCTTCGATAATGAAAGATCTTGTGTAATGACAATTATCAAACAACAATGAATATAAAATATCAACGCGGCAATTATTAACTCAATAAAAATCGAACGGTAATTATCGTAACCATTATCGAGTAGTGCCTTCTTACGTAAGAATCAATAATTGGTGCAATACTGGTGTCTTCTTGTTCAACAACGCGCATTATTAGTGTGTTTTAACCACCGGGTATTCCAACAAGATTAACTTGGTAACAACTACGCCAATTATTTAAAAACAACTTATATTTGTCGTTTTCTTCATCCAATCACTTTCAGTTATGGGGCCCACACATGGTCGCTTTGCAGTTGTAATACGAATATTCCCTGACAATCATTTGAATATTCCACGACCAAACGAATATTCCAAGACGATAATGAATATTTTATAACCACTGCTTAATTTGAAATATTTGCATATTTAACCCTTAACTATCCACATTAATCAAATCAACCCTTACTATTTCAAAATAATAAATAAAGGAAATTCCTTTTATTTAAAATTTTGGGGTCTTACAACCTCCCTCCTTATGAAATTTCGTCCTCGAAATTGACGTACGATACACAGTGTTTGAAAAGGTGAGGATACCTCGCTTTCATTTCGTTTCAATTCCCTGGTCATTTCCTCTATAGCATGATTCCTCCACAAAACTTTAACTTGTGGTATGACCTTTCTTGGCGTGGGACATGCTCCTTCCTATCAAGATCTTGATGGTACCTCCTCATACGTTAAGTCTTCATTATCTCGTCCGGTTCTAACTTCGATAACGTGGTTCGGGTCTTTCACATATTTACTGAAATGCGGATATGTGAAACACATTATGAACACGAGACATACTTGGAGGTAACGCAAGTCTATAGGCTACATTTCCTACTCGGTCTAGAATTTGAAATGGACCGATAAATCGTGGATTGAGCTTTCCTCTCTTCCCAAATCTTGTAACTCCCTTCCCGTGGAGGCTTCATGAACAAATCATGATCCCCACATTAAATTCCACGTCCTTTCGATGAAGATCCGCATAACTCTTTTGTCGATCTTGTGCCGTTTGTATCGTTGTCGAATCATTTGGATCTTTTCGGTGAGTCATACGTCTTAACTCGGGTCCCAACAATGTTGCTTCACCCACCTCATCCCAACATATTGGAAACGACATTTTCGTCCATATAATGCTTGAATGGAGCCATACCTATACTTGCTTGATAAGCTGTTGTTGTAGGAGAATTCCACTGATGGTAAATACTTATCCCAACCGCCCTTGAAGTCTCAGGACACAGAGTCTTAATAAATCTTCAAGAGTTTGAATAGTCCTCTCGATTGTCCGTCTGTTTGGGGATGGTATCTGCGAACTAAATCGCAAATCCGTGCCCATAGCTTTTTGCAAGCTAACCCAAAATCTTGAAGTGAATCTTGGGTCACGATCCGAAACTATGGATACTGAGCATGCCATGCAACCTCACAATCTCATTCACGCACATACTAGCAAGACGTTCGAGGAATAAGTCTCCCGATCGGCAAAAAAATGAAGCGAGACTTGGTTAATCTATCAACAATAACCCAAATAGCATTGATGCCTTGAAGCCGTAGTAGGAAGACCCGTAACGAAATCCATAGTAATGTGTTCCCACTTCCATTCCAGGAATCTCAAGTGGTTGCAACGGACCCTTAGGTACAAGATGCTCCTCCTTTTACGCGTTAGCAAGTTAAACACATCGAGATAAACTTTGCAATCTCTCTCTTCATATTGTTCCACCAAAATGTATGTTGAAGATCACGATACATTTTAGTACTTCCGAGGATGGATTGCAAATGGCGTGATTGTGTGCCTCCATCATAATCTTGTACTTCAAGTCAGTCGTTAGGAACACAAAGTCTAGAGTGGACTCAAGTATTCCTTCTTCATCGATTCTCGCCCGGAATAGCTCCTTCTTGTACTTTCTTCTTCATACGCATCGAGCTCCGGAATTCGGTGGCTTGAAAGCAACCTTAACTTTTTCTATTAAAGTTGGCTCTGTCGTGATACTTGACATCATCGCTTTTCGTTCCGCGATATGATCTTCTACTCAATGCGTCTATTACCACGTTCGCTTTACCGGGATGGTATTGAATAGTGTGGTCGTAGTCTTTCAATAGCTCGAGCCAACGTCATTGCTTAGCATGTTGAGTTCTTTTGAGTGAAGAAATATTTAAGGCTTTTATGGTGCGAATATATCTCCACTTTCTCCCATATAGATAGTGCCTCCATATTTTTAGCAGCGAAAACGCATTGCCGCCAACTCTAGATCATGAGTAAGATAATTCCTCTCATACTCTTTAAGTTGTCGCGAGGCATAGGCTATGACTTTCCCACGTTGCATGAGAACACATCCTAACCCTTTGCGGAAGCATCGTTGTGAGATAACAAATCCATCCGAACCGGATGGTATTGTTAAAACAGTCTTAGAAATAAGTCTCTCTTAAGCTCTTGGAAACTTTTCTCGCATTCTTCGCTCCAAGCGAATTTTGTATCCTTCCGAGTTAATTTGAGTTAATGGAGTAGCGATTTGAAAACCCTTCCACGAATCTCCGATAATAACCAAATTTAAGCCCAAAAAGCTACGTGACTTGATCACCGACTTTTGGTTGCTCCCAACTTTGTATTGCTTCAATCTTGGCGGATCAACAGATACTCCATGTTTCGACACCACGCGTGCCCAAGGAATGCTACTTCCTCAAGCGAACTCGCATTTCTTCAATTTGGCATATAGTTGGTTTTCACGAAGCCTTTGGAGTACCAACTTAAATGGTGCTCATGATCTTCACGGCTTTTGGAATATATGAGGATGTCATCAATAAAAAAACAACGAATTGATCCAAATATTCCTTGAATACTCGGTTCATCATATCCATGAAAGCCGAGGAGCATTAGTTAGTCCGAAAGACATGACTAAGAATTCATAATGCCCATACCGAAGTTACGAAGGCGGTCTTTGGAATATCCTCGATTCTAATCTTGGTGATGATATCCGAGCGAAGATCGATTTTTGAAAAGAATTGTGCCCTTATAATCGGTCAAACAAGTCATCAATACGAGGTAGAGGATACCTATTCTTGATGGTGACATGGTTCAATTCAGATAGTCAATACAAAGTCGCATACTCCGTCTTTCTTCTTTACAAATAAAACAGAGCACCCCAAGGAGATGTACTAGGGAATGAATGAAACCGATGTCCAACAATTCTGTAGTTGGACCTTTAACTCCTGAAGTTCAATAGGAGCCATTCAATATGGGGTTTTAGAAATGGGCTTTGTATCGGGTTCAAGATCAATAAAGAATTCAACTTCACGTTCGGGGTAGGCAGGAAGTTCTTGGGAAATACATCGGGAAAGTCAATAACAACAGGAATATTATTCAAATTTGGCGTGTCTTTATTCAAATCCATAACATGGGCTAAGAAAGCGACATCCGTTTTTCAATAAGCGAATAGCTTTATGATTAGATATGATAGTGATTGATTTTAATGGTTTAGTTGCTTGAATTAAATGCAACAGGTTGGTTAGGAATATGAAAAACAACAACACTTACGAAAATAATCAATTTTGGCATGATGAGTAGTTAACCAATCAATCCCTAAAATCACATCAAAAGCAAGTATCTTTAAAGAGATAAGGTCAACGGGTAAGGTAATGGTGCCAACTTGAATCAAACAAGATTTATAAGCGATGGATGTGATGAAAGTTTCTCTAACGGAGTTTCTACAGATAGGTCAAAGTCTAATTTCTCCGAGTCAAGTTTAAGCGTTGAGCACATGCAGGAGAGATAAATGAATGGGTATACCAGTATCAAGTAAGGTATAAACTTAGCAAGAATTTATAAATAGCTTACCGTGATCACCTCGTTTGGGTTCCTCGCATTATGACCGATCCACAACAAACGCTCTTCCGGAATCGTTGACTTTGACTTTTACGGGGACGATCTTTTGAGTCACCAAATCCCCATTGAACTAGGTTTTTCTTACCATATAATCTCGGCGATATGTCCTTCCTTTCCACAACTATAGCATACCTTGAACTGTTGTGGGCGGTTTGGTGATATGTCCTCTTTTCGCATTTGTAGAATATATAACGGGTGGTCGTTCTCCTCCTTAGAACCGATTCTTTCGCCAAGACCGTCGTCTTCACATAGTCGTTGTTAAATCTCCTCTTTTTAAAATCTCCTCGACTCGCTTCTTCATTTTCATGGCCATGATTACCACGGAGTGGTAACCATTTTAGTCCGTCTGTTTTTTCTCATGGTTATCATTATTACATTGACTCGCTATCTCAGTACGATCACGGTTATGGTCCCTCGGTTGGACCGTACTCGTTATCTCGCTTTCTAACAATTGAGCCTTGTTTACAACATCCGAATAAAGAGAAAATTTATGGGAAATGAGATCTTGGCGTATCTTGGGGTTTCAAACCTCTAAGAAACATCCAGCGTCATCGTTCCTCATTCTCCACTAAATGAGGTGCAAAACTGGATAACTCTGCAAACTTTGCCTCGTCATTGAGACACCGTCATGTTGTTTTGTTCAATCGATGAACTCCACTTCCTTCATATAGCGAACACTTTCGGAAAGTATTTGTCATTAAATAGCTTTCTCAAACGTCTCCCAAGACATCTTTGAGTCTTGGTGGATGGGTGCGCTTCACGCACTCCCACCGATGATCCGCCTCGCCACGGAACATAAAGGTGGCGAATGGAACCTTCTGTTTCTCGTGCATCCCAAGACATCGAATATCTTGGTAATTTGTTTGACCCATGTTTCGCCATGATCGGATCTGGCTTTCCCTTAAATTCAGGTGGTCCTAACTCTTTGAAGCGCTTGGTTGTGACAACTTGAGTGAATTGCTATCATTTCCTCTCAGTATTTTGAACACGAGAAGTCTCCTCGTGCGATTTTGCATGAGCGCAAAAAACTTCTAAACATCCCTCGTTCATCATCTCGCTTCAATGGTGTTGTTCGGGAGGAACATTGCCCGACTGTTGCACGTTCTCCTCGTTGGTGAGTACAGAGCATCTCCACGGTCTCATTTCCATTGTTAATATTCTCGGTCGACATTCTCTCAAATCTTTGTCATAAAACAAAGGGTTAATTAAGGAAATCAATATATCACATAATATCCCTATATCTTGACCTAACTAACAAATAAGCTTAGGTAGGACACACTAGCGAAGGATTTACCGTCTCTCCTCCTAGTTCTATTCCCGATCTCCTCATGGAGATCATATCCTAAGCTCGATACCAATTGTGGCGCCCCCAAAATAGGTATACATCACCCATTACGAGGTTGTCAATACGTGATGTACGAAACAACTACAACTTTATTATTACAACAAGAAAGCGTGAGTTTGAATACAAATATTATCTTCTAGACAATATCTATACTCAATTAAATCCTCATCACATTTATTGATACATTATTTTACAAAAATGGTGAGGACTACTAAACAATCCTTTCTAAAAACCTTCATTCAATACCCAGGCTCCTCGCATTTATTATATTCTCGCCTCACGAGAAAAATGGAACAAAAGGAAAAGGGTGAGCTCAACTAGCTCGAAAAAGAATATTATGACTAAGATAATATACAACAAATTATCGTTAGTCTTCAACGAGGAAAAATATAATAGAATACTGATAGACAACAAATTTTAAATCAATATTCGCATGAAATAATAATTCATTAGAAGAGTTAAGTAGAGAATGCAAACTACTATCTTACATGTATGAATTTAAAAGTTCATCGTCTATCTTTTATCCACTGTAACATCAATCGATATACATCGGAATCAAATATTCATCTTTGCACTACTGAGGCCAAAGATATTCATGATTAAGTCGTATTCATTTAAACACTGTTCATCTTTGCACTACTGGCCAAAGATATTCTTGAGAAATCATTCATCTGCACACTACGGGCCAAAGATATTCTTAAGAAATCATTCATCTTTGCACTACTGGCCAAAGATATTCCATAATATCATCATTTAAGACCGAGGATGATGAAAAATATTTTTTTAAAAAGCGAATCCGGTGAAACAAAATGACAAGGATTAAGGATTAAGGATTCGTACTTGGTTTTATCCACGCCCAAAAATACCTCAAAAATAATCATAGTGGTGTAAAATTCAAGAATGATCAAAACATGGATACAATCGGAGTTAGTATCCGAATATATATTTTAGACGAAAAGAAAAAATTTTATTTTTTGATTGAATAATCAGATATCGTGAATAGTCTTAGTATCGTGAATAGTAACTCAAACACCAAAAGATAGAAATTCCACAAAAACATCTTCACGCTTACGTGAATAGTACTCGTGAATAGTAACTCGTGAATAAGTAACTCATGAATAAGTAACTCATGAATAGTAACTCATGAATAGTAACCCATGAATAGTAACCCAGGAGCATGAAAAAGTTCCAAATTTGATAAAAACTTCAGATCAACATTTCAAATTATAATGATATTGAAGAAATAATATCATTACGAAAAAAATAATATCCCTTACCTCGAAAGATCAATCTTAACATTTGAAAACAGGATATAGGCTATGACTTGGACTTGCAGTATATAGCAATACTCAAAGTATACTCAAAATACTCACAAGAATACGCTCGATAATATAGAGAGAAAACTTGATTTACGGTGTGATTTTCAATTCTAACTGTAACACCTATTTATAGGAATCGCTTAGAACACCAAAAGCGAGAAAATTTAATATAATATTAATATTTATTTTCCAAAACCTCATACTTTTACTTGCCAACTGAATTCAGCTCCTACACATGTTAAATGAGGCCACCTAACATTCCAAAAACGTTTTTCCTATTTTAAATATTTTAAACTTCAAAAATCAATTATTTGAACTTTAGAACTTCAATAATTCATAATAAATAGCCCTTTCATCAGAAAATTCGAATCTCGCTTGAGTTTTTATAGGAAATTCAATTCTCTACAACTTTGCAGAAGAAAGTTTTCCAAATTCCAAATAGAAATTGACCGAAATCCACAAGCGGGCAATTTTCACAGTATAATCAAATTTCGGTCGATAAATGGTGTCCATGAGCATGTTTAACATGTTTTAAACATTTATTGCAACAAAAATACTCTTCCTCCTCGTATACTCATATATCCCACATTCGTTGTAAAAATATCACAGTTAATATATTATTAAAATAATATATTTAAATGAATTATTTTATCGAAAAAGATAAAATATTAATTTTCAACAATTGTCATTTTAAAAATTTTCTCCATCTATATCCACATAAAATCAATATTTTCCTCATCATATAAATCAATAATTAATTATTCACAAATAATATTACGAATCACAATATTGATGACCAGAGGTTCAGGAAAGGGGCTTTCAATAAGAATTTCTTCTTCTTACAGTGGCCTTGATTAGGTGACCAAACCTCTCCTTGAGCGAGAACTTTCTAGACATTGCCAATAATGTTATCTAATAATATTATTAGGATAATATGAATTATTGCTTCGATAATGAAAGATCTTTGTGTAATGACAATTATTGAAACAACAATGAATATAAAATATCAACGCAAAGCAATTATTAACTCGATAAAATCTTTGAGCAGTAATTATCGTAACCATTATTGAGTAGTGCCTTCTTACGTAAGAATCAATAATTGGTGCAATACTGCAGTATCTTCTTGTTCAACAACGCAGCGTATTAGTGTGTTTTAACCACGGGTATTCATAAAGATTAACAGTAACAACTACGCCAGTTATTTAAAAACAACTTATATTTGTCATTTTCTTCATCCAATCACTTTCCGTTATGGGGCCCACATGGCATGCAGGCTTGTAGTTATGCGAATATTCTCGACGATCTGAATATTCCACGACCAAACGAATATTCCCAAGCGATAATGAATATTTTATAACCACTTGCTTAATTTGAAATATTTGCATATTTAACCCTTAACTATCCACATTAATCAAATCAACCCTTACTATTTCAAAATAATAAATAAAGAAAATTCTTTTTTATTTAAAAATTTTGGGTCTTACATCGATCATTGAAAAGAATTGTGCTCTCAGAATTGGTCGAGCAATGGTGTCATCAATGCGAGGTGGCGGATACTATTCTTGATGGTGACATGGTTCAATTCTCGGTAGTCAATACAAAGTCGCATACTCTCGTCTTTCTTCTTTACGAATAAAACAGGAGCACCCCAAGGAGATGTACTAGGACGAATGAAACCGATATCTAATAATTCATGTAGTTGGACTTTTAACTCCTGAAGTTCAATAGGACCCATTCGATATGGGGTTTTAGAAATGGGTTTTGTACCCGGTTCAAGGTCAATAAAGAATTCAACATCACGTTACGGGGTAACAGGAAGTTCTTCAGGAAATACATCAGGAAATTCTCTAACAACAGAAATATTATCCAAATCTGACTTGTCTTTATTCAAATCCATAACATGGGCTAAGAAAGCTTGGCATCCGTTTTTCAATAAATGAATAGCTTTGTGGCTTGATATAACAGTGACTAATTTTAGTGGTTTAGTAGTTTGAATTCGTATGACAGGTTGGTTAGGAATATGAAAACTAACAACCTTACGAAAATAATCAATTTTGGCATGATGAGTGCTTAACCAATCAATTCCTAAAATCCCATCCAAAGCAAGTCTCTTTAAAGAAATAAGATCAACAGGTAATGTGATAATGGCAACTTGGATCATGCAAGATTTATAAACTGTAGATGTAACGAAGGTTTCACCCAACAGAGTTTCAACAGATAAGTCAAAGTCCAATTTCTCCGGAGTCAAGTTTAAGCGTTGAGCACAAGTAGGAGAGATAAAGAATAGGTAGAAGCAAGTATCTAAGAAGGTATAAACTTCGCAAGAATTCAAGATTAGCTTTACCGTGATCACCTCGTTTGGGTTCCTCGTGTTTTTGGCGGTCACGACAAACGCTTCTTCCGAGGAACGGTGATTTTGACTTATCAGGGATGACCCTTGGAGTTCTATCCCCGTAGAACTTGGTTTCGCTTATAAGTCTGATCTCGAAGCGATATGTCCCTTCCTTTCCACGGTTGTAACATACCTTGGATTGTTCAGGACAGCTTTTGGTGATATGTCCCTCTTTCCGCATTTATAACATCTAAGCGGCGGTCGTTCCCCTCCTTAGAATTTGTTGTTAGTCTTTGCCGCCACTACTAGAAATTCGACATATATGACGAGCTATAGCGACAGTCGAGCAGCAAACGTCATTTATAGGGTGTCTATAGTGACGATCGAATACGGGCAAATCGGTATAGAGGTTTTTTAGATTAAACCTCCCTCTTGTCCCCCAAATCATTTCGGTATCTTCACTCTCTCTCTCGTTACAGAATGAACGTTCAATAGATTAGGTTTTAGGGCAAAATTTAACTCTCTTCAAACTCTCCCTTTGATCGCCTCTGCAACCCGATCGAGGTAGGAAGCGGCGTCGCCTATCATTCGATTAAGTTCTTCTTTGAATCATTCGATGATCGGTCGAGTCCCAATCAAAAACCCCATCGTTCTTGGCCTTGTTCTTCTAGCTTGCAAAGTCGGAGGAGGTCCCGATGGATAGCTTGGGAGGAGGAGGTGGTGATGGTCGTCGGGAATTTGACTCGTGAGAGTGTAATTGGATCTCTACCACCAATCAATTCCATTGACAAATTCCAAGTATCACAAAACCCTACGAACCGCCATTGCCATAAGTCGGTGGTGTGAGGTTAGTTAGTTTTCTCTCTCCTCTAGAATTTCTCACACTAAAAATTCGATTGTTCTTGTTGTACTAGTCCGGATGAAAGTGGGGGAGTATCGGTTATTAGAGGAATTTATTTAACTAAGGGTAATAATTTCCCAATTTGAAATGTTACGGGTCACATTAGTATGTTATCGAATATGAGGTTAAGAGAAGCTGAAACAAACAAATTATTTTTCCTAATAGAGCCCCCACTTTCGGCGGAGAGAACTTTTAGTACATTTCATTCTTCTCTTTAATCATTACTTTTATCTTTCTACACAATTTCTTTTCATGTTATTTGACCCAAGTCCTTTTTCGGTCATTTGTATTCCCGTTAATGAATTAGTATGTTTATTGGAAAATTTTTTCATTTGAGTTGAACAATTTGCCTAGAGTAAGAATTCATGATCTCTCAATTGATCTTTGGTGGCCCTTTGTTAAAAGATCTAAGATAAGCATTTCTTTGAAAACATTGACAATATTGTTCAAGTATTATTTGTTTTCTTACTGAATGTTGATGTTTTTGTTGTTTAGTGACCTCGAACTGAAGCCTGTGGGAAGATTGGAGGTAAAACTTGTGCAAGCAAAGGAATTGACAAATAAAGATATCAATGGCAAATCTGATCCTTTTTGTTGTTCATCGTCGCCTAATCGTCTTTAGAAGCGAAAACAAGCAAAACAATTGTAAGTTATTTCTCCTCCTTCTCGATTACAGTCTTCTTTTTAGTTGGTCCAACAAAAAAAATCTGCATTGTCTTCTTCAGAACAACCAGTTGAATCCAGTCTGGAATAAACATTTTGAGTTCATAGTTGAAGATGCATCCACACAACACTTGGTGGTAAAGATTTTTGATGATGAAGGGGTTCAGGCAGCTGAACTCATTGGATGTACTCAAATACGGCAAAATGAACTCATTGGTAAAGACTTATTTTCCTTTAATTCTTGTGATCTTCACTTTCTTTGTTCTTTTTGTTGGTAATTTGTTCCAATAGTCTTTTCTTCCGATTTTCTTGTTTCACCTTTTCCTTCTCTTTCAGCATGTGAATTGTATTAACACCTTGCAATTTTGCATTTCATATTAGCAACAAAAACCAGATCAGAAAGCAAATTTCATATTAACATTTTGTAATAATATTAACATTTTGCAGTATACTTGATATTAGAGTTTGTAATAATATACATAGTTAAATATGTGTTAATTAAGGGGAATTTTCCTTCCTTTACTATTAATTTACTTTCCCTGCCTGTTTTATTTTCCCAATTCTTTCTCGTTACAAATAGATGTGTTTGACTAATTTAGCTTACAATTGTGGAAGAGGATACATAATATAAACTCTTTGTTACCTTAAATTTTGCAGAGGCTTTAGTGATCACACGGTGTGTACAAAGGTCACCAAAGTTTCTTGTATAAACGAGCTCGAGATATTTACTCTTGATTTATAGGGTGCCTTTAAGGGTGAAAGTTATGGAGAATTCCATGATATAGGTCTTTATTACTATGTTTGCGAACTATATTGTTCAGTGATGCTTCAATGACTTGGAGTACTAAGATATAGTTCATCCCTAGCAAACATTATCGAGGGTAGCTATGAACTTGCTTGAGGCGGTGAGGAGGAAATTGAAGCTATGAGCTTGCTTTCGATTTATCTTTGTGGAGAAAATGAGGAATTGATTTCGTAATAAATCCGAAAGCGGTATGTCAATCCTGGGCTTATGCTATTCTACGACATTGTAACTTTCTTCTTTTGGTTGCCGATTTGAAATTATGACTTGATTGATGGCACTTCCTTACGCTTGGTTTTCCACTCCTATATATAGTTTGACGGATGATTATTTCTACAATATTCGTGTGAGTGATTTCAAGGTCACCTCGCACTTAAAGTTTTAGAATATCTTATATGAGTATTCTTCTAATAATCCGATCACTTTGTCAATTATGGTCTTTATTCTTATATTCTTTTACGTTGCTTACTTAATCTATAATTGTTTGAGTTTTATAAAAAATTCTACATTAAACATGATTCTCCACCATTTTTGTGCTCTTAGTCAAGATGTTGTGGTGATCGGGGAGGAGGAAGACACATCGATGGATAAATGGCTTCTTTACTGAGAATGGATAAATGGCGAGAGGAAGACGGTTGACAAGCTGGTCTTACTTAATTTATAAAAGGCAAATTTCAAGCATTTATAAACAATTAATGGGAAGCAAGAATGAAAGAAGCTGCGGTACTAAAGCGATTCACCATAAGAAAGTCACCACAAAGTCGGTAAAAAAGCATTATTGAGATTAGTCCTAAGGCGAAGAGGTCAATAAGGTGGAGAAGCATTTGAGCAGGGAAAAAGGCCAGATGAAGGGTCATCAAAGAAGAAAGGCCGGACTTTCACTTCAACTCTTACCGCTCTAAGCAAGGTGCATATTATTTTTATGTCCTTAAAAACTCTTAAATTATTATGCCAGGTTTTTTTCTTGTAGGTTTCTAATTTCAATCATGCAGGTTGCTTGTGGATTGACTAAGAAACCAAAGGAGCAAATTGTTGACATTGATTCTGCAGATATCAATAATGAATTGGCAGTTGTTGAATATGTTGAGGATATGTACAAGTTTTATAAGCTTGTTGAGGTACATCATTTTGATATATACATATACAAATATTTGCTGATAAAAATCATTTAAATCTAATGGGTTGACTTAAATTTTACAAATAAACTTTATTTGTAGAATGAGGCCGGATTTTTGACTATATGGACTCATGACTGAGATAAATGAGAGAATGAGAGCTATACTAGTGGATCAAGTTAGCTGAAGTTCACAACAAATTTGGTGATGCGTGAGACCCTTTACCTCACGGTCAACATAGTTGATCGCTACCTCATAACGAAAAACAGTTCAAGAAAGGAATTACAATTGGTGGGCATTAGTGCCATGCTTGTGGCCTCAAATATGAAGAAATTTGGGGGCAGGAGGTGAATGATTTCAATGTGCATCTCGAGATAAAGCTTATACCCACCGGTAATGAAGTGTTGGTAATGGAGAAAAGGATACTTAGTGGATTTGGAATGGAATTTGACGGTGCCTACTCCTTATGTGTTCCTTGTTCGTTTCATCAAAGCATACATTCTAATGAGCACGATGTGAGTTTAAAAAAATCTTCATCAAAATTCTTTGTTTCTTATTCTCATTTTTTGTAAAGGAGTTGGAAAAAAAATAAAATACCTTGATGTACTTGTTTGTGATGCTTGTAATGTTGTAATGTGAATGATTTTAAATGATGTATATAATATTTTTATATTTTATTTTATATTGTATTTGTGTTTGTTGAATAAATGTGCATTAATTTTTATTTTTTTAAATCGAAAAGCTATAATGGCGGTCATTAATCAGTAGCTAGCTATAGTGTTCTATAAAACACATCCCTATAGCGACGGTCGGCCAAGCGTCACTTATGAACATCTATAGCTACTGATCGTGACCCATCATGATAACTCTCAAATGACCAGATTAGTAAAAGAAGCAAATACGATTTTGCCATGACTTATAGCTAGGGTCGGTGGATGGTCGCTTATAGCCAAAAGGCAAAATAGTCGCTATAGGCTTTAAAGCCGGGTTCTATGGCGAGTCGTACGGCCGTCGCTAAAACTTTTAGCGACGGTCTTTTGGCTATAAGCGACGGTCGTGGTACGTCGCTATAAGTGATTTTTCTAATAGTGTCTTCTTCTGGCGATGTCTTTCCGTCGTTGTTGAATCTCCTCTTTACGAAATTTCCACTTGACTCACCTCTCCTATTATCATGTCCACGATTACCACACGAGTGGTTCGCGCTTTGTCCAGTATTCTTCCTCCCCATTGGTTATCATCGTTCGATGATCTTAGCATCACCAAATGTGACCCTAGTTGTGGTCCTCGGTTGAGTATACTCCTTATCTTGCTCTAATAATTGAACCCATTTACAACATCCGAATCTGAGAAAAAATTTATGAGATATAAGGTATTGTGAATCTCGGGTTTTAGACCTCTCGAAACATCCGCGTCATACGTTCCTCATTCTCCATCAAATGAGGTGCAAACCTGGATAACTCTGCGAACTTTGCCTCGTATTGAGACACCGTCATGTTGTTCTGTTCTAGTCTAATAAACTCTACCTCCTTCACATGACGAATACTTTCTGGAAAGTACTTGTCATTGAACAGTTTCTGAAATCTTTCCCAAGATATGTTGAGTGCTGTGGTGGGTGGGTACGCTACTGATTCCCCACCGATGTCTGCCTCTCCACAGAACATAAAGGTGGCGAATGGAACCTTCTATTCCTCCGTGCATCCCAAGACATCGAATATCTTGGTAATTTGCTTGACCCATGTTTCCGCCTTAATCGGATTGCCCATGTTTCCGCCTTAATCGGATCGGGCTTTCCCCAGAAATCTGGTGGTCCCAACTCCTTGAAGCGCCTTCATTGTGCATCAATACGTGCGCCATCATTTCCACTTCGTATTTTGTACACGAGTCTCCTACTTTGATTTTGCATGAGCTGCAAAAAGCTTCTAAACATTCCATCGTTCATCGTTTGCTCGGTAGTGTTGTTTACGGGAGGAATATTGCCTACATTGCCGCGACGCTCTCTGGTTTTGTAACTAAAGGTTGTTCCACGCCTCATACTCCGTTGTTAACGTTACTCGTGACCATTCTTAAATCTTGCCATAAAATAAGGGTTAATTAAACAAATTAACATATCACATAAAATCCTACATTATGACCAACCAACAAATAAGTTTAGATAGGACACCTAGCGAAGGATTTACTCATCTCTCCCCTCTAGTTCTATTCCCGATCTCTTGCCTAAAGATCATATCCACGAGCTTTGATACCAACTGTGACGCCCCTAAAATAGGTATACAACACCCATTCTGAGTCGCCAAATATATGGTACATAAAACAACTACAACTTCAATAATACAAATGTCGTATGAAATACGACAATACATACGGTGAGTTTAAATACAAATATTGTCTTTTAGACAATATCCACACGCAAATAAGTCCTCATTATAATTATTCAAACACTTTATTTTACGAAATAGTGAGGGGATCGCTAAAACATCTTTCTAGGAACATCACTCCATACCCGAGCTCGATCCTCGCTTTATGTTCTCACCTCACGAGAAGAAAAATAGAACAAAAAGGAAAAGCGTGAGCTCAACTAGCCCGATAAAGAATATTATGACTAAGATAATATACAACAAATTATCGTTAGTCTTGATAGGAAAAATCGATAGAATATAATAGACAACAAGTTTTAGATCAACAAATATAAGCGAAACAACAATCCATTAGAAGAGTCACGTAGAGAATGAATTCTACTATCTTCTAATATTTAAGAGTCCATCATCAATATTTTATCCACGTAATAACAATCGATATACATTTTTAATCAAATATTCATCTTTTACTGCACTGCCAAAGATATTCATTTATATCGCCATTGTTAGTGTTTCATCTCAACACTGTTCATCTTTGCACACTCTGGGCCAAAGATATTCATCGATTAATCATTCATCTTTTGCACTACGGGCCAAAGATATTCAATAATATCATCATTAAGGGTGAGGATGATGAAAATATATTTTAAGAAACGAATCCGGTGAGATAGAAGGACAAATATTAGGGATTCAGTATAACGGTTTATCCAAGATCAATAATACTTCAGAATAACCGATTTTGAAGCAGAATTCAAAAATAACGATCAAAACATGGATACAATCAAAGATAGTAACCAAAATAGACATTTTGGACAAAAAGAAGAAATTTTATTTTTTGGTGAATAGTGCCGTATTCGTGAATAGTGTCGTATACGTGAATAGTGTCGTATACGTGAATAGTAACCCCGACACAACAAGTTCCAAATTTGATTAAAAGTTTAGATCAATACTTCGGCATAATGATATTGAAAGAAATAATATCATATATGAAGAAAATAACATCCCTTACCTCAAAATAACCGTAATTCTGACTGAATTTCGGGTATAGTGCTGACAGAAACTTGCACCGTATAGCAACACTCAAAGTATACTCACAAGAATACGCTCGATAATATAGAGAGAGAAAGAGAGAAAACTTTGTTTCTAGTGTGATTTTCAATTTTAACTTAGCCCTCTATTTATAGGAAAATGTTAGAACGCCATAAGAGACTAAAATAATAAATTAATATTTTTTTTTCATTTTCTCTCTTACGTACTCCACCCACCAAGCCACCACAATTGAACCAAAAAGTCCAACAGCCCACATGTTTTCAAACAAGAGTGGGTCCCACCCATAATTTAATAAAAATTATTTTATTTTTGAAACTTAAACAATTCATAGAAAATAGACCGTTTATCAGAAAAATACGAATTTTATGTCCATTCTGCCTGAAATCGAATTCTCTACAACTTTGTAGCTTTGAGTTTTTTCAAATTCCAAACCAAAAATATCCAAAATCCACAAACGGATGATTTTTAATACTTCCAATCCGACAAAATACTGATAAAACACCTCAGCATTAATTTCTTCAATTATATCCACATAAAATAATATATTCATCAATTATATCCACATCAAATAAATATTTCCTTATCATATGAATCAATAATTAATTATTCTTAAATAATATTACAGAATCACAATTATGACAACAAAACTGGATTTCGAGGAAGAGGAGCTTTCAATAAGGATTTCTCCTTCTTAAATGGCAATTAGGTGACCAAACCTCTCCTTGATGAGAA
Source organism: Panax quinquefolius (assembly GCA_020205615.1). NCBI lineage: Eukaryota > Viridiplantae > Streptophyta > Magnoliopsida > Apiales > Araliaceae > Panax > Panax quinquefolius. The sequence continues at coordinate 1,921,975 of CM035152.1, forward strand.
CTTTCTAGACATTGCCAATAATGTTATCTAATAATATTATTCAAATAATATGAATTATTGATCTGATAATGGAAAATACTATGCAGTGACAATTATTGAAATAATAATAATATAAACTAACAACGCAACAATTATTGAATCAATAAAATAAAATATTGAATAATTAACTCCTGTAGCAATTATTGAGTAGTGTCTTCTTACGTACGAATCAATAATTTAACAATATTGTGCAATCTGGTGTCTTCTTGTGCGACCACACATATTCTTGTATTTTAACCACCGGGTAACCCAATGATTGTTAATTCAGTAACAATTTACGTCGTTATTTATAAAACTCAATCTTTATCGTTTTCTTTCATCCAAGCTGTTTTTTTCCGTTATGGGGCCCCAAATGACATTGCTTCGTAAATGACGGAGATTCGGAAACAAAAGAATATTCCACGACCAAACGAATATTCCCAAGCGAAATGAATATTTTTAACCACTTGCTTATTTTGTAAACTTTGCACATTTCACCCATAACTAAAGCATTATATCAAATTAACCCTTATTAATTTAGAATAATGAATAGAGGAAAATTTAATTTATTTACAATAAGTTGAGGTCTTACAAGAATGTTATGGTTTTAATAGATGGTGGTAGTACGCATAACTTCATTGATCATGCTATAGTCTCTAAGTTTGGGTTACCAGTGATCCGGGATAAGAAATTTGAAGTAATGGTGGCTAAAGCATGGCGCCCCAAAATTAGGTATACATCACCCATCTTGGGTAGTCGGATCGTAGTACGTAATTTAAATACAACTTACTTAATATAAGCGTAGGTATACAATCGACATAAGCGTGAGTTTGAATACAAATATTGTCTACTAGATATCATACAAACTCAAAAGGAGTCCTCATTACAATTATTATCACACTATTTCACAGAATAGTGAGGGACTACTAATGCTATCCTCGGACCATTACTCCGTTCCCAGACTCGTCCAAATTATATTCTCATTTCACGAAGAGAACGGTGAAAGAAAGGGTGAGCTCAACTAGCTCAAGAAGAAATATTATGACTAAGATAATGCGAGAATAAATTATCATTACCCTACAACGGTGTTAAAGCCGATAAAATATAATGAACATCAAGTTTAACTACACTAGTGAACCAATGAATCCATTAAAAGAGTCAAGTAGAAAATAAAATCTACTATCTTTTATGATTTAAAAGGTTTTTCATCATTGTTATAAATTGAGACTCGACTTTAATAAATATTCCACATCATCGAATCACCCTCAGACTTCTGGCCGAGGATATTCTTTAATATCACGACCACAATTTTTCATGCACTACTGGCCAAGAATATTTGTGTATTCATTAATGGTCATGATCATGCCAACAAGCTGTCCATCGATGCACTACAGACTCTTGAGGATTTTACCACATCATTTGTAACATTACGGTCATGATTACACCGAATAGTCTCTGCAGTCATAATCATACCAAGTCCATCATACGCACTACAGGCCATGAGATGACTTTCAACATAATATAAACATGAGGATGATGACAATGATATTCAATAAAACAAGTTCAAGAATTAATTTATCTAGGAACAATAACATCCAAACTATCGACATGATCTTTGCTTTGTAGAGTAAAATTCAAGAATATTGAGAAGAATATTTCCATGAAAGGATCTTTGGATGAAGCGCAAATATCAAGGATATTCCACTAATTTCATGGAGTATAGAAGTCAAAGTTTTAACCAACTGGGTATAATAAAGAATGGAATAACAAAAGAAATCACCGTGCATGCGATAGGCCCTTGCAGACGGGTTATTCAAATGAATAATAAATAACGGAACCCGGTCCCGCGTAAAAGCGCCGCAGGCAGGATGTTCAGCAGAATAATAATTAAGATGGAACCGGTCAAATTGTAAAACACATGAGCGAGGATGTTCCAAACGAATAATAAAAAGAATGTCACCAAGTATAGGGTAAGCCAGCGTATCTGAGTTATTCCAATAGAATAATAAGCGATGGAATAACAACGGATTCTCTTCATGAATAAGAAAGAATAACACCCTTTACGAGTACAACAAATAATATTCCTACCTTAGAAGAAGCTGAATATTGGAAAAGTGAAGTAGCATAATACTTTTCTTCTTTTCTCTATAGTTTCTCTATACAGAGTTTTAATGAATTAAAAGAAATAATGAAGGAATGAGCTTTATATTTATAGAAAAGCGAGGGTGGCTCTTGAAGTCTTATGAAGAAGGGTGAAATGACTCTTGGTAATATTGAAGAGACAACTACTATTCATTTGAAGGGTAATTAACCTTTGGAACAGAAGAAAGCGGTTAACTCTTGGTAATATTGAAGGGACAACTACTATTTGCGAGAAGGGTAATTACTATTGATTGAAGGTAATTACTATTGGCGAAGGTAAATACTATTGAAGAAGGTAATTACTATTGACGAAGGTAAATACTATTGGCGAAGATAAATACTATTGACGAAGGTAATTCTTATTCACAAAGATAATTACTATTCACAAAGGTAATTACTTATTGACGAAGATAAATACTATTGAAGAAGGTAATTACTATTATTGAAGGTAAATACTATTGTGAAGGTAATTACTATTCACAAAGGTAATTCTTATTGTGAAGAGACTCTTAGATGATGACATATAGGCCCCCCATAAAATAATCAAACTTACCACAAGCGTCTCATAATGGACTCTTTATATACATCGAGGATTGAATAAATATTACCACAAATCATTTTATTTTTAATCAACACATTTTTAATCTTTCAACAATTATTAATCATTTATAACTTGTCGTCTCAATTAATAATATAACATATTATACGAGATGATATCTTTGTGACAATAATTGAATCGATAATATAAGAGATATGATCGTGAAAGAATTATCGTAGTGATAATTGAGTAAAGCTAAGTGACTTCTCACGTAAGCATCAATAATCAATCTGAGTGTCTTCTACTACGCAACCACGCCAGCGTATTCTTGTATTTTTTACCACCGGGTAGTTCAGCGGTTTTAACGGTAACACCTCCGTAGATTATTTTTATAGAAAGATAATTTTGTCGTTTTCTAACTACGACAATACTTCCGTTAATGGGGTCCACTTTGATGATTGAGTCGTCGTCACGAATATTCCCAAACAAAAAGAATATTGCAGACCAAACGAATATTTTATAACAACTTGCTTACTTTTGCAAAATTTATAAATATTACCCACAACTATAACATTATATCAAATTTATTCCATAATATTCAAAAATAATATTTATAGAAAATTCATCTTTATTTATAAAATTTGGGTCTTACAACCTCCCTTCATGAAATTTAGCCCTCGAAATTAGGGTGCGACACGGTATGTCAAAGAGGTAAGGATACCTTGATTTCATTTGATTCTAACTCCCAAGTCATTTCCTAAACATCGTGGTTCCTCCACAAAACTTTGACTTGAGGTATAACCTTGGAGCGTAGAATATGTTCCTTCTTATCAAAATTTGAGCAGGAACCTCTTCATACGTCAAATCTTCCGCTATTTCGTCGGTTCTAACTCAATAATATGGTTTGGGTCTTTCACATATTTACGTAACATGGATATGTGAAAAGCGTTATGAACACGAGACATATTTGGCGGTAAAAGCGAGTCTATAGGCCACGGTTCCTACTCGATCAAGGATTAAAAATGGAATAGATGAATCGAGGATTAAGTTTCCTCTCTTTCCAAATCTTGTAACTCCTTTCCATGGAGCAACTCTTAACAACACATGATCTCTATATCGAATTCCACGTCCTTTCGATGAAGATCAGCATATCTTTTTTTTCGATTTTGTGAGGTTTTTATACGTTGTCGGATCGTTTGAATCTTTTTCGTAGTCATACGTACCAACTCCGGTCCCAACAACGTTGCTTCACCCACCTCGTCCCAAAGATCTTTGGAGAACGACACTTTCTTCCATACAACGCTCGAATGGAGCCATGCCAATACTTGTTTGATAAGCTGTTGTTGTAGGAAAACTCCACCGATGGTAAGAACTTGTCCCAACTCCTTGAAATCAAGGACACAGAGTCTTAATAAATCTTCAAGAGTTTGAATAGTCCTCTCCATTGTCTGTAAAAATGCGAGGATGATATCTGAGAGCTAAATCGTAAGTCTGTGCCCATAGCTTTTTGCAAACTAACCCAAAATCGTGAAGTGAATCTTGGGTCTCGATCGAAACTATGGATACTTGGCATACCATGCGATCTTACAATCTCATTTATATACATCTGAGCAAGGCGTTCAAGTGTATAAGTTTCTCGTATCGGTAAGAAATGAGCGGACTTGGTCAATCTATCAACAATGACCCAAATCGCATCAATACCTTGAGAAACCTTAGGAAGACCGAGACTTGAAATCCATGGTAATGTGCTCCCACTTCCATTACGGAATTTCAAGTGGTTGCAATGGACCTTTTGGTACTTGATGCTCGCTTTAACTTCGTTGACAAGTTAGACACCTCGAGAGATAAGCAGCGCTATCTCTCTCTTCGTATTGCTCCACCAAAATGTATGGCGAATATCATGATACATTTTGGTACTACCGAGATGGATTGCAAATGGTGTGTTATGCGCCTCCATCATGATATTATACTTTAAATCGTGGTCGTTAGAAATACAAAGTCGGAGTTGACTCAAGTATTCCTTCTTCATCGATTCTTACTTGGGACATAACACCTTCTTGCACTTTCTTCCTCATACGCATCGGCTCCAGTGCAGCGTGAGCTTGAAGCGACTTTAACTTTATCGATTAAAGTCGGTTCTACTCGTATATACTCATTATCATCACATGTGTCCACAGAGTCTTTAACTCTATCTCCATCCTTTGCAAGTCACACAAAATGGGCCTCAGATTGACAATAACGCTTTTCGTACTTGCATATGATCTTCTACTCGATGCGTCATCTACCACGTTTGCTTTTCCGGGATGGTATTGGATGGTATGATCATAATCTTTCAACAGTTCAAGCCAAAATCGTTGTCGCATGTTGAGTTCCTTTTGAGTGAAGAAATATTTGAGGCTTTTATGATCCGTAAAGATCTCCACTTTCTCCCCATACAAGTAATGCCTCCAAATTTTAAGTGTAAAGACAATAGTATGCCAACTCTAGATCATGAGTAGGATAATTCCTCTCATATTCTTTGAGTTAATCGTGAGGCATAAAGCTATAACTTTTCCATGTTGCATGAGAACACATCCCAACCCTTTGCACGAAGCATCACTTTGTAGATGACAAATCCTCCGGCGAGATAGTATTGTCCGAGCAGTCTTTGAAATAAGTCTCTCTTGAGTTCTTGAAAACTCTTCTCACATTCTTCGCTCCAACCGAACTTTGTATCTTTTCGAGTCAATTTGAGTCGATGGAGTAGCGATTCGAGAAAATCCTTCCACGAATCTCAGATAATAACCAACTAAAATGAGAAAGCTACATACTTGATCCTTCGATTTAGGTTGTTCCCGACTTTGAATAGCTTGATCTTTCTTTGGGTCAGCAGATATTCCATGACTTGATACCACGTGCCCAAGGAATGCTACTTCTTGAGCTAGAACTCGCATTTCTTCAACTTGGCATAAAGCTTATATTCACGAAGCTTTTGGAGTGTCGACCTCAAGTGTTCTTTCATGATCTTCACGGCTTCCGGAATAAATAAGGATGTCATCAATAAAGATGACCACAAAGTGATCTAAATATTCCTTGAATACTCGGTTCATCATATCCATGAAGGCGGCGAGGAGCATTAGTTAATCCAAAGGACATGACTATGAATTCATAATGCCGTCTTAGAGTTCGAAAGCCGTCTTTGGAATGTCGGTGGATTCTAATCTTCAATTGGTGATATCCGGACGAAGATCGATCTTTGAAAAGAATTTGGCTCCTTCTGTTGGTCAAACAGGTCATCAATACGTGGCAATGGATACCTATTTTTGATGGTGACATGATTGACTCCAGATAATCAATACAAAGTCGCATACTCCCATCTTTCTTCTTCACGAATAGAGCAGGAGCACCCCGAGGAGAAGTACTAGGGCCGAATAAAGCCGATGTCTAACAATTCTTGCAGTTGGGTCTTTAACTCCACGAAGTTCAATAGGAGCCATTCGATATGGGGCTTTGGAAATAGGTTTTGTCTGCGGGTTCAAGGTCGATACAAAATTCAATTTCATGCTACGGGGTAGGCGGGAGTTCTTCTTGAGAATCGTCGGAAAATTTATTAACAATAGAAATATCGTTCAAAACCGGCGTATTTTTGTTTAAATTTGTGACATGAGCTAAGAAATCTTGACATCCGCTTTTCAATAAGCGAATAGCTTTATGGCTTGAGATGACCGTGATTGATTTTAATGGTTTGGTCGTTTGAATTAGCATAATAGGTTGATTAGGAATATGAAAGCTAACAACCTTACGAAAACAATCAATTTTTGTATGATAAGTAGTTAACCAATCAATCCCTAGAATCACGTCAAATGCAAGTATTTTTAATGAAAGAAGATCGACGGTGTAATGTGAGAAGTACCGATTTGAACCAAACAAGACTTATAAGCGAGTGGATGTAATGAAGGTTTCTCCCAATGGAGTTTCTATAGATAAGTCAAAGTCTAATTTCTCCGAGTCAAATTTAATCAATGAGCGCCAAGTAGGAGAAATAAAAGAATGGATAGAACCGATTATCAAATAAAGTATAGACTTCATTAGAATTTATGATAAGCTTACCGTGATGACCTCATTCGGGTTCCTTGCTCTCTAGGAGGTCACAACAAACGCTCTCCCTTGCACTTCACGGTTTGACTTTTACGGAGCGGCCTTTGGTGCCTCCATCCTAGTTGAATTTGTCTTCGATAAACGACAAAATCAAGCTAAGTGACCTTTTCTTCCACAATTATAACATGCTTTGAATGGCGTACGGCGCGATTCGGATGATGTGTCCCTCTCCTCGCATTTGAAGCATATGATAGGTGGTCTTTCTCCTAACTTAACAACAGTGGTCTTTGGTCTTTGTTGTGGCGCCCCAAAATAGGTATACACAACACCCGTTACGAGTGCTTGAATACATGGTACAAAAAAACAAACTACAACTTCAATAATACAAATGTCGTGTGAAATACGACAATATATCTTAATGAGTTTAAATATAATATTGTCTTTAGACAATATCCACATGCATAAATAAATCCCCATCATAATTATTGATTCATTATTTTACAAAATGGTGAGGACTACTAAACAACTCTCTCTAGAACCTTCATTCCATACCCCATTGCTAGTACTCATTACATTCTGCGCCTCACGAGAAGAAAAATGGAACAACAAGGAAAAGGGTGAGCTCAACTAGCCCGGTAAAGAATATTATGACTAAGATAATATACAACAAATTATCGTTAGTCTTGATAGGGAAAAATCGATAGAATCTGATAAATGACAAGTTTTGGATCAATATTCGCAGCGTGAAAATAATAATTAATTAGAAGAGTTACGTAGAGAATGAAATCTACTATAATCTATGAATTTAACGGTCCATCATCAATATTTTATCCTGTAACATCAATCGATATGCATACGGAATCAAATATTCATCTTTGCACTACTGAGCCGAAGATATTCATCGATTAGTCGTATTCATTTAAACACTGTTCATCTTTGCTTCTGAGGCCAAAGATATTAATCAATCGGTCGTGTTTCATCTCGACACACTGTTCATCTTTTGCACTCTGGGCCAAAGATATTCTTGAGAAATCATTCATCTTTTGCACTTCTGGGCCAAAGATATTCAATAATATCATCATTTAAGGCTAAGGATGATGAAAATATTTTTAAGAAAGCGAATCGGTGAAACAAAATGATGAGGATTAAGGATTAAGGATTAGTACTTGGTTTTATCACGCCCAAAAATACCTCAAAAATAATCATAGTGGTGTAAAATTGAGAATGATCAAAACATGGATCTGATCGAGTTAGTATCCGAATAGATATTTTGGACAAAAAGAAGAAATTTTATTTTTAGATTGAATAGTACGTATCGTGAATAGTGCCAGTATCGTGAATAGTCTAAGTATCGTGAATTGTAACTCAGAGCACCAAAAGATAGAAATTCCACAAAAACATCTTCACGACTACATGAATAGTACTCGTGAATAGTAACTCGTGAATAGTAACTCATGAATGAATAGTAACTTCGTGAATAGTAACCCATGAATAGTAACCCGTGAATAGTAAGCATACATGAAAAAGTTCCAAATTTGATAAAAACTTGAGATCAACATTTCAAGTATAATGATATTGAAGAAATAATATCATTCTGAAAAAAATAATATCCACTTACTTGAAAGATCGATCTTACTTTAAATTTGAAAACAGGATATAGGCTATGACTTGGACTTGCAATCAGAGTATAGCAATACTCAAAGTATACTCAAAATACTCACAAGAATACGCTCGATAATATATAGAGAAAACTTTGATTTACGGTGTGATTTTCAATTCTAACCTAAGCACCTATTTATAGGAAATTCTTAGAACACCAAAAGCAGAAAATTTAATAAATTAATATATATATATATATATCAAATTCATCGCCAACCTTAGAATTCAGATCCTAGCATTTCCCACATGCCACCTTCTAGAAAGAAATGATAAAAACATTTTCATAAAATAAATAATTAAAACTTACAAAATTAATTATTTGAGCTTTGAACTTCAATAATTCATAATAAATAGCCCTTTCATCAGAAAATTCGAATCTCTTGAGTTTTTATAGGAAATTCAATTCTCTACAACTTTGCAGAAGAAAGTTTTCCAAATTCCAAATAGAAATTGACCGAAATCCATAAGCGAAGGCGATTTTACAAATTTATAATCAAATTTGATCGATAAATGGGGTCCACCGAGCATGTTTAACATGTTTTAAACATTTATTGCAACAAAAATACTCTTCCTCCTCGTATACTCATATATCCCACATTCGTTTGTAAAAATATCATGAGTTAATATATTATTAAAATAATATATTTAAATGAATTATTTTATCGAGAAAAAGATAAAATATTAATTTTCAACAATTGTCATTTTAAAAATTTTCTCCATCTATATCCACATAAAATCAATATTTTCCTCATCATATAAATCAATAATTAATTATTCACAAATAATATTACGAGAATCACAATATTGATGACAGGCGGTTCAGGAAAGGGGCTTTCGATAAGAATTTCTTCTTCTTGGCGCATGATTAGGTGACCAAACCTCTCCTTAGGCAGAACTTTCTAGACATTGCCAATAATGTTATCTAATAATATTATTGAGATAATATGAATTATTGCTTCGATAATGAAAGATCTTGTGTAATGTGATTATTGAAACAACAATGATATAAAATATCAAGCGCTTGACAATTATTAACTCGATAAAATCTTCGAGCGGTAATTCTTTGTAACCATTATTGAGTAGTGCCTTCTTACGTAAGAATCAATAATTGGTGCAATACCAAGTCTTCTTGTTCAACAATAGCGTATTAGTGTGTTTTAACCACCACCGGGTATTCAACGGTATTACTTGGTAATAACTTCTGTAGATTATTTAAAAATAACTTATATTTGTCGTTTTCTTCATCCAATCACTTTCCGTTATGGGGGCCCACATGGTTTGCTTGTCGTCATCGAATATTCGACGATCACGAATATTCCACGACCAAACGAATATTCCCAAGACGATAATGAATATTTTATAACCACTTGCTTAATTTGAAATATTTGCATATTTAACCCTTAACTATCCACATTAATCAAATCAACCCTTACTATTTCAAAATAATAAATAAAGAAATTCCTTTTTATTTAAAAATTTTGGGGTCTTCAACCTCCCTCCTTATGAAATTTTCGTCCTCGAAATTGGCGTCACGTACACAGTGTTTGAAAAGGTGAGGATACCTCGCTTTCATTTCCGTTTCCAACTCCCAAGTCATTTCCTCTATAGCATGATTCCTCCACAAAACTTTAACTTGTGGTATAACCTTTCTTAGCGTGGGACATGCTCCTTCTATCCAAAATCTTGGTGGTACCTCCTCATACGTTAAGTCTTGGCTATCTAAATGCGGTTCTAACTCTATATAGCGTGGTTCGGGTCTTTCACATATTTCTGAAATGCTGATATATGAAACACATTATGAACACGAGACATACTCGGAGGTGCTTGCAAGTCATAGGCTACATTTTCTACTCGGTCGAGAATTTGAAATGGACCGATAAATCGTGGATTGAGCTTTCCTCTCTTCCCAAATCTTGTAACTCCCTTCCATGGAAATGACTCGCATGATATACATGATCCCTACATTAAATTCCACGTCCTTTCGATGAAGATCCGCATAACTCTTTTGTCGATCTTGTCTTGGTTTGTATCGTTGTCGAATCATTTGGATCTTTTCGGTAGTCATACGTACTTACTTTCGGGTCCCAACAATGTTGCTTCACCCACCTCATCCCAACATATTGGAAGCGACATTTTCGTCCATATAATGCTTGAATGGAACCATACTATATTTGTTTAATAACTATTGTTGTATGAGGATTCCACCGATGGCAAGTACTTATCAACTTCCTTTGAAATCTAGGACACGAGTTTTAATATATCTTGAGAGTTTGAGTAGTCCTTTACGATTGCCCATCCGTTTGAGGATGGTATGCCAAGCCAGATAAATAAATTCGTGCCCATAGCTTTCTAACCCAAAATCATGAAGTGAATCTTGGGTCACGATCTAAAACTATGGATCTTGGCATGCCATACTGATCTCACAATCTCATTTACGTACATACGAGAAAGGCGTTCAAGGAATAAGTCTCGTATCGGTGAAAATAAGCGAGACTTGGTTAATCTATCAACAATAACCCAAATAGCATTGATGCCTTGAGAAGCCGTAGGAAGACCAGTAATGAAATCCATAGTAATGTGTTCCCACTTCCATTTCAGGAATCTCAAGTGGTTTGCAGCGGACCCCTTAGGTACAAGATGCTCGCCTTTACACGTTGGCAAGTTAAACACATCGAGATAAACTTTGCAATCTCTCTCTTCATATTGTTCCACCAAAATGTATGTCGAAGATCACGATACATTTTAGTACTTCTAGGATGAATTGCAAATGGCGTATTGTGTGCCTCCATCATAATCTTGTACTTCAAATCAGTCGTTAGGAACACAAAGTCTAGAGTGGACTCGAAGTATTCCTTCTTCATCGATTCTCGCTTCCGGAATAGCTCCTTCTTGTACTTTCTTCTTCATACGCATCGACTCAGGAGTCGGTGGGCAAGCAATCTTAACTTTTTCTATTAAAGTTGGCTCTATCGTATACTTGACATCATCGCTTTTCGTTCCGCATATGATCTTCTACTCATCGCGTCGGCTACCGCGTTCGCTTTTCGAGGATGGCATGGTCGAACATGTCTTTGAAATGAGTCTCCTCTTGAGTTCTTGAAGCTCTTCCCACATTCCTTGCTCCATTCGAATTTTGTATCTCTACGAGTCAATTTGCGTTAATGGAATAGCGATTCGAGAATATCCTTCAACGAATCTCAGATAATAACCAACTAAGCCTGAAAGCTACGTCTTTCGATAAGCGACTTAGGTTGCTCTCAATTGTGACTCATATCCCAATCTTGGATATACGTCACAATGACACCTATCGATTTCTATCGCATACGAATATGGCGTCCCCTCTGACGGAGAATTAAAGCAGGTGAATTCCACAAAGGAAGTCACAAGATAAAGGCTCGGTACCAAATTCTATAGTTGAATTTTAACTCTCTCACGAAGTTGATAGGAGCCATTCGATATGAGATTTTAGAAATGAGTTTTGTCTAGGGTTCAAAGTCGATACAAAATTTAATATCGGGCTTTGGGAGTAAGCAAGAAATTCTTGAAATCGTCGGGAAAATCAATAACAACAGGAATATTATTCAAATCGGCGTGTCTTTATTCAAATCCATAACATGGACTAAGAAAACTTGACATCCGTAATAAGCGAATGACTTCATGGCTTGATATGAAAATGTTTGACTACAATGGTTTGATTGCTTGAATTGAATAACGAGGTTGCTTAGGAATATGAAAACTATGACAACCTTACAAAAGCAATCAATTTGGCGTGATGAGTAGTTAACCTTAAAATCACATCAAAAGCAAATATCTCTATAGAAATAAGGTTAACGAGGTAATGTGATAGTGCTGACTTGAATCAAGCAAGATTTTTAAACAACGGATGTAATGAAAGTTTCTCTAATGGAGTCTCCACAGATAGGTCAAAGTTTAATTTCTCCGTAGTCAAGTTCAAAGCGTTGGCAAGTAAGAGAGATAAAAGAATGGGTAGAACCAATATCTAGTAAGGTATATACTTCGCAAGAATTTATAATTAACTAACCCGTGTCTTAACCGTTCGGGTTCCTCGCATTTTGACCGGATCACAACAAACGCTTTCTTCCGGAATCGTTGACTTTGACTTTTTAGGGACGATCTTTTGAGTCAAATCCCCATTGAACTAGGTTTTCGCATCTTGTCTGATCTCGAAGCGATATGTCCTTCTTTCCACAATTATAGCATACCTTGAACTGTTGTAGGGCGGTTTGGTGATATGTCCCTCTTTTCCGCATTTGTAGCATATAACCGGTGGTCGTTCTCCTCCCTTAAAACTAGTTCTTCTTGGCGATGGCGTCTTCACATGGTCGTTGTTGAATTTCCTCTTTTAAAATCTCCTCCCAGGCTCGCTTCTTCTATTTTCATGGCCACTATTACCACGGAGTAGTTCTGCTTTTGTCTGTATTCTTCTTTCTCCATTGGTTATCGTTATTACGATGATTGCTATCTTGATATGGTCACTGGTTATGGTCCCTCGGTTGAGCGTACTTTCGTTATCTCGCTCTAACAATTTGAGCCACATTGACAACATCTGAATAGAGAAAATTTATGAGAAATGAGATCTTTGGCGTATGTCGGGTTTCAAACCTCTCGAAACATCCAGCGTCATCGTTCCTCATTCTCCACCAAATGAGGTGCAAACACAGATAACTCGCGAACTTCGCCTCGTCTTTGGGACAAATCATGTTATTACGCTCTAGTCTAATAAACTCCACTTCCTTCATATAGCCGAATACTTTCGGGGAAGTACTTGTCATTGCTGCATTTCAAAGCGTCTCCATGACATCTTTGAGTGCGCATTTGGATGGGTCGCTTTCTGATTCCACCGATGTCTGCCTTTCACACGGAACATAAAGGTGGCGAATGGAACTTTCTGTTCCTCCGTGCATCCCAGACATCGAATATCTTGGTAATTTGTTTGACCCACGTCTCACTTAATCGGATCCGCTTTCCCAGTCTCTTTGGTCCCGACTCTTTGAACTGCTTGCATTTGTGACCACCCGTGAATTGCTATCATTTCCTCCTGTATTTTGAACACGAGTCTCCCAAATGCGATTTTGCATAAGCGCAAAAAGCTTCTAAACATCCCTCGTTCATCATACGCGCTCGGTGGTGTTGTTCGCGGGAGGAACATTACCGACTGTTTGCACGTTCTCCTCGTTGGTGAGTCTGAGGCATCTCCACGGTCTCATTTGCTCCCTTTGTTAATATTCTCGATTCGACATTCTCAAAATCTTGTCATAAAATAAGGGTTAATTAAAGAAATCAATATATCACATAATATCCCTATATCTTGACCAACTAACAAATAAGCTTAGGTAGGACACCTTTAGCGAAGAATTTACTCGTCTCTCCCTCTAGTTCTATTCCCGATCTCGCGGAGATCATATCCTAAGCTACGATACCCATTGTGGCGCCCCCAAAATAGGTATACACTGACACCCATTACGAGTCGCCAAATACATGGTACAAAAAACAAACTACAACTTCAATAATACAAATGTAAAGTGTGAAATACGACAATATATCTTAATGAGTTTAAATATAATATTGTCTTACAGACAATATCCACACGCATAAATAAATCCCCATCATAATTATTGATTCATTATTTTACAAAATGGTGAGGACTACTAAACAACTCTCTCTAGAACCTTCATTCCATTACCCAAGCTAGTACCATTTACATTCTCGCCTCCACGAGAAGAAAAATGGAACAACAAGGAAAAGGGTGAGCTCAACTAGCCCGGTAAAGAATATTATGACTAAGATAATATACAACAAATTATCGTTAGTCTTGACGAGGAAAAAATCGATAGAATCTGATAAATGACAAGTTTCGGATCAATATTCGCGGTGAAATAATAATTCATAGAAGAGTTACGTGAGAGAATGAAATCTACTATAATCTATGAATTTAACGGTCCATCATCAATATTTTATCACTGTAACATCAATCGATATGCATACGGAATCAAATATTCATCTTTACACTACTGAGCCCGAAGATATTCATCGATTGGTCGTATTCATTTAAACACTGTTCATCTTTGCACTACTGAGGCCAAAGATATTAATCAATCGAGTCGTATTCATCTCAACACTGTTCATCTTTGCACTACTGGGCCAAAGATATTCTTGAGAAATCATTTCATTTACTACTACGGGCCAAAGATATTCAATAATATCATCATTTAAGGCGAGGATGATGAAAATATTTTTAAAAAGCGAATCCGGTGAAACAAAATGACAAGGATTAAGGATTAAGGATTCGTACTTGGTTTTATCCACGCCCAAAAATACCTCAAAAATAATCATAGTGATGTAAAATTCAAGAATGATCAAAACATGGATACAATCGAGTTAGTATCCGAATAGATATTTTGGACGAAAAGAAGAAATTTTATTTTTAAATTGAATAGTCTTGAGTATCGTGAATAGTCTTAGTATCGTGAATAGTCCGATATCGTGAATTGTAACTCAGAGCACCAAAAGATAGAAATTCCACAAAAACATCTTCACGCTTACGTGAATAGTACTTCGTGAATAGTAACTCGTGAATAATAACTCATGAATAGTAACTCGTGAATAGTAACTTCGTGAATATAACCCATGAATAGTAACTTAGACATGAAAAAGTTCCAAATTTGATAAAAACTTGGATCAACATTTCGATTATAATGATATTGAAGAAATAATATCATTCTGAAAAAAATAATATCCTTACCTCGAAAGATCGATCTTACAAATTTGAAACAGGATATAGGCTATGACTTGGACTTACCTAGTATAGCAATACTCAAAGTATACTCAAAATACTCACAAGAATCGCTCGATAATATAGAGAGAAAACTTGAGTTTACGGTGTGATTTTCAATTCTAACCTAAGCACCTATTTATAGGAAATTGCTTAGAACACCAAAAGCGAAAATTTAATAAATTAATATATATATATATATCAAATTCATCGCCAACCTTAGAATTCAGATCCTAGCATTTCCCACATGCCACCTTCTAGAAAGAAATGATAAAAAACATTTTTATAAAATAAATAATTAAAACTTACAAAATTAATTATTTGAACTTGAACTTCAATAATTCATAATAAATAGCCCTTTCATCAGAAAATTCGAATCTCGCGAGTTTTTATAGGAAATTCAATTCTCTACAACTTTACAGAAGAAAGTTTTTCCAAATTCCAAATAGAAATTGACCGAAATCCATAAGCAGGCGATTTTACGGTTTATAATCAAATTTCGGTCGATAAATGGGGTCCACCGAGCATGTTTAACATGTTTTAAACATTTATTGCAACAAAAATACTCTTCCTCCTCGTATACTCATATATCCCACATTCATTTGTAAAAATATCATAGTTAATATATTATTAAAATAATATATTTAAATGAATTATTTTATCGAGAAAAGATAAAATATTAATTTTCAACAATTGTCATTTTAAAAATTTTCTCCATCTATATCCACATAAAATCAATATTTTCCTCATCATATAAATCAATAATTAATTATTCACAAATAATATTACAGAATCACAATATTGACAACGAGGCGGTTTCAGGAAGAGGGGCTTTCGATAAGAATTTCTTCTTCTTGGGCATGATTAGGTGACCAAACCTCTCCTTAGAACGAACTTTCTAGACATTGCCAATAATGTTATCTAATAATATTATTAGGATAATGTGAGACCCAGATTTTATCAATAAAGATTTAAATTTTGTCGAAATAATTTTTAATATTATGGTGTGAATTTGAGATAATATTATAGTTGTGGGTAGTATTTATAAATTTTGCAAAGTATGCAAGTGGTTATATTATATTCGATTGGTGGGGAATATTCGGTTTAGTAGGGAATATTAAATACAATGACTCAATCATTGGTGGACCCCTAGCGAAATTATTGTCGGATGAGAAAGCGACAAAAATATTTTATTGAAATAACGGCGGAAGTTTTACAAGTAGTTCTTGTTGAACTACTTTCGGTAGTAAAAATGCGATGTCGTGTGGTTGCATAGTAGTAGTACTGCGGTATTGATTATTGATGCTTTATGTGAGAAGTCACTTTCGGTTTGATTCCATTATTGTCGATTAATAATATGAATTATTATAGCGATAATGACGTTTTGTTTTATTAAAGTATTATTAACGTAATAAAAGCGAAACATCTTTAATATAAAATAGAATACTTTATTAAAGTTATTCTATAAATAGAATATATTATATTTTATTATGCGTAGTGTTGCGTAGTGTTTTGCGTAGTGTTTTGCGTAGTATTGCATAGTGTTTGCATAGTAAAATGTTTTTATATAAATAGAATATATTATATTTTATTTAAAAGATTTTTCTTTAAATATGGATAGTCAGATTAAAGTAAATCAATACTGGATAGTTCATGGATTAATTCTTATGCATTCCATTTTCCTATAAATAGAAGCTCATTCCTTCATTATTTTCTTACGAATTCATTGAAACTACAGAGAGAAATTATAGAGAAGCTATAGAGAAAATTATAGAAAGAAGAAGAGTATTACCGCTACTTCACTACTTCTATATTAGGTTCTTTTACGGTAAGGGTGTTATTCTTTCTTCTTGAAGAGAACTTACATTATTCCATTCATTATTATTACATTGGAATAACTTTTGTAAAAGTGGCATACCTATACATAACTTTTGTATCATGGCATACCTATACTTGGTGAAATCCTTATGTTATTCCATTCTTATTATTACATTGGAATAACTTTGTATATCTGTGATTTACCTATACTTGGTGACATTCTTATTATTACATTGGAACATCACATGCATGTGTTTTTACGGACTGGTTAAAATCTTTATTATTACATTGGAACATCACATGCATGTGTTTTTACAGGACTGGTTAAAATCTTTATTATTACATTGGAATATCCTGTCGTGTGTTTTACAGGATGCAGTTCCATCTTTATTATTACATTGGAACATCACATCGGTGTGAATTTCACGACTGGTTAAGTTATTATTATTATGTTGGAATAACTGTACATACATGAAATCGCATGCGTGGTGATTTCTTTTGTTATTCCATTCTTTATTATACCCGGTTGGTTAAAACTTTGACTTCTATACTCCATGAAATTAGTAGAATATCCTTGATATTTGCGTTTCATCGATATCTTTTCATGGAAATATTCTTACGATCATTCTTGAATTTTACTCTCTGAAAGCTTGATGTCGTGTTGACAATTTGGACGTTAATAATTCATGGATTAAATAATTCTTGAACTTGTTTTATTGAATTATTATGTCATTGTCATCATCCTCATGTTATATTATGTTATCTTTGGCTTACGTGCGTAGATGAACTTAGTATGATTATGACCGAGGATCATTCGGTATAATCATGACTTGATATAAATGATGTGACAAAGTCCTCGATGGCTTTGTAATGTAGTGATGGATAATTTTGGTATGATTATGACGAGGGGTGATTCGGTATAGTCATGACCATTGATAATTTGATGAAAATCCTTGGCCAAGTGATACGGGGATGATTAGATGTGGTGGTTTATTTATTAAAGGTGAGTCTCGGTGATAAAATTGATGAAAACCTTTTAAAACCTAAAAGATAGTAGACTTTATTCTCTACTTGACTCTTTTAATGGATTGCTTATTCGCTATGATTAAAGCGGTTGTCTATTGTATTTTATCGGTTTAACTTTGTTGAAGGCTAATGATAATTTATTACGCATTATCTTAGTCATAATATTTCTTCTTTGGGCTAGTTGAGCTCACCCTTTCTTTTTCTTTGTTCTCTTGAAATGAGAACATATTTGGGACGAGTCGGGGGCGAAGTAATGGTCCGGAGGATAGCATTATTAGTCCTCACTATTACGTGAAATAGTGTGATAATAGTTGTAATGAGGACTCCTTTTGAGTTTGTATAATATCTAGTAGACAATATTTGTATTCAAACTCATAGTTTATGTCGTATTATTACCACAGCAGTTATATTAGTAAGTTGTATTTGAATTTATGTACCATGTAAGTGGCGACTCAAGATGGGTGGCGTATACCTAATTTTGGGGGCGTCTCGGTTGGTATCGAGCTTAGGGATATGATCCTGGCTAAGATGTGAGATAAGAACTAGGAGGAGAGGCGGAAATTCCTTTGTTAGTATGACCTACCTAAGTTTATTTGGTATTTAATTGGTCGGTCGGGAGTATAGGGATAATATTTGATATATTAATTAACCCTTGTGTTGTGGCGGTGTTTGAAATGGCGGTGAAAATATTCACAATGGAGTGAATGTGGCCGTTGTGACACCTTTAATCACTAATCGAGTTAATGCGATTGTTAGACGAGGAACAAATTAGAGATATCCACGTAGTAAATGAAGAACTAATTGTTGCAGAGCTAGTTAGTTTGCGCAGAGGTAGCGGTGAAAGTGAGGAAGAAGAGGAAGAAGAGGAACACGAGGAGAATTGGTTAGAAGAAATTTATGATCAAAACTTAGAATTACAAAATCGTGTTCGTGAGCTAGAAGAACGGGTTGAAGAGCGACAAGCGGTCGTGGAACAAAGGGATACAACAATTCAAAATTGGGTTACCCGATATGTGATGCTCGAACAAAATCACGCTTTGGCGGGTGTAAGATATTAAAGTTGGAATCGAGAATTTAAAAATCAAAGATCGGTGAAAGAAGAAACAAGCTGAGCGAAGGAGAATAGGCGATGCATGGGGTAAAAGCCGCATAGCTTAGCGTTGATAGTGTAGAAAAAGGCGTCCGATCAATAAAGCCAAAATAGATGAAATGGACTTTGCTTTTGAATGAAAGAATTGGGAGAACCAACATCAAATTCGGAATTACCACATGCATAGCGGTCAACCCGAATTCGATATGGATCGGAGAATAATGATTCAAATCATGGATCGGGAATGTGAAGAAGCACTTAAGGGTGGAATGTACCCTATAGTAAAGTCAAACTTCGGTAATTTAAGCGAGGCGTTTATCGAGAAACCGAGCGAAGTTATTACGGGTAAATTAATTATTGCGAAGTCTATACTTTATGAAATACAAGTTCTACCCACTCTTTTATTCTACCTAGTTGTGTTCAATGTTTAAATTTGACTCAGAAAAAAAATTAGACTTTGATTTATCTATTGAAACTTCGTTGGGAGAAACCCCGTTACCTCCAACATTTATTAATCTTGTTGTTTCAAATAAACACTTTCACGATCTTATATCTTTAAAAATTCTTGCCTTTGAGGTAATTTTTGAAAGCGATTGATTAACTACTTATTATTCTTTTTTGTAAGGTTGTTAGCTTTCATATTCCTAACCAACTTTGTTATCTGAATTCAAAGTAACCAAACCTAAAGTTAATCTTTGTTATATCAAGCCATAAGTAAAGAGCCCGATCCTTTTCGTTGTTGACTTCCTTGTGTGGAATGCAGAAATAGGACTTTACGTAGGCGACATCGTGAATGAAGATGGCAAGTTTATAGGTATCATTGTGAGGGCTATCTAGGTTAAGGGATAGAAGTCACAGTTGGTATCAATGTAACGTACTATCCAAGTCTTGGATAAGAGTACTTGATTTTGAATGATATTTCTATCATTAATAAATTTCTTGGCGTATTCTTGAAGATTTCTAGCCTACCCTAGGCGTGAAATCGAATTTTGTATTGACCCAAAGACAAAAACTCATTTCTTAAACCCTCAAATATTTCTTCAATTAAAATGAGCAGTTTCGTGGTTTATGATGAAAGTCATAATAAAAGCATTGGAATAATGAAAATCATGGGTATATGAAGTATTAGTAAGTTTTATGATGAGTTATGTTGGTTAGTATGTGAAAACATGAAAGTTTCTTAGAAATCACAAAGAGTTGAAAATCGATTTTAGGTGAAAAGCGTAACATGAAATTCAATTGACCATATCTCTTATTATATTTTGAATTTTTGAATGTGGTCAAGTCCTAGAGTTAGATCTATGAGTTACCTAACTAATCCAAGTGGAATTACTGGAAAAGGTGTTGTAGATTTTTTGTGTGGACTGATTTTAGCAAAGGAGTGCAAAGCTGCAAAAAACGAAAAAGCTTCTGCCATGATTTTAGAGAGGCTGTTTCGGCCACTTAAATTATGAGAAAAATTCTGGCCTTTTGGGACATGAAAGTATATGGTATAAAGTACCTCCTGTCCAAAAATGAGCTCATTCGACTTAAAATGAGCAAGTTATGACTATTTCAATATTTAGGTTTTTAGGCGAAAAACGCTATAATAGGAGTTCTATAACTCCGATGACCATGAAATTTAAACTGGAAGCTCACGTTAACATGTGTAAGGTCCTGCCAAGATTTGGGAATTTTGGAGTTAAACTTGAGGTAGCTAATTTCTTAAGGAATTAAGTGAAATTGATTTTTAAAAAATAGTAAATAAATTTTAAAAATTCGAGAAAATATATTTTCATTATGGGACTATATTATGCTAAATCCCAGAAAAGAAATATTTTTGGGGCTGATTTGGTATTTTTCATGAAAATAGTTTAATTACGAACATATGAGTTAAATATGTTATGTGAAAGTAACAAAGTTGAAAATAGGATTTTATGGCTAGAGAATCCTATATAGAGTATATGCATATTTTTTGATGAGGATTTGATAATTGGTGATGATATCTTATGAGTATGACATTTTGAATGATTAAATGCATTATATGGTAAAGTGTAAACAATTAAGATAAATTGTTTATAAATTTAAGAAGTGATTAAAATATTGTTATAATATTAATGTTATTAGATTATGAGATTATTAAATGATTGATAACATGGGGATATTCTTGAATCTGGATAAATTATATTATAAATGTTTAATATTTATCCTTTATCTCATTTGATTGATTCTTTATATCATTATCCTCATGTTTATATTATGTTGAAAGTCATTTTGTGGCTGTAGTGCATAGATGGACTTGGTATGATTATGACCACGGATTATTCGGTATAATCATAGCAGTAAATGAATACACAATTATCTTTGGTAGTAGTGCATGGATAATTTTGTGGTCGTGATACTTAATGAATATCCACAATGTAGTGCGGGGATGATTCGATGATGTGGATTAATTATTGAAATTTGAGTCTCAAACAATGAAATATTAATTCATGGATGTGTTCAAAGTCATCCGTGGCTTACGTGCATAGATGGACTTGGTATGATTATGACCGAGGATTGTTGGCATAATCATAGCAAGTAATGAAAACACAATTATCTTTGGTGCGTAGTGCATGGATAATTTTTGTGGTCGTGATACTAATGAATATCCTTGGCACGTAGTGCGGGGATGATTCGATGATGTGGATTAATTATTGGTGAGTCTCGCAATGAAATATTAATTCATGGATGTGTTCAAAGTCATACGTGGCTTACGTGCATAGATGGACTTGGTATGATTATGACGAGGATTATTTGGCATAATCATAACCAGTAATGAAAACCTGATTATCTTTGGTAGTAGTGCATGGATAATTTGTGGTCGTGATACTAATGAATATCCTTGGCACGTAGTGCGGGGATGATTCGATGATGTGGATTAATTATTGGTGAGTCTCGTGAATGAAATATTAATTCATGGATGTGTTCAAAGTCATACATGGCTTTACGATGCATAGATGGACTTGGTATGATTATGACCGAGGATTTTTGGTATAATCATAGCAGTAAATGAAAACACAATTATCTTTGGTAGTAGTGCATGGATAATTTGTGGTCGTGATCTTAATGAATATCCTTTATTTTGTAGTGCGGGGATGATTGACGATGTGGATTAATTATTGGTGAGTCTCGTGAATGAAATATTAATTCATGGATGTGTTCAAAGTCATACGTGGCTTACGTGCATAGATGGACTTGGTATGATTATGACCGAGGATTTTTCGGTATAATCATAACCTTAATTGAAAAACACAATTATCTTTGGTAGTAGTGCATGGATAATTTGTAGTTGTGATACTAATGAATACACGATTATCTTTGGTAGTAGTGCATGGATAATTCGTGGTCGTGATATCTTAATGAATATCCTTGGCACGTAGTGCGGGGATGATTCGATGATATGGATTAATTATTGAAATTTGAGTCTCGACAATGAAATATTAATTCATTGATGTGGTAAAAAGTCATCTTTGGTAGTAGTGCATTGATAGAATTGGTATGATTATGACCACGGATTATTCGGTATAATCATGACCGTAATTGAAAACACGAGTATCCTTAGCGGTGGTGCATGAATAATTCATGGTTGTGATCTTATTAATTTGAGTCTTAGCATTATTGGTTTCTGATTTGTATATCTTTATTTTGTAGTGCAAAGATGAATTGTTAATGAATAGCTTTGGTAGGATTTCAAAGATGAATTTAATATTTTTAAGCGATAAAGGTATTCAAAGGTATCCTCATCTCTTTATCATATCAGTCGTACCCTAATTTCGAGGCGAAATTCCATAAGGAGGAGATTGTGAGACCCAGATTTTATCGATAAAGATTTAAATTTTGTCAAAATAATTTTTAATATTATGGTGTGAATTTGAGATAATATTATAGTTGTGGGTAGTATTTATAAATTTTGCAAAGTATGCACGTGGTTATATTATATTCGATTGGTGGGGAATATTCGGTTTAGTAGGGAATATTAAATACAACTGGCTCAATCATTGGTGGACCCTACAATGAAATTATTGTCGGATTGAGAAAAGCGACAAAAATATTTTATTGAAATAACGGCGGAAGTTTTACAGTAGTTCTTGTTGAACTACTTCGGTAGTAAAAATACGATGAATCGTGTGGTTGCATAGTAGCACTGCGGTATTGATTATTGATGCTTATGTGAGAAGTCACTCGGTTTGATTCCATTATTGTCGATTAATAATATGAATTATTATAGCGATAATGGCGTTTTGTTTTATTAAGTATTATTAGCGTAATAAAAGCGAAACATCTTTAATATAAAATAGAATACTTTATTAAAGTTATTACATAAATAGAATATATTATATTTTATTATGCATAGTGTTGCATAGTGTTTTGCGTAGTGTTTTGCATAGTATTGCATAGTGTTTGCATAGTAAAATGTTTTTATATAAATAGAATATATTATATTTTATTTAAAAGATTTTTCTTTAAATATGGACCGTCAGATTAAAGTAAATCAATCTGGATAGTTCATGGATTAATTCTTATGCATTCCATTTTCTATAAATAGAAGCTCGTTTCCTTCATTATTTTCTTACGAATTCATTGAAACTACAGAGAGAAATTATAGAGAGAAGCTATAGAGAAAATTATAGAAAGAAGAAGAGTATTACGCTACTTCACTACTTCTATATTAGGTTCTTTTACGGTAAGGGTGTTATTCTTTCTTCTTGAAGAGAACTTACATTATTCATTCATTATTATTACATTGGAATAACTTTTGTAAAAGTGGCGTACCTATACATAACTTTGTATCATGGCGTACCCTATACTTGGTGAAATCCTTATGTTATTCCATTGCTTATTATTACATTGGAATAACTTTGTATCTGTGATTTACCCTATACTTGGTGACATTCTTCTATTATTACATTGGAACATCACATGCATGTGTTTTACAGGACTGGTTAAAATCTTTATTGATCTGTTGGAACATCACATGCATGTGTTTTACAGGACTGGTTAAAATCTTTATTATACATTGGAATATCTGTATCGCATGTTTTTTACAGGATGCAGTTCCATCTTTATTATTACATTGGAACATCACATGCCGATTGTGAATTTCACGACTGGTTTCGATTATTATTATTATGTTGGAATAACACATACATGCGAAATCTGCATGCGTGGTGATTTCTTTTGTTATTCCATTCTTTATTATACCCGTTGGTTAAAACTTTGACTTTATACTCCATGAAATTAGTAGAATATCCTTGATATTTGCGTTTCATCGATATCTTTTCATGGAAATATTCTTACGATCATTCTTGAATTTTACTCTGAAAGCGATATCATGTTGACAATTTGGGCGTTAATAATTCATGGATTAAATAATTCTTGAACTTGTTTTATTGAATTATTATGTCATTGTCATCATCCTCGTGTTATATTATGTTATCTTTGGCTTACGTGCATAGATGAACTTAGTATGATTATGACGGGGATCATTCGGTATAATCATGACTTGATATAAATGATGTGACAAAAGTCCTCGGTGGCACTGTAATGCGTTGATGGATAATTTTTGGTATGATTATGACCGGGGGTGATTCGGTATAGTCATGACCATTGATAATTTGATGAAAATCCTTGGCCAGTAATGCGAGGGATGATTAGATGTGGTGGTTTATTTATTAAATTTGAGTCTCGTGATAAAAATTGATGAAAACCTTTTAAAACCTAAAAGATAGTAGACTTTATTTCTACTTGACTCTTTTAATGGATTGCTTATTCCGCTGCATGATTAAAGCTGGTTGTCTATTGTATTTTATCGGTTTAACAACTTTGTTGAAGGCTAATGATAATTTATTACGCATTATCTTAGTCATAATATTTCTTCTTGGGCTAGTTGAGCTCACCCTTTCTTTCTTTATTTCTCTTGAAATGAGAAACATATTTGAGACGAGTCGGGGAGCGAAGTAATGGTCGGAGGATAGCATTATTAGTCCTCACTATTACGTGAAATAGTGTGATAATAGTTGTAATGAGGACTCCTTTTGAGTTTGTATAATATCTAGTAGACAATATTTGTATTCAAACTCATGGTTTATGTCGTATTGTACCACACATGTTATATTAGTAAGTTGTATTTGAATTTATGT
Source organism: Panax quinquefolius (assembly GCA_020205615.1). Lineage (NCBI taxonomy): Eukaryota > Viridiplantae > Streptophyta > Magnoliopsida > Apiales > Araliaceae > Panax > Panax quinquefolius. The sequence goes on from CM035152.1 coordinate 1,947,297, forward strand.
ACCATGTAAGTGGCGACTCAAGATGGGTGGCGTATACCTAATTTTGGGGCGTCTCGGTTAATATGAATTATTGCCCGATAATGAAAGATCTTTGTGTAATGACAATTATTGAAACAACGACAATATAAAATATCAACGCAAAGAATTATTAACTCGATAAAATCTTTGAGCGGTAATTACGTAACCATTATTGAGTAGTGCCTTCTACGTAAGAATCGATAATTGGTGCGATACCAAGTCTTCTTTGTTCAACAACAGCGTATTAGTGTGTTTTAACCACGGGTATTCCAACGGTATTAACAGTAACAACTACGCTAGTTATTTAAAAACAACTTATATTTGTCATTTTCTTCATCCAATCACTTTCAGTTATGGGGCCCACACATGGTCACATTGCCGTCATGCGAATATTCCCAAAGCGAAGCGAATATTCCACGACCAAACGAATATTCCCAAGCGATAATGAATATTTTATAACCACTTGCTTAATTTGAAATATTTGCATATTTAACCCTTAACTATCCACATTAATCAAATCAACCCTTACTATTTCAAAATAATAAATAAAGGAAATTCCTTTTATTTAAAAATTTGAGGGTCTTAATCTGGCGTCTTTCCATCATTGTTGAATCTCCTTTTCTTGAAATGTCCATTCTTATTATTTTTTGTACGATTACCACCAAGTGGTTACCATATATCGGCTTTATTGATTCCCTCCATGCTTGTTGTCACCGCTCGATGACTACTCTACATTTGGTATTATAATTTTTGCCATTTGCTCTCTCTTTAGTTGCGTTGACTCGTTATCGCGCTCCACTAATCGAGCCCTATTTACAACATCTGAATACAAACACGGTTTATGAGAAATAAGATGTTGGCGTATCTCTCGACTTCAAACCTCTTAAAAATATTCAAGCGCCATTCTCTCTTCATTATCCACCAGTGGAATATGAACCGTGATAACTCGCAAATTTTGCCTCGTATTGCGACACGGTCGTATTGTTTTGTTCAACTTGATAAACTCCACCTCCTTCATGTATGGCGAATACTTTCGGGAAAGTATTTGTCGTTGAATGACTCTGGAACTTCTCCCAAGATATCTTGATCTGCGAGTTGAGTACGTTTCTACCGATTCCCACGATGTCTGCCTCTCCGCTAAACATAAAAGCGTGAAAGGAACATTTTGCTCCTCGAGCATCCCAAGACATCAAATATCTTGGTAATGCTTTATCCATGCTTCCGCCTGAAGTGGTTTTGGCTCTCCTTAAACTCCGGTGGTCCCGGCTCCTTGAATTGTTTAGCGGTGGTGCTTCGAGAGTTTTCCGTGTTTCCACCTACGTTTTGGACGAGTCGCTCTCGCTTTCTTTGTTGCATAAATGCACATAAAGCCTCGAACATTTGATCATTCATCATTTTGGTCGGTGTTGTTGTTTGCATGAGGATTGTCGCCTTCACGATGCACATTATCACGATTATTGATATGTGGTGAATCAACGATCGCTTTGTGCTCCATTGATATTCTCAACATTCTCGGATGTCATTTTTGGAGACATCGCCACAAAACAAAAGGTTAATTGACATGTAACAAATTATCTCTATGTTCGACGTGAGCCAATAAAATAGCACATAAACTTAGGTAGGTCATACTAGCGAAGGTATTCCCGTCTCTCCCCTCCTAGTACTATTCTCACATCTTAGCCGGGGATCATATCCTAAGCTTTGATCTAATTGTGGCGCCCCAAAATAAGGTATACATCACCCATCTTGGGTAGTCGGATACATGGTATGTAATTTAAATACAACTTACTAATATAAAGCGTAGGTATGCAATACGACATAAAGCGTGAGTTTGAATACAAATATTGTCTACTAGATATTATGCAAACTCAAAAGGAGTCCTCATTACAATTATTATCACACTATTTCACGAATAGTGAGGACTACTAATGCTATCCTCCTCGGACCATTACTCAGTTCTCCGACTCGTCCCGGCTATATTCTCATTTCACGAGAGAAACGGTGAAAGAAAGGGTGAGCTCAACTAGCTCAAGAAGAAATATTATGACTAAGATAATGCGAGAATAAATTATCATTAGCCTCACAACAAATGATATTAAGCGATAAAATATAATGAACATCAAGTTTAACTACGGTGAACCAATGATCCATTAAAAAAGTCAAGTAGAAAATAAAATCTACTATCTTTTATGATTTAAAAGGTTTTTCATCCTTTGTTATAAATGAGACTCGACTTTAATAAATATTCCACATCATCGAATCACCCCGCTTTACTGACCGAGGATATTCTTTAGTATCACGACCACAATTATTCATACGACTACGGGCGAGAATAGTTGCGTATTCATTAATGGTCATGATCATGCCAACAATCGTGTCGTCAATGCACTACTGACCCATTGAGGATTTTTATCACATCATTTGTAACATTACGGTCATGATTACATAGAATAGTCTCTCGGTCATAATCATACCAAGTCCATCTATGCACACTCTGAGGCCACAGATGACTTTCAACATAATATAAACATGAGGATGATGACAATGATATAAGAATTGATAAAACAAGTTCAAGAATTATTTTATCCAGAAATTATTAACGACCAAATTGTCAACATGATCTTGTTTTGTAGAGCAAAATTCAAGAATGATCGGAAGAATATTTCCATGAAAAGATCTTTGGATGAAAACGCAAATATCAAGGATATTCTACTAATTTCATGGAGTATAGAAGTCAAAGTTTTAACCAATTTGGGTATAATAAAGAATGGAATAACAAAAGAAATCACCGTGCATGCGATAGGCCATACATGCGGAGTTATTCCAACAGAATAATAAATAAACGGAATCAGTCGTAAAAACGCATGCGATGCAGGATGTTCCAGCGTAATAATAATAAAGGCGGAACCGAGTCCGGTGTAAAACACATAGACGAGGATGTTCCAACAGAATAATAATAAAGAGCGGAACCGGTCCGGTGTAAAACACACACGACAGGATGTTCCAGCAGAATAATAATAAAAGGCGGAACCCGGTCGATTGTAAAACACATACACAGGATGTTCCAGCAGAATAATAAAGAATGTCACCAAGTATAGGGTAAACCAGCGTATCTGAGTTATTCCAATAGAATAATAAGCGATGGAATAACAACAGTTCTCTTCATGAATAAGAAAGAATAACACCCTTTTACGAGTACAATAAATAATATTCCCTACCTTAGAAGAATCTGAATATTGGAAAAGTGAAGTAGCGAGAATAATTTTTTCTTTCTCTCTATAGTTTCTCTTTCTAGTGTTTTAATGAATTCGTAAGAAATAATGAAGGAATGAGATTTCTATTTATAGAAAAAGCGAGGTGGCTCTTGAGTGTATGAAGGGTTGAGAAATGACTCTTGGTAATATTGAAGAGACAACTACTATTTGCTTGAAGGGTAATTAACCTTTGGAACAATCAGAAGAGGCGAGTTAACTCTTGGTAATATTGAAGGACAACTACTATTTGCATGAAGGGGTAATTACTATCGAGCGAAGGTAATTACTATTGACGAAGGTAAATACTTATCGACGAAGGTAAATACTATTGACGAAGGTAAATACTATTGTGAAGGTAAATACTATTGTGAAGGTAATTACTACTTATTCATAAAGGTAATTACTATTCACAAAGGTAATTACTATCGGCGAAGATAAATACTATTGAAGAAGGTAATTACTATTGGCGAAGGTAAATACTATTGGTGAAGGTAATTACTATTCACAAAGGTAATTACTATTATTGAAGAGACTCTTAGATGATGACATATGGACCCCCATAAAATAATCAAACTTACCACAAAACGTCTCATAATGAGACTCTTTATATACATCAAGGATTGAATAAATATTACCACAAATCATTTTATTTTAATCAACACATTTTAATCTTTCAACAATTATTAATCATTTATAACTTGTCGTCTCAATTAATAATATAACATATTATACGAGGATGATCTTTGTGACAATAATTGAATCAATAATATAAGAGATATGATCGACAATTCTTGTAGTAATAATTGAGTAAAGCTAAGTGACTTCTCACGTAAGCATCAATAATCAATCTGCAGTGTCTCTTATGCAACCACGCAGCGTATTCTTGTACTTTTACCACCGGTAGGGTAGTTCAAGCGGTTTTAACGGTAACACCTCCGGCCGTTATTTTTATAGAAAGATAATTTTGTCGTTTTCTAACTACGACAATACTTAGTTAATGGGGTCCACCTAATGATTGAGTAGTCGTACGAATATTCCCAGACAAAAAGAATATTCCCACCAAACGAATATTTTATAACAACTTGCTTACTTTGCAAAATTTATAAATATTACCCACAACTATAACATTATATCAAATTTATTCCATAATATTCAAAAATAATATTTATAGAAAATTCATCTTTATTTATAAAAGCTGGGGTCTTACACTAACCGTGAGAAGATAGAATGTGTTGGACAATGTCGCAATCTCACCCTCACCATTCAAGGATATTCTGTCACCGCCGACTACTACATTCTTCCGGTCGCGGCATGCCAACTAGTCTTAGGAGTACAATGGCTTGAGACTCTTGGACCCATCGAGATGGACTACAAGCAGCTCACCATGAACGTCAAAGTAGAAGGAACCTCCCACACCTTCCAAGGATTGGGACGAACTAGCATCGAAGCTTTATCTAACAAGGAATCTAATGGGTTACAGGGAACTGGATTTTTACTCCAAATAATTCCTTCCAGCAGCAGCTGTGACGCCCCCAAAATAGGTATACATCACCCATCTTGAGTCGCCAAATATATGGTACAAAATTCAAATATAAACTAATAATACAGCAGTCGTGTAAAATACGACAAAACACATGCTGTGAGTTTAAATACAAATATTGTCTTCTAGACAATATCCATTCTCAAATAGAGTCCTCGTTACATTTATTGTCACACTATTTAAAGGAATAGTGAGGACTACTAATACTATCATCACTGACCGTCACTCCATTCTCCGACTAGTCCAAGCTCGTTCTCATTTCAAGAAAGCAAAGTGAAAAAAAAAAAGAGCTCAACTAGCCAGTAAGAAATATTATGACTAAGATAATGCAGAATAAATTATCATTAGTCTTCAACAATGTTAAACTGATAAAATACAATAGACATCAAGTTTAACTGCAGCGGAACAAGTAATCCATTAAAAGAGTCAAGTAGAGAATAAAATTTACTATCTTTTATGATTTAAGAAGTTTTTCATCACTTTTATCGCTAAGACTCAACTTAATAAATGTGACGCCCCCAAAATAGGTATACATCACCCATTCTGAGTTGTCAATACATGGTACAGAAACAACTACAACTTTATTATTACAACAGTAAAACTGTGAGTTTGAATACAAATATTATCTTCTAGAAAATATCTATACTCAAATAGATCCTCATCACATTTATTGATACATTATTTTACAAAAATGGTGAGGACTACTAAACAACTCTCTCTAGAACCTTCATTCCATACCCCGACTCGTACTCACTATATTCTCGCCTTCTGAGAAGAAAAATGGAACAAAAAGGAAAAGGGTGAGCTCAACTAGCCCAGTAAAGAATATTATGACTAAGATAATATACAACAAATTACCGTTAGTCTTCAACAGGGAAAAATCTAATAGAATACAATAGACAAACAAATTTTAAATCAATATTCGGCAATGAAATAATAATTCATTAGAAGAGTTAAGTAGAGAATGCAAACTACTATCTTACATGTATGAATTTAAAAGTTCATCGTCTATCTTTTATCCTGTAACATCAATAAATATATATACGGAATCAAATATTCATCTTTGCACTACTGCCAAAGATATTCATCGATTAGTCATGTTCATCTAAACACTGTTCATCTTTGCACTACGGGCCAAAGATATTCTTGAGAAATCATTCATCTTTGCACTACTGGGCCAAAGATATTCAATAATATCATCATTTAAGGCGAGGATGATGAAAATATTTTAAAGCGAATCCGGTGGAACAAAATGAGCGAGGATTAAGGATTAAGTACTTTGTTTTATCCGTGTCCAAAAATACCTCAAAAATAATTATAGTGGTGTAAAATTCAAGAATGATCAAAACATGGATACAATCAAAGCTAGTATCCAGAATAGATATTTTTGACGAAAAGAAAATTTTTATTTTTCGATGAATAGTCCGTATTAAGTGAATAAATCGTATATCGTGAATAGTGCAGTATCGTGAATAGTAACTCAGACACCAAAAGTTCCAAATTTGATAAAAAAACTTCAGATCAATATTTCAACATAATGATATTGAAGAAATAATATCATTCTGAAAAAAAAAATATCCACTTACCTCGAAAGGCACGGTACTTTAGTTGAAACAGGATATAGGCTATGACTTGAACTTGCACAAAGTATAGCAATACTCAAAGTATACTCAAAATACTCACAAGAATAAACTCAATAATATAGAGAGAAAACTTGGTTTACGGTGTGATTTTTAATTCTAACCAAAGCACCCTATTTATAGGAAATTGCTTAGAACACCAAAGTAGAAAATTTAATAAATTAATAATATATATATATTTCCAACGCACACTTAATTTGCCCAACATCAGCCACCAACCAGCCCACTACACAAGACTAACAACAAAAAAATGTTTTTCTAATTTTAAATATTTTAAACTTCCAAAAATCAATTATTTGAACTTGAACTTCAATAATTCATAATAAATATCCCTTTTGCCGAGAAAATTGAATCTTGCGTCTTTTTATAGGAAATTCAATTCTCTACAACTGCGAGAAGAAAGTTTTTCCAAATTCCAAACAAAAATTGGCCGAAATCCACAAGCAGACGATTTTATAAAGTTATAATCAAATTTCGGTCGATAAATGGGGTCCACAGACATGTTTAACATGTTTTAAACATTTATTGCAACAAAAATACTCTTCCTCCTCGTATACTCATATATCCCACATTCGTTGTAAAAATATCACCATTATTATATTATTAAAATATAATAATATATTTAAATAATTATTTTATCGAGAAAAAGATAAAATTTCAATTTTCAACAATTGTCACATTAAAATTTTCTCCATCTATATCCACATAAAATCAATATTTTTCTCATCATATGAATCAATAATTAATTATTCACAAATAATATTACGAGAATCTGATATTGTGACGAGGCGGTTCCAGGAAAGAGGGGCTTTCAATAAAATTTCTCCTTCTTGGCGGCGCATGATTAGGTGGCCAAACCTCTCCTTGAAGCGAGAACTTTCTAGACATTGCCAATAATGTTATCTAATAATATTATTTAGGATAATATGAATTATTGCTTCGATAATGAAAAAATCTTGTGTAATGACAATTATTGAAACAACAACAATATATAAAATATCATGACAATTATTAAATCAATAAAATCTTGAACTATAATTCTGTAACCATTATTGAGTAGTGCCTTCTTACGTAAGAATCAATAATTGGTGCAATACCGGTAATCTTCTTGTGTTTTAACCATAGAGTATTTTAACGAAGATTAGCAGTAACAACTTACTGTTGTTATTTTTAAACAACTTATATTTTTTGTTTTCTTCATCCAATCGCTTTCAGTTATGGGCCCCACACATCATTGCTACGCCGTCGTACGAATATTCCCACAAGCGATCGAATATTCCACGACCAAACGAATATTCCCAAACAACAATGAATATTTTATAACCACTTGCTTATTTTGAAATATTTGCGTATTTTACCCTAACTATCCACATTAATCAAATCAACCCTTATTATTTCAAAATAATAAATAGAAAATTAAATTTCATTAATAATAAGTTGGGGTCTTACAACCTCCCCTTCTTATGAAATTTCGTCCTCGAAATTAACGTCACGTACACAGTGTTTGAAAAGGTGAGGATACCTCGCTTTCATTTCCGTTTCCAATTCGAGGTCATTTCCTCTATAGCATGATTCCTCCACAGAACTTTAACTTGTGGTATGACCTTTCTTGGCGTAGGACATGCTCCCTTCATCCAAGATCTTGTGGTACCTCCTCATACGTTAAGTCTTGGCTATCTCGTCGGTTTCTAACTCTATAGCGTGGTTACGGTCTTTCACATATTTACGAAATACGGATATGTGAAACACATTATGAACACGAGACATACTCGGAGGTAGCGCGAGTCTATAGGCTACATTTCTACTACTCGGTCAAGAATTTGAAATGGACCGATAAATCGTGGATTGAGCTTTCCTCTCTTCCCAAATCTTGTAACTCCCTTCCATGGAGCAACTTCATGACAATACATGATCCCCTATACTAAATTCCACGTCCTTTCGATGAAGATCCGCATAACTCTTTTGTCGATCTTGTGCTGGTTTGTATACGTTGTCGAATCATTTGGATCTTTTACGTAGTCATACGTACCAACTCGGGTCCCAACAATGTTACTTCACCCACCTCGTCCCAACATATCTTTGGAGAAGCGACACTTTCGTCCATATAATGCTTCAAATGGAGCCACACCTATACTTGCACGATAAGCATTGTTGTTGTAGGAGAATTCCACCGATGGTAAATACTTATCCCAAGCGCCCTTGAAGTCAGGACACGAGTCTTAATAAATCTTCAAGAGTTTGAATAGTCCTTTACGATTGTCCGTCTGGTTTGAGGATGGTATACGAAGCCAATAAATAAATCCGTGCCCATAGCTTTTTGCAAGCTAACCCAAAATCTTGAAGTGAATCTTGGGTCACGATCAAAACAATGGATCTTGGCATGCCATACAACCTCACAATCTCATTCACGTACATACTAAAGCAAGGCGTTCGAGGGAATAAGTCTCCGTATCGGGAAGAAATGAAGCGGACTTGGTTAATCTATCAACAATAACCCAAATAGCATTGATGCCTTGAGAAGCCGTAGGAAGACCCGTAATGAAATCCATAGTAATGTGTTCCCACTTCCATTTCGGAATCTCAAGTGGTTGCAACGGACCCTTAGGTACTAGATGCTCGCCTTTACCGTTGACAAGTTAAACACATTGAGATAAACTTTTCAATCTCTCTTCATATTGTTCCACCAAAATGTATGTCGAAGATCACGATACATTTGGTACTTCGAGATGGATTGAAAATGGTGTATTGTGTGCCTCCATCATAATCTTGTACTTCAAATCAGTCGTTAGGGACACAAAGTCTAGAGTGGACTCAAGTATTCCTTCTTCATCAATTCTCTCTTAGGAATAGCTCCTTCTTGTACTTTCTTCTTCATACGCATCATTTCGGGTTCGGTGGCTTGAGCAACCTTAACTTTTTCTATTAAAGTTGGCTCTGTCGTATACTTGACATCATCGCACTCATTCCGCATATGATATTCTACTCAACGCGTCGGCTACCACGTTCGCTTTTCAAGATGGTATTGAATAGTGTGGTCGTAGTCTTTCAATAGCTCGAGGCAAGCGTCATTGCCGTAGCGTGTTGAGTTCTTTTTGAGTGAAGAAATATTTAAGGCTTTTATGGTGCGAATATATCTCCACTTTCTCCCCATATAGATAGTGCCTCCATATCTTTAAGGCTTGAAAATTGCTTTGTCGACTCTAGATCATAGTAGGATAATTCCTCTCATACTCTTTTAAGTTGTCATGAGGCATAGGCTATGACTTTCCCACGTTGCATAAGAACACATCCTAACCCTTTGCCTAAAACATCATTTGTAGATAACAAATCCATCAAGAACCGGATGGTATTGTTAGAACAGTCTTAGAAATAAGTCTCCTCTTAAGTTCTTGGAAACTCTTCTCGCATTCTTCGCTCCAAAGCGAATTTTGTATCCTTAGGATTTATTTGGGTTAATGGAGTAGCGATTAGAGAAAACCCTTCCCACGAATCTCCGATAATAACCTTGACTAGACCCCATAAAGCTACGTACTTGATCATGACCGACTTGGTTGCTCCCAACTTTGTATTGCTTCAATCTTAGCGGGTCCACGGATACTCCATGTTTTGACACCACGTGCCCAAGAAATGTTACTTCATCAAGCGAACTCGCATTTCTTCAATTTGGCATATAGTTTGTTTTCACGAAGCCTTTGGAGTACCGGCTTCAAATGGTGCTCATGATCTTCACGACTTTTGGAATATATGAGGATGTCATCAATAAAACAACAACAAACAATGCTGATCAAATATTCCTTGAATACTCGGTTCATCATATCCATGAAAGCGCGGGAGCATTAGTTAGTCCAAAAGACATGACTAAGAATTCATAATGCCTATACCAGAGTTACGAAAGGCGGTCTTTGGAATATCCTCGATTCTAATCTTCATTGATGATATCCGAGCGAAGATCGATTTTTGAAAAAATTGTGCCCCTTATTTGGTCAAACAAGTCATCAATACGAGGTGAGGATACTTATTCTTGATGGTGACATGGTTCAATTCGATAGTCAATACAAAGTCGCATACTCCCGTCTTTCTTCTTTTACTGAATAAAGCAGGAACACCCCAAGAAGATGTACTTGGGGCGAATGAAACCAGATGTCCAACAATTCACGTAGTTGGATCTTTAACTCCTAAAGTTCAATAGGAGCCATTCGATATGGGGTTTTAGAAATGGGCTTTGTGCGGGTTCAAGATCAATAAAGAATTCAACTTCACGTTACGGGGTAGGCGAGGAAGTTCTTGAAATCGTCGGGAAAGTCAATAACAACGGGAATATTATTCAAATTTGGCGTGTCTTTATTCAAATCCATAACATGGGCTAAGAAAGCTTGACATCAGTTTTTGATAAGCGAATAGCTTTATGATTAGATATAGCGGTGATTGATTTTTATGGTTTAGTTGCTTGAATTCATACAACGGGTTGGTTAGGAATATGAAAACTAACAACCTTACGAAAATAATCAATTTTGGCATGATGAGTAGTTAACAATCAATCCCTAAAATCACATCAAAAGCAAGTATCTTTAAAGAGATAAGGTCAACGGTAAGGTGATGGTGCCAACTTGAATCAAACAAGATTTATAAGCATGATGGATGTGATGAAAGTTTCTCTAACGGAGTTTCCACGAGATAGGTCAAAGTCTAATTTCTCGAGTCAAGTTTAAGCGTTGAGCACATGCGGGAGAGATAAATGAATGGGTAGCCACGGTATCAAGTAAGGTATAAACATCGCGAGAATTTATAAATAGTTTACGTGATCACCTCGTTTGGGTTCCTCGCATTTTGACCCGATCACAACAAACGCTTCTTCCGAAATCGTTGACTTTGACTTTTACGGGATAGTCTTTTGAGTCACCGTCCCATTGAACTAGGTTTCGCTCCCGTACTGATCTCGAAAGTGATATGTCCTTCCTTTCCATAATTATAGCATACCTTGAAGCTGTTGTGGAAAGTTTGGTGATATGTCCCTCTTTTCGCATTTGTAGCATATAATGGGTGGTCGTTCTCCTCCCTTAGAACCATTTTTTTAAACCTTTATCGTCTTCACATGGTCGTTGTTAAATCTCCTCTTTTTAAAATCTCCTCGACTCGCTTCTTCTATTTTCATGGCCATGATTACCACCGGAGTGGTTACCATTTTTTGTCCGTCTGTTTCTTTCTCCATTTGGTTATCATTATTACATTGTTTCTTATCTACGAGTACGATCCACGGTTATGGTCCCTCGGTTGAACATACTCGTTATCTCGCTCTAACAATTGAGCCACATTAACAACATCTGAATAGAGAAAATTTATGAGAAATGAGATATTATCGTATCTTGGGTTTCAAACCTCTTAGAAACATCCGCGTCATCGTTCCTCATTCTCCACCAAATGAGGTGCAAACATGGATAACTCTACAAACTTTGCCTCGTCTTTGAGACACCGTCGTGTTGTTTTGTTCTAATCGATGAACTCTACTTCCTTCGTATATATAGAACACTTTCGGAAAGTATTTGTCATTAAATAATTTCTGAAATGTCTCCCAGAGACATCTTTGAGTCTTGAAATTTGGATGGGTATCTTCAGAGACTCCACGGTGATCCTGCACCGCCATGGAACATAAAGGTGGCGAATGGAACCTTCTGTTCCTTCGTGCATCCCAAGACATCGAATATCTTGGTAAATTGCTTGACCCATGTTTCCGCCGTGATCGGATCTGGCTTTCCCTTAAATTACGGTGGTCCCGACTCTTTGAAGCGCTTGCTTGTTGTGACAACCGTGAATTGCTATCATTTCCTCTGTATTTTGAACACGAGTCTCCCTAAATGTCGATTTTGCATGAACTACAAAAAGCTTTTAAACATCCCCTCGTTCATCATCTCGCTTTCGGTGGTGTTGTTCGCGGGAGGAACATTGCCCGACTTGTTGCACGTTCTCCTCGTTGGTAGTCTGAGCGTCTCCACGGTCTCATTTCCATTGTTAATATTCTCGATTCGACATTCTCAAATCTTTGTCATAAAACAATGGTTAATTAAGAAATCAATATATCACATAATATCCTATATCTTGACCAACTAACAAATAAGCTTAGGTAGGATACACTAAGAAGGATTTACTCGTCTCTCCCTCCTCCTAGTTCTATTCCCGATCTCGCGGAGATCATATCCTAAGCTACGATACCAACTGTGGCGCCCCCAAAATAGTTATACATCACCCATTACGAGTTGTCAATACGTGATGCGAAACAACTACAACTTTATTATTACAACGAGTAAAAGCGTGAGTTTGAATACAAATATTATCTTCTAGACAATATCTATACTCAAATAGATCCTCATCACATTTATTGATACATTATTTTACAAAAATGGTGAGGACTACTAAACAACTCTCTCTAGAACCTTCATTCCATTTTGACTTCGTGCTCTAAGTTATATTCTCGCCTCACGAGAAGAAAAATGGAACAAAAAGGAAAAGGGTGAACTTAACTAGCCCGGTAAAGAATATTATGACTAAGATAATATACAACAAATTATCGTTAGTCTTCAACGGGAAAAATCTAATAGAATACAATAGACAACAAATTTTAAATCAATATTCGCGTGAAATAATAATTCATTAGAAGAGTTAAGTAGAGAATGCAAACTACTATCTTACATGTATGAATTTAAAAGTTCATAAATCTATCTTTTATCCTGTAACATCAATCGATATATATACGGAATCAAATATTCATCTTTGCACTACTGGGCCAAAGATATTCATCGATTGGTTATGTTCATCTAAACACTGTTCATCTTTGCACTACGGGCCAAAGATATTCTTGAGAAATCATTCATCTTTGCACTTCTGGGCCAAAGATATTCAATAATATCATCATTTAAGGCGAGGATGATGAAAATATATTTGGATCCTCCGGAACCAAAAATCCTTAGTTAGAATGGGCGAGACCTTTTGGTGAGATTTTGAGAAGAGTTGCTCTTTGGAAAGACTGAGACGATGAAAGATTAAGGAGTTATTGGGGAGTTATCATCGTTGGTCTCTATGGTAGAATCGATTTATGGTTTACCTGCGTCCGGATGTCGTGATTCGAGTCCGCTTATCTACTCGTGAACTTAGCCAGTGAAACAAAATGATGAGGATTAAGGATTAAGGATTCGTACTTTGTGTCCAAAATACCTCAAAAAAATTATAGTGGTGTAAAATTCAAGAATGATCAAAACATGGATACAATCAAAGCTAGTATCTAGAATAGATATTTTAGACGAAAAGAAAATTTTTCATTTTTAGATGAATAGTCTTGTAAGTATTAAGTGAATAATAAGATCAGAGTATCGTGAATAGTGCCATATATCGTGAATAGTAACTCGACACCAAAAGTTCCAAATTTGATAAAAAACTTGAGATCAATATTTTAACATAATGATATTGAAGAAATAATATCATTCTGAAAAAAAATAATATCCCTTACCTCGAAAAGCAGTACTTACTAGTAAAAAACAGGATATAGGCTATGACTTGAACTTGCACCGTATAGCAATACTCAAAGTATACTCAAAATACTCACAAGAATCGCTCGATAATATAGAGAGAAAACTTGATTTACGGTGTGATTTTCAATTTTAACTTAAAGCACCTTTATTTATAGGAAATTCTTAGAACACCAAAGTAGAAAATTTAATAAATTAATATATATATATATTTTTCCAACGCACACTTAATTTGCCTAACATCAGCCACCAACCAGCCCACTACACAAGACTAACAACAAAAAATGTTTTTCTAATTTTAAATATTTTAAACTTCCAAAATCAATTATTTTTGAACTTTGACTTCAATAATTCATAATAAATAGCCTTTTTTTCAGAAAAATTGAATCTCGCGATTTTTATAGGAAATTCAATTCTCTACAACTTTGCAGAAGAAAGTTTTCCAAATTCCAAACAAAAATTGATCGAAATCCACAAGCAGGCGATTTTATGAATTTTATAATCAAATTTCGATTCGATAAATGGGGTCCACCAGACATATGTTTAACATGTTTTAAACATTTATTGCAACAAAAATACTCTTCCTCCTCGTATACTTATATATCCCACATTCGTTGTAAAAATATCACCATTATTATATTATTAAAATATAATAATATATTTAAATAATTATTTTATCGAGAAAAGATAAAATTTCAATTTTCAACAATTGTCACATTAAAAATTTTCTCCATCTATATCCACATAAAATTAATATTTTTCTCATCATATGAATCAATAATTAATTATTCACAAATAATATTACGAGAATCACAATATTGATGACGAGGCGGTTCGAGGAAAGAGGGCTTTCATATAGAATTTCCCTTCTTGCGCGCGTAAATTAGGTGACCAAATCTCTCCCTTAGGCGAGAACTTTCTAGACATTGCCAATAATGTTATCTAATAATATTATTCAGATAATATGAATTATTGCTTCGATAATGAAAAATCTTGTGTAATGACAATTATTGAAACAACAATGATATAAAATATCAATATGAGCAATTATTAAATCAATAAAATCTTTGAACTATAAATTTGTAACCATTATTGAGTAGTGCCTTCTTACGTAAGAATCAATAATTGGTGCAATCTGAGTGTCTTCTTGTGTTTTAACCACCGAGTATTTTTTAAAGATATTAGCAGTAACAACTACTGTTGTTATTTTTAAACAACTTATATTTTTCGTTTTCTTCATCAATCGCTTTCAAGTTATGGGGCCCTACACACATGCATTGGCTTGGTAAATCACGAATATTCCACCACAAGATTGAATATTCCACGACCAAACGAATATTCCAAACAACAATGAATATTTTATAACCACTTGCTTATTTTGAAATATTTGCGTATTTTACCCTAACTATCCACATTAATCAAATCAACCCTTACTATTTCAAAATAATAAATAGAGAAAATTAAATTTCATTAATAATAAGTTGGGGTCTTACAATAAATAATCCACATCATCCCTGCACTACGGCCAAGGATATTCATTAGGGTCACGACCACAAATTCCATGCACTACGGGCCAAGGATATTTGTGTATTCATCAATGGTCATGATCATGCCAACAACTGTCCATCAATGCACTACGGGACAATGAGGACTTTTATCACATCATTTATAACATTACGGTCATGATTACACCGAATAATCCCTAGTCATAATCATACAAGTCCATCTATGCACTACAGGCCACAAATGACTTTCAAAAAAAATATAAACATGAGGATGATGACAATGATATAAGAGTTCAACATGATACTGCTTTGTAGAGTAAAATTCAAGAATGCTCAGAAGAATATTTCCATAAAAAATACTGGATGAAGCGCAAATATCAAGGATATTCCACTAATTTCATGGAGTATAGAAGTCGAAATTTAAAATAAGCGAGTATAATAACGAATGGAATAACAAAAGAAATCACCGTGCGTGCGGTGCTTGCATGATAAAAGTTATTCCAGCAGAATAATAATAACGGAACGGTCGGTGAAATTCACACAAGCGGGATGTCCCAATGAGAATAATAAATGCGAATAATAAATAATGGAACGAGTCAGGACGTAAAAGCGCATGCAGACGGGATATTAAAGCGAGAATAATAAATAAAGAGCGGAACCGGTCAAGGTGTAAAATACATGCATGGATATTCCAACGAGAATAATAACAAAGGCGGAACACAGTGGAATTGTAAAACATATGAACAAGATGTTCCAGCAGAATAATAAAAAGAGAATAATAGAAGAATGTCACCAAGTATAGGGTGATCATAGATATCTGAGTTATTCCAACAGAATAATAAGAAATAGAATAACAACAGATTCTCTTCATGAATAAAAAAGAATAACACCTTACAGGTGCAATAAATAATATCCCTTACCGTAAAAAAAAGCTGGATATAAGAGTAGAAAAGTAGAGAATACTTTTACATAGTTTTCTATAATTTCTCTCTAGAGTTTCAGGTGAATTTATAAGAAATAATGAAGGAATGAGCTTCTATTTATAGGAGAATGGAAGTGTATCTTGTTTATGAACGAATTATTTTCTGAGAATTATTTCTTCAACCAAATACAATAAAGTCAATCAACTAACCAATAAAATCACAACAAAAATTAAAATATAATACATATATATAAACACATGTTTTCAACTTATATATATCAATATTATATATACACCACTTAATTTTTCTCCCCCATAACCAACATCTATCCCCCACCCACCCAATAATCAAATTCACTACACTCTTACACATCACTATCACACTACCACTTTTCCACCATTTTCCACTCACACACCCATCACTTTCACATCTCATTTTCTCCCACCATATACTCAATACACACATATACTTCCATACGTATACTCTTCCATTTCCAAAATCATTTTCCAACACATATGGGCCCACACATGGCCCCCCATCATATGGGCCCCCACCTTTAAAAATTTTCTCACAGATTATTTTGAAAAATGGGTAAATAGGAATCCATAAAATAAGCAGACTTCATAAAAAAATCACCTTAATAATTTTAACAACATTTATCATGTTTATTACAATTCACAATATTAATCGACCAGGTCGTTCCCAGGAAAGAGGGGGCTCTCCAATAAGGATTTCTCCCTATTGGCGTGCAATTAGGTGACCAAACCTCTCATTGGCAGAACTTCTAGACATCGTTAATATTGCAATTTATAATATTAATAACTCTGTCATTTCAATTATTGATTTAATAATATATAAAATATCAACAATAATTGAATCAAATAACGTGAGATACTTATGCAACAATTACTATAGCAATAATTGAACAAAAGCGAGTGATTTCTCACATAAGCATTAATAATTAATACTGGTGTGCTACTTACGCAACCAGCGCCATTATTTTTACTTTACTACCGAGGTAGTTCAACAAGATTAATAGCAGTAAAACTTCCGCCGTTATTTTCATAAAATATTTTTGTCGTTTTCTCAATCCGACAATAATTCCGTTGTGGGGTCCACCAATGATTGTGATGTCGTACGAATATTCCCTGACACAAAGAATATTCCCTGACCAATCGAATACAATACAACAACTTGCATACTTTGCAAAATTTATAAATACTACCCACAACTATAACATTATATCAAATCCACATCATAATATTCAAAAAAATATTTCGAGAAATTTAAATATTTATTCATAAAATCTGGGGTCTCACAGCAGCAGCAGCAGCGAACCAAAGTCATACCCATCTAAGATAGGCCAACTCCTAGCAAACTTCTCCCATGTATTTGAATCACCCACCAACTTGCCTCCAAGACGGTCACATGACCACCAGATCCCATTCAAATAGAAATACAGACGAGGACCCGGTGAGTGTGAGGCCATATCGATACTCTTATTACCAGAAAACTGAGATAGAGAAGATGGTAAAAGAGCTTTTGAAATCTGGTTTGATACGACCAAGTAACAACCCGTTCTCTTCACCAGTTCTGTTAGTAAAGAAGGCAGATGGTACTTGGCGATTTTGTGTAGATTATCGAGTTCTGAACGACATCACAGTTAAAGATAAATATCCAATTCCCGTCATCGATGAGCTATTAGATGAACTCCATGGAGCCAAATTCTACTCTAAATTGGACTTACGGTCTGGATATCATCAAATTCGAGTACACGAAGCTGACATTCCTAAAACAGCATTCCGGACACACGAAGGCCATTACGAATTTATAGTGATGCCCATTGGCCTCACTAACGCACCAATAACCTTCCAAAGTCTCATGAACGATCTCTTTCGTCCCTATCTCCGGAAATTTATTTTGGTTTTTTTTTATGACATTCTAATATATTCAAGATCATGGGAAGACCATCTCACACATCTATAAATTGTTCTCCAAATCCTATCAGCTAACAGTTTGTTTGCAAAAGAGTCAAAATGTCAATTCGGTGTTCCACAGGTTGAGTACTTGGGTCACATTATTTCGGAGCAAGGTGTGTCAGTTGATCCAACCAAAATCCAAGCTGTTATAGAATGGCCAACACCAACCACAGCTAAAGGAGTTCGTGGGTTCCTCGGATTAGCAGGCTACTACCGGAAGTTTATCCGTAATTTTGGATGTATAGCGTCCCCTTTGACCCGCCTCTTAAGCAAGGGAGGATTTCACTGGAATGAGGCAGCAGAGGTGGCCTTCAAACAATTGAAAGAGGCACACCAACTCTATGCCTTCCTGATTTTTCTCAACCATTCGTGATTGAATGCGATGCTAGCGGACTTGGAATTGGCGCAATTCTTACCCAACAAAATCAACCAGTAGCGTATTTTAGTGAAGCATTGAAAGGTTCAACCTTGACATTATCCACCTACGAGAAGGAAATGTTGGCTATCGTCAAAGCAATCAAGAAGTGGCATCCATATCTGTTTGGAAAATCATTTACTGTCCGCACAGATCAAAAAAGTCTCAAGTACCTATTAGAGCAACGGATTACTTACCTTTTCGGCACAAACGCGTTGGTCACGCCAAAACTACTTGGTTATGATTACAAAATTGAATATAAACGTGGGCCTGAAAACCAAGGTGCAGATTCCTTGTCACGTGTAGTTGAATTCCAATTTTTATCACTTTCTATGCCACATACAGATTGGTGGTCAATACTACAAAAAGAAATCCAACAGGACTCATTTTATGAAAAATTGATAGAGAAAAACACCTCCCAATCGGGCCACAAGCTGCTTCAACATGATGGAGTATAGTTCAAAAGAGACAAAGTTTATTTGAGCCCCACCTCCAGCTTGATTCCAAAGATACTTGCTGACTGCCATTCATCTTCTATTGGTGGGCATTTTGGATTTCATAAGACACTCTCCCGTATCAAGCATAACTTTGTTTGGCCTAGCATGCGCCGAATGGTGAAGGAATTTCTGCAGCAATGTGATGTTTGTCAACGGTTCAAAACCGATTGTATGAAGCCGGTGAGGGTTGCTTGATGTTCGCCGATCCCTCACCAAATGTGGAATAGATGTCTCGATGGACTTTATTGAGGGGTTACCATCTTCTAATAGATACTCGCCATCATGGTCATTGTCGACCGTCTAACAAAATATGCTCACTTCATAGCCTTGAAACACCCTTTTACTATTGTAACTGTTGTCAGTGCCTTTGTACCAACGTGGTTCGCCTACATGGTATTCCGACATCAATTGTTAGTGACCGAGACAAGGTATTCATCAGCTCCTTTTGGCAAACATTGTTTCAAATTGCAGGAACCAAGTTGTGTATGAGCTCCGATTCATTACCCTCGATCGGCGGACAAACTAAAGTTATAAATCAAACTTTGGAAGCGAGATTACGATGTTTTCTTTGGTGATCACCATTTAAAATGGCTCAAATGGATTCCCTGGGGCGAGTTTAGCTACAATACCTTCATTCATTCCTCTACCAAGATGACTCCCTTCCAAGCAGTTTACGGCATTCCGCCTCCAAGACTACTGGCCTATATACCAGGCACTTCCCGTGTCCAAGCTGTGGATGAATATTTGCGTGACCGCGATGCTATTCTGCGCGAGCTACGACACAACCTCCTGCAGACTCAAAATCGGATGAAATGTCAAGCGGACCAACATCGGCGCGATGCCTCGTTTCTTTGTGGGAGATTATGTGTATTTGAAACTACAACCTTATAGACAAACTTACGTAGCTTTTGGGGCTCCTGAAGCTCGTCACCGCGTTTCTTTGGACCATATCAGGTCATTGAGAAGGTGGGTTCTATGGCTTACAAATTGGCTTTGCCTCCTGGTTCTCAAATTCACAACGTGTTTCATATCGATTTATTTACGGAAGCATTTGGGGTCGATCACTCCTACTTCTTCCCAACTTCCCCTGTCTCAGATACTTCAATCATCCTTCCACAACCTGAAGCCGTCTTAAATCGACGTGTGATCAGCAAGGGAGAATATCGTCCAAAGTCTAAAATCTTGGTGAAATGGGTGGGTGCACCAGCAGCCGACGCAACCTGAAAAAATGAGTGGCGCTTTACCAAGTCCTATCCTAATTTTATCCTTGTGGACAAGGATCCTTAAGTGGGGAGGAATGATATGGACACTTTGGATACATATCTGGCACATACACTAGAGTACAGAGTACAGCAGTAGCATGTTAGAAAGTGGCTACGTGGTCTAGTTTGTTTGATTTAGTCTTTGTTTGGCAGTAACATGTTATACACGTACTAGTAGTGGCAACAAGATGGGAAGTGGTAGTGATGGTTTGATTCAATCTTTATTTGTTGAGTCAGAATAAGCTTTGGGTAGTGGGTAGCAGAGTGGGTGCTATTCTTTAGCATAATGAGTCTTGTTTATTTGTATGGGTGTTAATTTCTTTACTAGTTGTATGGCTATATATAGCCTGAATGGATTGAATGATAAGGACAATTTTATCACCAAAACAGTTTCCTCTTTATCTTAATTCTCTTCTATTCCTTAATTCCAAATTCCTTCGTACCAGATTCATGCATGCCCAAAAGAAAAGTACCGAAAGAATTTATATCAGAAATTGTATACTAGCTAGTTGTAGCCTATCATCATTCAAAACAAAAGCACATTTATTTGAAACTTCAGCGCTAAGACAAGTAATATTCATATATATTGCAAATGATCCAAGTGTTGTAAAGGTTACAACCGCACAATACAAAAAAAAACCCCTAAAGATGCCTTGAAGTAGAAATAAAACAAAGACACTTTGCACTCTGTTGAGAAATTCTCTTCACTTCTCAACTGTCACTCTTTCAACCTCTCTCTAGATCTCTCTCTCTCTCTCTCTCTCTCTATATATATATATATATATATATGTATAACTAAATAAATTAGATAAGAAGGAGGATGAGCACTCTTTTTAAATTGTCTCTTCACTCCTTTCTCTATCCAATCTTCAATCTTATTTAACCTAACTTCACCTAAAAACCTACCAAAGTAGCAAATGACAAGTGACTGGAATTACAATGAATAAGGAAAAAGACTTTCCTTGACTGCATCCCTATATATATATATATAACTGCACAATTCTTACATAACCCCAGAAAACAATGTGAACCTTCTCTTCTTTTTTTGTATTCTCAATTTCTTCCTCTTTAGGCCAAAGTGTAGCTCGAGACGGAGACGGTTGCTGGAGAGGCAGAATGGATATATACAAACTCAATGCTTTTACCAGCAGCCAAAGACTTGATCCATGCTGGAAACACATATGAATCGCCATACTTTGTGAGACCCCATAAAGGACCATAGAGCTTCGATACTGAAAGCTTGAGATCCGTCAAAGTCTTGCCAGATTTGTTGGTCACTACTGTGGAGTATCTGTAGTATGTTTTTCCATTTGAAACCCATGAAGCTGTCATCTTTTGCTCAACAGCAATTTGTTGTGAAGAAGAAACTGCAAAAACAACCCAATCACATTTGAGTTAGCATGTGCGTCTCCAAAGCTTCCATGAATCCAAAAAGGAAAAAGAATAAAAGAAACAATCTGAGCAGAAGCAAAAGAATACCTGGGGCAGGAGTTACTATAGGTTTTGGAGCAGGTTTCGGTTGGTCTGCAATGGGTTTAGGAGCTGGAAGATTTACTGCACGAGTAAATTTACTGGTTACTGATATAGAAACTAGTTTATAATCAATACACAAAAAAAGAAGAAAAAAAATACTAGTAAATTATTGAAGAAAATGGGACAAGAATCTGATACCTGGAAGGAGCTGGTTATATCCACTATGTCCAGCATGCAGCCTAGCCAATAGGCCAAGAAGAGGAGCATTGTTGTATGTAGCAGGCTCCGTTTGCTCATAGTTGTCCCTTTCATCAGCAAAATTGTCATAGGCATCAGGTCCTCCAACAATGGCACCATCAAGAAGATTTGGATCGCTTGCCTTCCTGCTGAACCATGTGGCATAGCCTCCTCGGCAACTAACAAATGAAGGGTTAACCTTAATTGACACAATTGAGGAACCGCGGTGGTGAACTTGTCGTGGATAATTGCTCCCATATCCCACCATGTAACTTGTAGCTCTTGGGTTGTCTCCGAGAATATAGTCCACCTAAATGTTCAATAAAATATGGGAATTTATATATACCCGAAATTACAGTTCTTGATATTTCCATGGTAAAGAAATATATCATATATGTACCTGAGATTTAGCAAATGAGAGAAGCTCAGATGGTTGGACATTGCCAGAAGAACACTTGAGAGATTTCCTGGCAGAGGCTAGATAGTCGGAGTAGATCGTCAGGAGGAAAGAGGCACTTGTGACAAACTGCAAGTTGTTCCATCTTTGTCGGAAAATGAGGCCTCCTGGAGTCTTTTGAACATTGTGACTGCTCTTTCCAAGGCATGAACACATGAAAAACTCGGCCTTCTCTTGGTACTTTTCGAAAACTGATGCATGGTTTCCAGCTTTCCCTGCCATTAGGAACTGCAATAAGAAGATTATAAAGACAATGAATTAATTAGCTCCCAAACAAGAAGCTATAGTCTCTACATACAAGGATATAGAACTAATTGCAAAAGAACATTTCAAATTTAGAGAACATTCAACAAGGTATCCAAAAACCACATTAAAAGTCAACAAGTTATGTTTGTTTCACCCTAGAAGAAAGAAATTACAAAATGGATATCAGTGGCTTGCTATATGTTAGCTTTGTCTATCAATTACGCAAGAAGTCTTTAAACAATTTTGAACTCCCTCCGCTACATATTTCCTTTTAGTCTGTTCCAAAATACAGATACATTTCGACTATAAAGTGACATAATATTCTTAATCTGCCATTACTTTTTCTAACACCACCCCACTACAAATTAATTCGTGAGTAACATTCTAGGTTGCACCATGGCACATAAACTTCATACAGAAATAAGTGCTAGTTACCAAAGCATTACATTTACCAGTTGAGTTATATACTTAAATCTCCCAAATTAATATATATTCATAATCAGTCTTGAAATTATTACCTTGGCAACAAGAGTTTGGACACCAGCATATTTAACATCCCATCCAAATTCAGTCATGGCCCAACCAGTCCCACCAAGGGCATCACCATTGTTTCCAAGGTAGTTAAAGTAGTACTCACTGTTTGTTGCCTTGTACAACCATGCAGCTCCCCACAGTAATTCATCCTGATAAATTAAAATTATAGATAAGTAAAATAATTTAAATGTGTAAAATCTTACAATATTAAATCACGCAATTAAGAAACCTTTAAAAGGAGATATGATAACGTACAGCATATCCACTGACAGAACGGTAGTACTTCTGAGCCACTGTAATGCTGCTATCATATTTGCCCCTGTATTTGTCCGCAAAGTCGAACAGCTGAAAACAATAAAGTTGATAAACAACGTTCAACATTTTTCATTCATTAATGTAAAGTTATAAAGGGCAAAGTTGGAAAAATGAATATATGGATTGTGTGGACTGGTACCATGTGACCGCCGACACTCATCACGCGTGACACGTAACAACCCCTACCCAAAAGGCGTGGTTTACGGAATAATAAATTGGACGATAGAGATCTAATTGTACACAATACTTGTACGGTCCACAATTAACGGCAACGGGCCCTCCATGATCCCATTTAAGCGCCGAACTAAAGAAATATGGGAAAGCCCAAATATTCCAAAGGCGAACATAATTTAATCTTCAAATCTATTTTTTAAAACAAAAATAGTGTGCCCCCCCTTCCTTATACTCTGACATATAGACTGCTAAGTACTTATTTATTTTTTAATAAAATAAGTGGCCTTTTATTTCTTTTTCTTTTTTTTATAATTTTTTTACTGAAATTAAATTAATTGGGGGGCGTCCGGTGCGGTACTAACGACCGGTAACGTGTAAACACAGTTTATAGTGTTTTTTTAATAAAAAATATACTTTTTTTATAATTTTTTGTTCAAATTTATTATATTATTTTTTATTTATTATTCTTATAATTGTGGTTAAAAAAAAAAAATTACACGTTACCGATCGTTAGCACCGAACGGCCCCTGGACCCAAATTAAACACACATCCTATTTAATCATTGTTGTGACATTTTTATCTCGGCTTTGCAATTTATTCAATAGAGATATAATATTATTGAAGTATATATTTTTATTTTTTCCTTATGTTCATAGTCTTCTTTTATGCCGATTGATAAAGAGAGAAGTTTTAAGAATGTCCAAAAATCTAAATTAACTAATCAAAAGAATTATACTTAGGCAGTCCATGGGAAAGTGAAAGGGTGATAGGACCCATATTCTACTTTGGAGCTAATATTTGACCAGCTTAACAGCTTTACTTTATAGTAAATTGGCGGGGTGAAAAAGAAAAGTTTGAAAACAAAGGGGTTAAAGGTTTAGTGACTTGCTTTTAGAGTAATATATTTATAAATTATTTTTGGAATATCAAAATACTTTTGCCATGCAAGTCCGCTAATGTGCGCCACAGGTTTTGGTCTCTTATTAATCCGTGAAGATTCATGTTTTTAATGCTGCGCTGCTGCTGCTGCTGCTGCTGCTGGTAACATACACGGGCAACAACAAGCCAGAGTGCCTGACACAAAGGTGAGGCAATCTTAACTGCCTATTAACGTCAACTCTCAACTGTCCAATAAACGTACGCATCCTTACCACTCTTGCTATCATACGCCAGAACAAATGTTTATGTTTGACTAATTATAGAGGAATGATATTTTTAGCCCATATTTATTTTTTACATTGTTTTACATTCCAACACAAATGTATTTTAATAAACAAGGTACAATTTTGAGATGTGTAAACATAGACTACTCGTAAGGTGAGAGCAGTAGTTATAAGAGATTGATATTTTTACACAATGTTTTTTCATATTAATAATAGACGGGTCCCACAATTATGTGGTAGAAATTTTATAAAAATATTAAATTTTAATTATAAAATATCAATTCTCTAATTATATTGTTAAAATAATAAGTGTCGTTAAAATTTTAAAATATTATTAACATTGATGTAAAAATATTGCATATTTATTTTGAGAGCTCTAGCATTATCAACAACTTAATTGGGACTGAAATGGAAAGAATTGAGTGGAAAAAAAAATTATTACCCCTAATAATAAAATTTCCTTCAATGAGATTATAGGAAATAAGTTGAACCCACCTGATAGGCATGAGAAAGGAGCGTTTTGGCATAGGAAGGGTTTGAGCGGCGGAAGACCATAGAAGCGGCGGCCATTGCGGCGGCGGTTTCGCCGGCAAGGTCGGACCCGGGGTTGCTAGGGTCAATTCTGTAAGCTTGGCGAGAGGTGGTCATGTCCTCCGGCCTTTGCCAGCAGTAGTGGTCAGTGTTACCATCCCCAACCTATTTTACAAAATCACCATCAAGCTCGTTATCACCAACCCCATTAAAATAAATATTAATTGACTTATCAGATTTGCGAGTAATCCATCAAACGAAAGATAAAGCTATGAAAATGACATAAAGATAACTCATAAACAACTTTTCATTCGAACTAAAATATTGCTCATTTTTAACAAATTAGAACCAATAGGTGAAGTGTGAAATACATAACAGCATAAAATTAAATTTATAAATAATGTAAATGCTTATGTAAAAACAGAGGAATATCTTAATATGAATGGCTAAAAAAATGATAGTTCTTAACCAACAAATAAAAGATGCACAAACTGAAGAAATAGTGGTAATTGAGTACCTCTCCATATAAAACATTGGCTTCTGGATGGGCTTTAATAAGATAGTCAGTTCCCCACTTAACAGCATCCATGGCATTTCCGAGCTCTCCACTTGAAGCCATTTGCTGCCCATACTCTAAAATGCTCCATGACATCATTGTCACTGTAAATGCCATGGGCAGTCCAAACTTCACATTGTCCCCTGCGTCATAATACCCTCCAACCAAATTCACCTGCAACAAATCAAAACATTTAAAACCTAAAATATTCCCTATTTACTTTTTCCATTTTTTGTTCAGACAGGTCTCACAGTTTAATTCATAACCATTCTAGTAGCCAACGCAAAAATAGAAAAGCAAAAAGGGATTTAGGCAAATGTTAATGAAATATCTAGTTTGTGAAAATGTGAACTGAATTAAGCTGAATTGAAGTATACCCAGATGGGCGTAATGGATTTGTAGTACTTATAAGAACAGAGGAACTTACACCGACATTCTTGCCATCATCAAGACCAGAATGGCCCCTCCATTTAATTCTCTGGTTACTGGGAAGGTAACCAGATCTCTGAGCTTCAAAGAAGAGAATGCTCTTGGTGAGAGCCTCGCCATAGTCATGGCCAGCTAAGGCCAAAGGAAGAAGCCCAAGAAACAGAAACAGAGGAACCATAGTACAGAGTCTCACAAATTTCTCCATTAATTTTACAACAACACTCAAAAGTATTTCAAATAAGAAAACTAGTATCCCCAAATATAAACACAAAAAGATATTGATCTGTTCTGTGTATATGTATCGCAAATTTGTAATGTTGGTCTGGTTTATCAGCTAAAACTTCTAATAAACCCACCCAGAGCAGAATGAACCCTCAAAAGAGTGAAGGGAGAGAAAAAGAGAGAGGGGATTGAGGAAATGAGAGGAACTTAAGGCACTATATATGGAGGGAAGGAAGTTGCCTATTGTTCAGAAATTTGGCAGATTTAATAAATGCAATTCTAAATTATTAGCAATTTTTACTAATTTGAAACTTTTTAAAAAAACAAATATTACAAATTGAGGGCGATATAAATAAATAAATAAATGATTGAAGAGAGAGAGAGAGAGAGAGAGAGCAGAATCATGTGTTTTTGTTGGGCCTTTTACTTGGAAGGGTCGGTGCTGAACTTTATATTGATTTTGTATTCAAAATGGCAAGAAATTACTGCAGACAATCAGGAAAGAAATTAGATATAATTAATGAACATCATACATAGTGTGTGTTTTATTATTTTATTTATTTATTTATATAAATAAGTACGATTTTTAATGGGGGGCTCCGGAGATTTACCAAATCAAAACAAGCAAGAGGAAAGTGAGCGTAGGGTTGTAACAGGGGAGTCAATTTTTTAGAAAAATTGTGTCTCTAGTGTCTCCACTTGTGAATTGTCCACATTGCCCATACTCTTCAATTCTTGATTATTTGCTTGCTTGTATGATGCAGAGCATGGAAAGTGCCAGTTGGATAGAGGTGATTGGACCATAATCTGGTATGTACCGATAATTTTTGCACAACTCAACTTCATACTAGTCCAAAATGCACAGCTCAAATTCATATTTTGCTAGCATCTTTTGCAAAATGCTTCGAATATCAGTCCTTACATTAGATACAAATAACAAAAATTTATAAAATAATTATTTTTTAATCTATCACTTAGTAAAAGTAAGAAGAAGTTAAAATTAACTAAGAAAGTAAATTTTTTTCTAATTATCCTCCTAACTCATTTTTCAAACAAAAATATATCTCTATAATTAAAGACTAAAATACAGTTTGCACCCCAAATTTTATAGCATTGTTGAGGTTTATATCTTAATATTTAAAACGTATCAAAGTGCACCTTAAACTTCTTTTTCGCTAAACAAAATACTCCCTCTGTACAATTAACTGATTAAAAATGACCGGATATTATTGTAAACCCATTTTATAAAAGGCAAAATCAGAAAATCATGTTTAAGAAAATTAAAAATTTTATAAATATAAACAATAAACCACACCCCCAAATATAACTCAAACCCCAGCCCCAGCCCTAATTCCCAAATCATTTGTTCATATCTTTAATTTTCAAATTCTAACTATCATCATCCAACCCAAAATGTAATCCATTTCTTATATTCATCTCTTACTTCACTGTTGTAACAATTTAAAATTAAAATCACAAAAACAAAATTCCAAAGGCAGATCGGCACAATGATTACTTCTATCCAACAAATTGAAAAGCTTATCAAAATGGTTTGAAGAATTTACGCAAATTAAACACAATAAAACCATCAATCTCAAAAACTAAGAGGCGATAGTAGTCCCCTGGATTGTTATTTGAATTTTTGATCCATTTCAGGGTATCATGCTTATTCACCAGCAACTTCTGTACTTGAATGACTAAAATATTATAGACCTCACTAATTTAAACCTAGTGACCCATTTACTGTTACTTAATGTTAAAACTGAATCCATGGTAAGGTTGTCAATTATTTAATATAATACTGACACGCAAAAAAAAAAAATCGTATACATATTAATACGGTATTCATTAATTGATCAAAATTAACTAAAAAACTGATAATGGTAGTGGCTATCTTAGTAATATCTTCTTCATTGCCTATTCTGTAAATGACTTTAAAAAAAATTGAGAAAACAAAAAAGGCCAAAAAGGAACAAGATGCGGTGCAAATATTTGGGGCCCACATGAAACCACTTTATTCCTAACCGCAATCAACGGTCTCAGCTAGAAAAAGATAGGATAAACCATTGTACTTTGGTAAAGATAGAAGTTTAAAAAACAGGAAATATGGACACGTTATAGTAAGTCAAAAGAGCAACATTCCGCAATTACCGGCAAGCGCCGGTTTTCTTACGGTCACGGCAGTGTATCCCAATTCCCACCATTGGTGTAATCGGAAAATAGTTAGCATTAAGTTAATTTTGATCAATTGATCAATACAATATCGACATACAGGTCAGGAGATAATTTTGATCAATTGATCAATACACTATCGACATACAGGTCAAGAGATAATTTCTACGTGTCAGTACTGTATTGATCAATTAACCAATTTATTATAAAATTAATTTCATAGTAACCGGATCTGTGTAATCGGCTGTCCCCCACTTAGCATCTTCACCGGCAAAAAACTTTCCACTCGGTAGTTACTTGGTGTTCTTTGTCTTCCGAGCTTTACATATTGGGGGAAAATCTAAATTTTTGTTATAAATAAATATATATATATATATATGGAATTTGTTATGGATCAAAAAATATCATATATCATTTATACCTTTCATTAGAAAAAGAAAGGGTTGGGATTGCAAAGGAATTCACGTGGTCCGCTAGTACTTCTAGCAGACGTGATTAATGAAAATTTTGGACAAATTTGTCCCCACTCAAAACACCAAAAAATTAATTATTCATGGTCCGCTAGAAGTACTAGCAGATGTATTCATTCCGCTGGAAGTACTAGTAAATACATAGCAAATAGTCAAGAATAGCTATGACGACGGTTTCCATCGTTATAGCTCAAAAAACCGTCGTCATAGCCGACTGTGTAATACAGAGCTGTGTACATACATTATATATATATATAAGGGAATATTATTTTTAAATGTATTTTTTTATATTTCTACATACTTCCTTTTCACGTGAAGGTGAAACTCACTATATGTACATCTGAGAGGACCATGCAAAAATATCAAAAGAATATGTAAAAAAATCAGTTTTCTATATGTATATATATAGTCAAAGTTAGTTTTGAAGTGTTTATTGTTTAATACTAGAGATCATCTTTTTTTAAAATTCGACAGACGTGTACATTGTGACGCCCCCAAAATTAGGTATACATCACCCATCTTGGGTCGCCACTTACATGGTACATAAATTCAAACACAACTTAATTATACATCTGTCGTGTAACATACGACAATACATAAACTGAGAGTTCTAATAGGAATATTGTCATTTAGACAATATCCATACTCAATGAGTCCTCATTACATTTATTGTCACACTATTTAACAGAATAGTGAGGACTACTAATGCTTATCTTGGGACCATCACTCTTTTTCCGACTTCGTCCAAATTTATAATCTCATTTCTGAGAAACGGTGAAAGAAAGGGTGTGAGCTCAACTAGCCCGAAGAAGAAATATTATAACTAAGATAATGCGAGAATAAATTATCAATAGTCTTCAACAATGTTAAACCGATAAAATACAATAGACAACCGGTTTAAGCTGCAATGAATATCTGATCCATTAAAAGAGTCAAGTAGAAGATAAAGTCTACTATCTTTTAGGTTTAAAAGGTTTTCATCAATTTTTATCACTAAGACTCAATTTAATGAATAAACCACAATATCTAATCATCCCCGCATACCACGGACAAGGATTTTCATCAAATTATCAATGGTCATGACTATACAAGAATCACCCCCCGGTCATAATCATACCAAAACTATCCATCATTGCATTACAGCCACCGAGGACTTTTGTCACATCATTTATATCAAGCCGTGATTATACAAATGATCCTCGTCATAATCATACTAAGTTCATCTACGACGTAAGCCAAAGATAACATAATATAACATGAGGATTGTGGCGCCCCCAAAATAGGTATACACAACACCCATTCTCGAAGTCGCCAAATACGTGGTATAAGAAAGCAAACTACAACTTCAATAATACAAATGTCGTGTGAAATACGACAATATATATGTGAGTTTAAATACAAATATTATCTTCAGACAATATCTATACTCAAATAAATCCTCATCACATTTATTGATACATTATTTTACAAAATGGTGAGGACTACTAAACAACTCTCTCTAGAACCTTCATTCCATACCCCGACTAATACTCGCTACATTCTCGCCTCCGAGAAGAAAAATGGAACAACAAGGAAAAGGGTGAGCTCAACTAGCCCGAAGGTAAAGAATATTATGACTAAGATAATATACAACAAATTATCGTTAGTCTCCAACGAGGGAAAAATCGATAGAATACAATAGACAACAAGTTTTGGATCAATATTCGCAATGAAATAATAATTATGTAAGAGTTACGTAGAGAATGAAATCTACTATAATCTATGAATTTAATAGATCCATCATCAATATTTTATCCCCTGTAACATCAATCAATATTCATCTCAAATCAAATATTCATCTTTGCACTACTCTGCCAAATATATTCATCGATTCCATTCGTATTCATCTCAACACTGTTCATCTGCACTACTGGGCCAAAGATATTCATCGATTAAGTCGTATTCATTTAAACACTGCTCATCTTTGCACTACTGCCAAAGATATTCTTCAGAAATCATTCATCTTTGCACTATGGGCCAAAGATATTCAATAATATCATCATTTAAGATCGAGGATGATGAAAAATATTTTTAAAGAACGAATCCGGTGAAACAAAATGACAAGGATTAAGGATTAATGATTCGTACTTTGTTTTATCCATGTCCAACAATACCTCAAAAATAATCATAGTGGTGTAAAATTCAAGAATGATCAAAACATGGATACAATCAAAGCTAGTATCGAGAATAGATATTTTGGACGAAAAGAAGAAATTTTATTTTTCTATGAATAGTGTCAGATATCGTGAATAGTGCCGAGTATCGTGAATAGTAACTCCGACACCAAAAGATAGAAATTCCAAAAAAAACATTTTCACGCTTACCATTAATAGTACTCGTGAATAGTAATCGTGAATAAGAACTCATGAATAGTAACTCGTGAATAGTAACTCATGAATAGTAACTCATGAATAGTAACCCCAGAGCATGAAAAAGTTCCAAATTTGATAAAAACTTCAGATCAACATTTCAAAGATAATGATATCAAGAAATAATATCATTACGAAAAAAATAATATCCCTTACCTCAAAGAATCAAGATTGCCTAAGGAAAGGAAGGTGGAAGTGATCTTTGAATGAAACTTTATACTAAGCAAAGAACTCTCAAAGTATCTAAATACTCACAAAAAATCGCTCAATAATATAGAGAGAAAGAGAGAAAACTTTGTTTACGGTGTGATTTTCAATTCTAACTTAGCCCTCTATTTATAGGAAAATGTTAAATTACCAAGCGGACTTCGACTCTTTACACGATGGTTTTACTCGCTACTATTGCCACCCACCACATTTGAAATAAAATTCAGCATATTTCTTCACCAACCACAAGTGGGGCCCACTCAATTCTAAAATTTTCCACCAAAATCAATTATAAACCTAATTCTAATCGGATACCTCTTAAAATTCATAACAAATCATTCGTGTGAATTTTTAACGGTTCAAAATTTGTGGACATATACTCAACTTATGTATGTATAACATACCCAAAATTACCACAATCCAACGGTCGGATTAAAAATTATAACCCCCGCAATATATCTCAAAACCCCTGATTTAATTTTTAATACCTCCAATCCGATAAAATACTGATAAAACACCTCAACATAATTTCTTCATTTATAACCACATAAATAAATCCATCATTTATATCCACATAAAATAAATATTTCTTTATCATATGAATCAATAATTAATTATTCACAAATAATATTACAGAATCACAATTATGACAACCAGGCCGTTCCCAGGAAAGAGGGGGCTTTCCAATAAGGATCTCTCCTTCTTGGCGCATGATTAGGTGACCAAACCTCTCCTTAGAGCAGAACTTTCTAGACATTGCCAATAATGTTATCTAATAATATTATTCAAATAATATGAATTATTGATCCGATAATGGGAAATATCGCAAAGTGACAATTATTGAACAACAATAATATAAAATATCAACGCAAGCAATTATTGAATCAATAAAATAAAATATTGAACGAAGAATTCACTGTGTAAAAATTATTGAGTAGTGCCATCTTACGTAAGGATCAATAATTCAACAATATCTGCAATACCGCAGGTGTCTTCTTGCAACGACGCCAGTATTCTTGTATTTTAACCAAGGGTATTCAAGCGGTCTCTGCAGAATAACAACTACATAGTTATTTTTAACCAACTTATATTTGTCGCTTTCTCATCCAATCGCTTTCAGGTTATGGGGCCCACACATGGCTACTTGTGCCGCAGACGAATATTCCCCGACAGCATTTAATATTCCACGACCAAACGAATATTCCCAAACAACAATGAATATTTTATAACCACTGCTTATTTTGAAATATTTGCGTATTTAACCCTTAACTATCCACATTAATCAAATCAACCCTTACTATTTCAAAATAATAAATAAAGGAAATTCCTTTTTATTTAAAAAAAAAATTTGAGGGTCTTACATCCTCCCTCCTTATGAAATTTCGTCCTCGAAATTGACGTGCACGATACACGGTGTGTTTGAAAAGGTGAGGATACCTCGCTTTCATTTTCGTTTTCAATTCCTGTGTCATTTCCTCTATAGCATGATTCCTCCACAAAACTTTAACTTGTGGTATGACCTTTCTAGCGTAGGACATGCTCCTTCCTATCTAAAATCTTGACAGTGTACCTCCTCATACGTTAAGTCTTCTTGGCTATCTCGTCCGGTTCTAACTCTATAACGTGGTTCGGGTCTTTCACATATTTAAATGCAACCGATATGAAACACATTATGAACACGAGACATACTCGGAGGTAACGCGAGTCTATATAGGCTACATTTCTACTCGGTCAAGAATTTGAAATGGACCAATAAATCGTGGATTGAGCTTTCCCTCTTTCCAAATCTTGTAACTCCTTCCATGGAAGCAACTCGCATGATAATACACGATCCCCTACATTAAATTCCACGTCCTTTCGATGAAGATCCGCATAACTCTTTTGTCGATCTTGTGCTGCAGTTTGTATACGTTGTCGAATCATTTGGATCTTTTCGGTAGTATATACGTACTTAACTTCGGGTCCCAATAATGTTGCTTCACCCACCTCATCCCAATATATTGGAGAACGACATTTTCGTCCATATAATGCTTGAATGGAGCCACACCTATACTTGCTCGATAACTGTTGTTGTAGGAGAATTCCACCAATGGTAAATACTTATCCCAACCGCCTTGAAATCTAGGACATGAGTCTTAATAAATCTTCAAGAGTTTGAATAGTCCTCTCGATTGTCCATCCGTTTGGGGATGGTATCTTAGAACTAAATCGCAAATCCGTGCCCATAGCTTTTTGCAAGCTAACCCAAAATCTTGAAGTGAATCTTGGGTCACGATCCGAAACTATGGATCTGAGCATGCCATGCAACCTCACAATCTCATTTACGCACATACTAAAGAAGGCGTTCAAGGGAATAAGTCTCCGTGTCGGCAAGAAACGAAGCGGAGACTTGGTTAATCTATCAATGATAACCCAAATAGCATTGATGCTTGAGAAAGCCGTAGGAAGACCCGTAACGAAATCCATGGTAATGTGTTCCCACTTCCATTCCGGAATCTCAGTGGTTGCAACGGACCCTTAGGTACTAGATCTCTCGCCTTTACACGTTGACAAGTTAAACACATTGAGATAAACTTTGCAATCTCTCTTCATATTGTTCCACCAAAATGTATGTGAAGATCACGATACATTTTAGTACTTCCAGGATGGATTGCAAATGGTGTATGTGTGCCTCCATCATAATCTTGTACTTCAAATCGTAGTCGTTAGGAACACAAAGTCAGAGTGGACTCAAGTATTCCTTCTTCATCAATTCTCGCTTAGGAATAGCTCCTTCTTGTACTTTCTTCTTCATACACATAAGCTCTCAAGATGCGGTGGCTCGAAAGCAACCTTAACTTTTTCTATTAAAGTTGGCTCTACGCGTATACTTGACATCATCGCACTTTCGTTCCGCATATGATCTTTCTACTCAACGCTACCAAACTACCACGTTCACTTTTCCGGGATGGTATTGAATAGTGTGGTCGTAGTCTTTCAATAGTTCGAGCCAACGTCATTGCCGCATGTTGAGTTCTTTTGAGTGAAGAAATATTTAAGGCTTTTATGGTCCGAATATATCTCCACTTTCTCCCCATATAGATAGTGCCTCCATATCTTTAAGCGAAAACGATTGCGCTAACTCTAGATCATAGTAGGATAATTCCTCTCATACTCTTTAAGTTGTCATGAGGCATAAAGCTATGACTTTCCCACGTTGCATGAGAACACATCCTAACCCTTTGCTCGAAGCATCATCTTGAGATAACAAATCCATCAAGAACCGGATGGTATTGTTAGAACAGTCTTAGAAATAAGTCTCTCTTAAGCTCTTGGAAACTTTTCTCGCATTCTTCGCTCCAAACAATTTTGTATCCTTAGAAGTTAATTGAGTTAATGGAGTAGCGATTCGAAAACCCTTCCACGAATCTCCGATAATAACCAAATAAGCCTCAAAAAGCTACGTCTTGATCAATTTCGACTTGGTTGCTCCCAACTTTGTATTGCTTCAATCTTCACGGATCAACAGATACTCCATGTTTTGACACCACATGCCCAAGAAATGCTACTTCCTCAAGCCAGAACTCGCATTTCTTCAATTTGGCATATAGTTGGTTTTCACGAAGCCTTTGGAGTACCAGCTTTAAATGGTGCTCATGATCTTCACGACTTTTGGAATATATAAGGATGTCATCAATAAAGACAACAACGAACTGATCCAAATATTCCTTGAATACTCGGTTCATCATATCCATGAAAAAGCGCAGGAGCATTAGTTAGTCCAAAAGACATGACTAAGAATTCATAATGCCCATACCGAAGTTCGGAAGGTCTTTGGAATATCCTCGATTTTAATCTTCAATTTGATGATATCCGAGCGAAGATCGATTTTTGAAAAGAATTGTGCCCTCAGAATCGGTCAAACAAGTCATCAATACGAGGTGAGGATACCTATTCTTGATGGTGACATGGTTCAATTCGATAGTCAATACAAAGTCGCATACTCCCGTCTTTCTTCTTCTTTACAAATAAAAGCAGGAGCACCCCGAGGAGATGTACTAGGACGAATGAAACCGATGTCCAACAATTCTCGTAGTTGGACCTTTAACTCTGAAGTTCATATAGAGCCATTCGATATGGGGTTTTAGAAATGGGCTTTGTACCAGTTCAAGATCAATAAAGAATTCAACTTCTCGTTCGGGGTAGGTAGGGAAGTTCTTCAGAAATCGTCGGGAAAGTCAATAACAACGGGAATATTATTCAAATTTGACGTGTCTTTATTCAAATCCATAACATGGGCTAAGAAAGCTTGACATCCGCTTTTCAATAAACGAATAGCTTTATGATTAGATATGACGTTGATTGATTTTAATGGTTTAGTTGCTTGAATTCGCATAACGAGTTGGTTAGGAATATGAAAACTAACAACCTTACGAAAACAATCAATTTTGGCATGATGAGTAGTTAACCAATCAATCCCTAAAATCACATCAAAAGCAAGTATCTTTAAAGAGATAAGGTCAGCGGTAAGGTAATGGTGCCAACTTGAATCAAAACAAGATTTTAAAAGCGGTGGATGTGATGAAAGTTTCTCCTAACGGAGTTTCCACAGATAGATCAAAGTCTAATTTCTCCCGAGTCAAGTTTAAAGCGTTGAGCACATGCAGGAGAGATAAATGAATGGGTAGCACCCCAGATCAAGTAAGGTATAAACTTCGCGAGAATTTATAAATAGCTTACCCGTGATCACCTCGTTTGGGTTCTCGCATTATGACCGATCACAACAAACGCTTCTTCCCGGAATCGTTGACTTTTGACTTTTCCGGGACGATCTTTTGAGTCACCGTCCTCATTGAACTAGGTTTCGCCACCGCATAATCTCGAAGCGATATGTCCTTCCTTTCCACAACTATAGCATACCTTGAAGCTGTTGTGGGCGGTTTGACCGATATGTCCCTCTTTTCAAGCATTTGTAGAATATATGACCGGTGGTCGTTCTCCTCCCTTAGAACCGATTCTTCACTTGCAAGACGCTATCGTCTTCACATAGTCGTTGTTAAATCTCCTCTTTTAAAATCTCCTCGACTCGCTTCTTTACATTTTCATGACCATGATTACCACCGGAGTGGTTACCATTTCGTAAAATCTGTTTCTTTCTCCGCATGAGTTATCATTATTACATTGATCGCTATATCTCTGAGTACGATCCTCGGTTATGGTCCCTCGGTTGGCCACTTTCGTTATCTCATTTCTAATAATTGAGCCCCTGTTTACAACATCTGAATAAAGAGAAAGTTTATGAGAAATGAGATCTTGACGTATGCCGTGTTTCAAACCTCTAAGAAACATCCGCGTCATCGTTCCTCATTCTCCACCAAATGAGGTGCAAAACACGGATAACTCTCGCAAACTTTGCCTCGTCTTCGAGACACCGCCGTGTTGTTTTACTCTAATCGATGAACTCCACTTCCTTCATACGATTGAACACTTTCGGGAAAGTATTTGTCATTAAATAATCTCTCAAACGTCTCCCAAGACATGCTGAGTGCGCATTTGGATGGGGTACGCTTCACAAACTCCCACCATGAGTCTGCCTCGCCACGGAACATAAAGGTGGGGAATGGAACCTCTCATTCCTCCGTGCATCCCAAGACATCGAATATCTTGGTAATTTGTTTGACCCATGTTTCCGCCGTGATCGATCCGCTTTCCTTAAATTCACAGTGGTCCCAACTCTTTGAAGCGCTTGCATTTGTGACAACCCGTGAATTGCTATCATTTCTCCTGTATTTTGAACACGAGTCTCCACAAATCGATTTTGCATGAAGCTGTGAAAAAACTTCTAAACATCTCCTCGTTCATCATCGCTCCATGTTGTTGTTCACGGGAGGAACATTGCCCGACTGTTGCACGTTCTCCTCGTTGATGAGTACAAGCGTCTCCACGTTCTCATTTCCATTGTTAATATTCTCGACGAAATTCTCAAAAATCGTCATAAAACAAGGGTTAATTAAGGAAATCAATATATCACATAATATCCCTTATATCTTGACCAACTAACAAATAAGCTTAGGTAGGACACACTAGCGAAGGATTTACTCGTCTCTCTCCCTCCTAGTTCTATTCCCCGATCTCCGCCAGAGATCATATCCTAAGCTACGATATCAATGTGACGCGCCCCAAAATAGGTATACACAACACCCATTCGAAGTCGCCAAATACATGGTACAAGAAGCAAACTACAACTTTGATAATACAAATGTCGTGTGAAATACGACAATATATAATGTGAGTTTAAATACAAATATTATCTTCAGATAATATCTATACTCAAATAAATCCTCATCACATTTATTGATACATTATTTTACAAAAATGGTGAGGACTACTAAACAACTCTCTAGAACCTTCATTCCATAATTTTAACTAAGTACTCGCTACATTCTCGCCTCCCGAGAAGAAAAAATGGAACAACAAGGAAAAGGGTGAGCTCAACTAGCCCAATAAAGAATATTATGACTAAGATAATATACAAAAAATTATCGTTAGTCTCCAACAGGAAAAATCGATAGAATACAATAGACAACAAGTTTCGGATCAATATTCGCGAAATGAAATAATAATTCATATAAGATTTACGTAGAGAATGAAATCTACTATAATCTATGAATTTAACGGTCCATCATCAATATTTTATCCTCAGAACATCAATCAATATTCATCTCAAATCAAATATTCATCTTTGCACTACAGCCAAATATATATCATCGGATCGGTCGTGTTCATCTCAACACTGTTCATCTTTGCACTACTGTGCCAAAGATATTCATCATTGGTCATGTTCATTTAAACACTGTTCATCTTTGCACTATGTGCCAAAGATATTCTTCAGAAATCATTCATCTTCTGACTACGGGCCAAAGATATTCAATAATATCATCATTTAAGATCGAGGATGATGAAAAATATTTTTAAAGAACGAATCCGGTGAAACAAAATGACAAGGATTAAGGATTAATGATTCAGTACTTTGTTTTATCCATGTCCAACAATACCTCAAAAATAATCATAGTGGTGTAAAATTCAAGAATGATCAAAACATGGATACAATCAAAGCTAGTATCCGAATAGATATTTTAGACGAAAAGAAGAAATTTTATTTTTCTATGAATAAAGTGCAGATATCGTGAATAAGTCTTAGTACACGTGAATAGTAACTCTCGACACCAAAAGATAGAAATTCCACAAAAAAACATTTTCACGCTTCATTAATAGTACTCGTGAATAGTAACTCGTGAATAAGTAACTCATGAATAAGAACTTCGTGAATAGTAACTCATGAATAACTCATGAATAGTAACCCCGAGCATGAAAAAAGTTCCAAATTTGATAAAAACTTCAGATCAACATTTCAAAGATAATGATATTGAAGAAATAATATCATTACGAAAAAAATAATATCCCTTACCTCAAAGAATCGATTGCTTGGAAGGAAAGGTCAAGTGATCTTTGAATGAAACTTGTCTTTGAGCAATAAAGAACTCTCAAAGTATCTAAATACTCACAAAATACGCTCAATAATATATAGAGAGAAAGAGAAAACTTTGTTTACGGTGTGATTTTCAATTTAACAATTTCTATTTATAGGAAAATGTTATTACCAAGGAGACTCGACTGCTTTACACGATGGTTTTACTCGCTACTATTGCCACCCACCACATTTGAAATAAAATTCAGCACATTTCTTCACCAACCACAAGTGGGGCCTACTCAATTCTAGAATTTTCCACCAAAATCAATTATAAACCTAATTCTTAGAATCGAGACACCTCTTAAAATTCATAACAAATCATTCGTGAATTTTTAACGGTTCAAAATTTGTGGACATATACTCAACTTATGTATGTATAACATACCCAAAAATTACCACAATCCAACTATTCGGATTAAAAATTATAACCCCGCAATATATCTCAAAACCCACGATTTAATTTTTAATACCTCCAATCCGATAAAATATCGATAAAACACCTCAACATAATTTCTTCATTTATAACCACATAAATAAATCCATCATTTATATCCACATAAAATAAATATTCCTTTATCATATGAATCAATAATTAATTATTCACAAATAATATTCTGTAATCACAATTACGACAATGGCCGGTAGTTCAGGAAGAGGGGCTTTCAATAAGGATCTCTCCTTCTTGGCGCTTGATTAGGTGACCAAACCTCTCCTTAGATGTAACTTTCTAGACATCGCCAATAATGTTATCTAATAATATTATTCAAATAATATGAATTATTGATCCGATAATGGGAAAATCATGCGGTGACAATTATTGAACAACAATAATATAAAATATCAACGCAAAGAATTATTGAATCAATAAAATAAAATATTGAATAAAGAAACTCGTGGAAAATTATTGAGTAGTGCCATCTTACGTAAGGATCAATAATTCAACAATCACATGCGGTAATACCGGTGCTATCTTTAAACCAATGCCAGACATCGTATTTTAACCAGGGTATTCCAATGATCTTAACGGTGAATAACTACGCCGTTATTTTTAACCAACTTATATTTGCTGCTTTCCTCATCCAATCGCTTTTTCAGTTATGGGGCCCACATGGTCATGGGCTTGGCAAATCATTTAATATTCCAACATGATCACGAATATTCCACGACCAAACGAATATTCCCGACAACAATGAATATTTTATAACCACTTGCTTATTTTGAAATATTTGCGTATTTAACCCTTAACTATCCACATTAATCAAATCAACCCTTACTATTTCAAAATAATAAATAAAGGAAATTCCTTTTTATTTAAAAAAAAAATTTGAGGTCTTACATGAGGATGATGACAATGACATAATAATTCAATAAAACAAGTTCACGAATTAATTTATTCGGGGAACTAATAACGTCAAATTGTCAACATAATACCGCTTTGTAGAGTAAAAATCAAGAATGCTCGAGAAAAATATTTTCATTAAAAATATTGGATGAAGCCTTGAATATCGAGGATATTCCACTAAATTCATGGAGTATAAGTCAAAATTTTAACCAACCGAGTATAATAGCGAATGAAATAACAAAAGAAATCACCATGCACGCAGATCTTGGATGTAGGCGAGTTATTCAGCGAGAATAATAAAAGCGGAACCGGTCAGGTGTAAAAAACACGCATGGGATATTCCAATAGAATAATAAAGCAGAATAATAAAAGCGGAACCAGAGTCCGTAAGTAAAAACACTACAGCATGGGATATTCCAATGTAATAATAAAGGCGAGAATAATAAAGACGGAAACCGGTCCCACAGAAAGCATGCATGACGAGGATGTTCCAACTAATAATAAAATAATGAGAAGAATATCACCAAGATAGGGATTCGCGATATATCTGAGTTATTCCAATGAGAATAAATAAGAATGGAATAATATAAAGGATTTCACCAAGTATAGGGTATTCGTGATATACTGGTCGTGTATAGGGTATGCCACTTTTTACTGAGTTATTCCAAGCGAGAATAATAAAGAATGGAATAATGAAGTTCTCTTCATGAATAAAAAAATAACACCCCTTACGAAAGACAACAAATAATATTCCTACCTAGAAGAAATGAATATTGGAAAAGTGAAGAAGAAAATACTTTTCTTCTTTCTCTATAGTTTCTCTCTCTGTAGATTTCGGTGAATTGTAAGAAATAATGAAGGAATGAAACTTTCTATTTA
Source organism: Panax quinquefolius (assembly GCA_020205615.1). Taxonomy (NCBI): domain Eukaryota; kingdom Viridiplantae; phylum Streptophyta; class Magnoliopsida; order Apiales; family Araliaceae; genus Panax; species Panax quinquefolius. The sequence goes on from CM035152.1 coordinate 1,989,172, forward strand.
TAGAAAAACCGAGGTGACTCTTTGCCTTGTATGAAGGTCAAATGACTCTTGGTAATATGAAGAGATAACTACTATTTGAAGGGGGTAATTAACCAATTTGGAACAAGAAGAAAGCGATTAACTCTTGGTAATATTGAAGGGACAACTACTATTTGCGAAGGGTAATTCTTATCGACGAAGAAGGTAATTACTATTGAAGAAGGTAATTACTATCGATTTAAAGTAAATACTATTGATTGAAGGTAATTACTATTCACAAAGGTAATTACTTATCGACAAAGGTAAATACTATCGACGAAGGTAAATACTATATCGTGAAGGTAATTACTTATTCACAAAGGTAATTACTATTCACAAAGGTAATTACTTATTATTGAAGGGGCTCTTAGATGATGACATATGGGCCCCCCATAAAATAATCAAACTTACCACAAACGTCCCCATAATGAGACTCTTTATATACATCGAGGATTGAATAAATATTACCACAAATCATTTTATTTTTAATCAACACATATTTAATCTTTCAACAATTATTAATCATTTATAACATCGTCTCAATTAATAATTTAATACTATAACATATTATCTGAGATGATATTGTGACAATAATTGAATCGATAATATAAGAGATATGATCAAAGAATTCTTCAGTAGTAATAATTGAGCATGGTGAGTGACTTCTCACGTAAAGATCAATAATCAATATCGTGTCTTCTACTATACAACTACGCCAGACATCTTTTCTTTTACTAGGGTAGTTCAGCGGTTTAATGCAGAATACCTCCTGTAGTTATTTTTATAGAAAAATAATTTTGTCGATTTCTAACTACGACAATACTCCGCCATGGGTCCATTAATGATTGGTAGTCGTAAATACGAATATTCCCCGACAAAAAGAATATTAAACCAAACGTAATATTTTATAACAACTTTGCTTACTTGCAAAATTTATAAATATTACCCATAACTATAACATTATATCAAATTTATTCCATAATATTCAAAAATAATATTTATAAAAAATTCATCTTTATTTATAAAAGTTTGGGTTTTACATATATATAATTTCAAGAATCTGTATTACATTATTATAGTGCCTATGAGAACTTGTATATATTATAGTGTGTATGAAAACTTCTATATGCATATTATTATTATTTTTTCAAATTGCCTCTATTAAATTTGAGAAGGACGACGATATATAATATAAATTAGTTATTAAATTATAGACGTTGATAGTTATAGAACCCCCATCGCCTATATATACTTTTACTCACATGACTAACTCTTTTAATTAGTGCATGTTTGAACATGGACTGTTCCCGTGGGTGTTGTTGGCTTTTGGTACAAGGCAAATAGGCTATGCCGCCAGCACTAACCTAAAATTAAAGGGCAGGGCAGGTAGGTGTGTGTAGTTAGGACTTAAAGAGACTTTAGTTGGAGGACCTTCAATGAGAAAGCACTGTTGTACTAGACGAACTATGTCTCACTTTGTTGCTTTTATTAGAGGATTTAGTCTAGTCTATCTTTTTGAAATCTTGAGCATTCATACCGAGGCAAGACTTTAAAAAAGAAAAAGAAAAAAAAGAAGTATTTCTTAATTTTAGACCCTAGCTAGCTAGGTTTCACACTGCTAGGAAAGTTCTTGTTGGTTGAAAACCCAAGATGGAACTGAATTTATAACCCCAATATTTGTCACAGTAGTTTAAATGAAGCATCGGGGCGAGTCGTTACTCGAAAATCCTGAGTTCGAATTCTACTCCTCGTAAATATCAAGCCCAAAAAAGTCATGGACCCACAGAAACGCAAGATGATAAGTCTCGTTTGAAGTGATGAGATTAGTTCGGCTACAATCGAAAAACTCGAGATAATAATTTTTTTTTTGAATTTATTCAAATGAAGATGATATAAAGAGTTGAGGATCTATGAAATAAAATTTTTAATTAAGTAGATAATACTTGCAATTAATGCTGCTCAATTAGTTACTACTAGTAGAGTACAATAAATTTGTGATTCCTTGACTTAAAGTTGGACAATTACACTTTCTAGTTTGAAAATTATTGACTGTTCGATTCAATTTGTCAACCGACATCACATCTACTTTTATCACGATATTAATTAGCCAAACGGACATGCAAGGACTTCAATTTGTTAGGTCGAGGTGGATAATAACACGAATATATGAGCCGCTATAGTTACACAAATCATGTGGGATAAAATAAAATTTTTATTATTTATAAATATTATTTATTAGACAAAAAATAGTGAAAAATTAATGTTATATTTAATACTTGAGGTAATATTAGAAATTAAACAATTAATGTATATTTGAAATTCCCAAACGACTTATATTAAAGAACAAAAATATTTTTTAAAACGACTTATATTAAAGAACGGAGGGAATACACTAACTACAAAATTGCACGTGCTAATCACAATCTAGAGAGACACAAGACCTCTGTATTATACTTGTTGTATTTCACAAAAACAATCTTTCTGTTTTTTTTAATTAATAAAAGTAAAAAAAACACGATATTACTAACTTTTTCATTATAATTTCATATTATGTCACTACAATCAAATTATTAACTTATTAGTTTTAAAAGTAAATATAAAATAAAAAATATATATATATTTAATTATAGAGAATATTTTATATATATATATGTGATATAAAATAGGATCTTTCTTGTGATTTGATATTTTGATATTGCCTACATCTGAAATTGATGGAACATGAGGAGAGGCCCTTCCATTTTTGGTCTATATAGGGCATAGGTCCCTTATCTCTTATCCCCCAATTTTCTTACTAAATGCTTTCTCAGTTATAAAATTAAAGATATAATTTAATTTTTAAAATTAAACGATAAAATATTAAATTTCATAATTGCTTCTCTCTTATAATAATAGGCCCCTTATCTCTTATCCCTCCAATCTTTTTTTTGTTAATATTAAATATTAACAAAGAAAAAGAGTAATAAATTGAACGAAATCAAAAAAAAAAAAAAAAAAGAGATAGTGATATACGAATACCAATTAAAAATACAACAATTATGATACTACACATAGTAATTATAAAATAAAATACAACAATTATGTTTCATTGAATCAAACACTACATAATGCTTATCAAAAATAAAAGACAATTAAAATCTCATAATTGCTACTCTATAAATATAAAATGTTAGTCTTGGAAGAAAACTAGACAAAAAACGTTTTATCCTATTTTTTTAATAGTACTACTAAAAATCTCATCATCTGATCCTAAATAATTCATGAACAGATGAATGAGTGTAATATGAATAATTGTTTGTTTAATATTATTATCGAAAAATATGACATGACTTTTTTTATTTAAAGGGTTAATTTTCTTCTCTAAGGCGTGTACATTTTATGTTTCGCAAATATACAATTATGAGTGTTAAGTTTTTTTTTTTTTTATATAAACATTATGTAGTGTCTAATTATCTTAAGTATTTTTCTAAATTATTTTTTATTTTGTGTGTAATAGGATAAATGTCAAAACTTAAAAATGAAAAATTAATGAATCACGTCTCATTAATTTATTAACTTGAAAATGAAAAATTTGATTGAGTATGTAGGAAGTGATTAGCATGAAGTTCAATTTTGAGTAAGTTGGTCAATTGGTAGATAAAATCTTGACAACATGAGGCGAAATTACATGTGTACAAAGATTCTATTAACCGATTTACCAACATACTTAAAAATGAATTTCATACTAATCGGATCCGAGCATATATATTGAATTAGCATGCAGTAGAATTCTGTTATCATCCTACTAGGACTATCTATCTATCTATCTATCTATAATCTATAATCTATAATCTATAATCTATCTATCCATCTGTACTCACATGTAATGGCGCAAATCAAAGTAGATTTGTTGTATCAGGCCTGGCCAGGGTGGAGCCAGTACTACTCACTGAGCCAATTACGGTGGCATGTGGTGCGGCCGCCTACACCTTATATTTTATCAGACCATGGACCAGCCTGTAACCATTATATATCATGACAAACCAATCAATAATTTGTGTCTGATAAATAAATATTCCATTAACTCATTAATTCAATTAGGCTATGTTTGTTCATTTAACCCATTTGTAAAAATATTTTTTTTTTTATTTATTTATCATAATTGAAAAATTAAGCAGTCAAGTGACCAAAAAGAATATTTAGTTGATTGTTATTCAGTTAGTTAATGTTGGAAAAAAATATTGCTACGGATAAATATTGACAATGATAATAAAATTTATACGGTGTTATTTGTGTAGTATTCAATGCAGGTCGTTCATGTTAATATGTTGCAAAGGGTATTTTTATTTTTTGATAATGTGAGGTTTTCCAACCGCGATCAGACTAATTTCTCAGTCCGAATCGATCTTTTTTTTGAACCAACTTGCGCTGATAATTCGTGGCCACACGAGACCATTTCTGGCCCTTAACAAATTGCTGCAAGTGATATTTTTTGAATTAGTATAATTTAAAATAATAAAAAAATTTATTGAAAAGATTGCTAGACAAAATGGATTCAAAGGGATGTCGTTGATAATGTGTTGAGATTGTTATGATAAAGCAAAATCATAACGAAATTCCCTTTCACAATCTTTAGTTTTTCAATAATAATTCAAACTTCTTGATTGTGATACTCATTTCTAAATAATTATTAATATAACTGTCTAGACTGATATAGACCCACAAATTATAATTAAAAATTGGGCAAAAGTTTAAAAATATCCTGACGTTTATTTTGAAATCTAATTTATATTTTAAATTTTTTTTTTTCAAATGTACATTTGATGTTATAAATTTTAGGTTAATTGTGCTCCTGACCCTAACGGACATGCCACCTAAACTAACTTCGCTTACACCTAGACAAATTTTGCTAACTAAGCATAACTAACAATTCATACGTGAAAATAGCTAACAATTCAAATCAAATATATTTGTCCAAATACATGTGTCCATTTTTATTTTTTATTATTTATTATTATTGTTGTTATTATTTATTAATATTATTATTATTGGATTTTTAAATTCAATTCAAATATATTTTTAACAAAAAATATTGTAATTAATGATACCTTTTATATAATTTATAATTATAATAATTTACTATATAAAATTAATCAAAACTTATTTTTAAAATACCTCAAATAATATCAATAATACCGTCTCCATAACAAAAAGGAAAAAAAACACCATTAGACCACCATTACGACACTACTCCACCATCAAAACCACCGTCTCATCATTGCACTACCACCGCGTCAAAATCTACACTTGACCAACAAAATCAACGCGTCACCATTGTTGTTCACAATTAGATCTAGCGCCTACCCCATTCAATCTCTGTCATTAAAAAATTACTCAAATCAAGATCTCAATCGAGTTTTCCATCTGAATATATCCCACTCCGATCTATCATCAGAAAGTAAACTCATTCATTCTCGTCCGATCCAACTCAACCTTCACCTTCTCCATTCTCCTTGCTGCCGATTCCTTTACGAAATTCACCGTAACTAGATGCTGAATAGGAGTCCGGTCACAAATATAAGAAAAGGGGTTGAAGGAAGTGGCGGTTGAGAGAAAAAGAGACAAGGTTAAATAAAGGGAGCAGAATTAAGAGAACCATTCGCCTTTCCAGATCTAAAACCCTTTTTGTAATCAACATAAATAATTTTTGAGGGCTTTTGAAATTTATCATCATCACTTTCTTAATTTCAATTCATGCACCAAACTTTTGACATAGCATAGATCAAGAACAACAAAAAAAAAAAAGAGAAAAAAGTTATAACAGTGTACAAACTTGAAGAAGAAAAGTTTTGAACTTTCAATCCGAAAAAATGGAAGCTAGTCATTATCGTAAAGTAATTTTTTTTAGCTAAAAATGATATTTAGAAAGATTGGGCTAAATTATTGATTTCATGTCTCGTCAGTAAAATATGTCTACACGTGAGCGACGTTGGTCTAGGTGGCATGTCCGTCAGGAGCAGGAACAAGATTGATTTAAAATTTGTAACGTTAAATGTATTTTTAATTATTTTTTTTAAATATAAGTGAAATTTCGAGATAAACATTAGAGATATTTTTGAACTTTGCCAATTAAAAATTTGATAAAATGATTCTCTGTTTGCAGCTAACCAACATATTTGAATTTGGATTTGGATTATCTATGTAAGCAATTTCTTTACGTCCTTATGATATTTTAAATAACAATTAATGACAAGTAAATGAAAATGAGTAATCGCAGCTTGTGATACTGGTTAATGGTCGTTTTTCTTGTCCCAATAAAATATGACCACTAGAATAAAGTGGACACTATGAAATAACCTAACATCAGAATCCTGCCGAAACAAAAGCATGATATATATCTATCTAACAAAATAAAAATAATTTTAAATTTTTCGTTCATCTTAATAAATCATCTGAGCATACAGTTCAAAGTTTAGAATAAATCTCACCGTCCATATAATACCGGAGGCACGAGACACAACTAGTATATATATAATCTGCTTTTTCAATGAATCGAAATGAAATGAAGCCAAGAATCTAACCCGTAATAACGACGATTTTTTCTGTCGCTATAACATAGAAAGCCGATTTTTTATGCTAAAGCGATAAAAAAAAAATCATTATATCCGGTTCATTTCTTATTTCGCTTCCTTTCGATTCATTGGAGAAAATTATATATATATATATATATATATATATATATATATATATATATAACCATGATAATCGATTGTCATGAGTACTATTTGAGCAATCAAGTTTTTCACCGTTGATCAGTATAATAGATGACATTAATTATTTTAAATAAAGGCCATGCCGCATGGCCTTTATTAACGGTGACCTTTATTTAAAATAATTCATGTCATCTATTATATCGATCAACGAAAACTTAATTCTTCAAATAACGTCACACAACCAAAGTTATTATGGATACTTAATTCTCCTTCTCTCTCTCTCTCTCTCTATATATATATATATATATATGGATCTTGAATACGCATGCACATCTTTGAGCAAAAAAGACTTACTTTTGCATTTTAGTTAATTAGTAAAGAATGAAGTAAATAGATAGGAATTATGCATGCTGATATGCAAATTAAAGATACAAGCTACCTCTTTAGTGGTCCATCAGCTAATTCTTCACCTTGTATTAAAAAATTATAATACAGTCACTCTAACACTATTATTATTATTTTTTCAATGTGGAATTCTGGTTGATCAATAAAAAATTCTCCCTCTGTTTTTATTTATTTAAAATCCTTGTATATATTTTATAAAGAATCTAAATGGTACGAGAAAATCAGAGCGTAACCCTAGTTAATTAAATTCAAATGTTTTAAACACTCTGCAAACATTGTTCATTTTGTTTGCATGTGACATATATATATATATATATATATATATATATATATCGTAAAATATTTTGTCCTCATTTTACACTTGAATATGTTTTTGAATGCCTAATTTTGTAAGTATGATACGATAATAAATAAATATTCAGAGAGAGAGAGTCTTATTTATTAGTAGTATATGACATAGAAATGAGAAAATCAAAAAAGCCGACAACCGAATCCTAGGGATATGGAGTAATATAATACAAGGTCCACACTAACCGCAATGGATTTCCTGCCCCAATTTCTTTCTTGTTTACTTTGTCTTGCATGCAATTTGTTTTTATTAATCTGTTATATAATATTAAACGAAAAAGAAAGACTGATGTAGTTAGACACATGCAACTTCCACCCTCCTTATTTATTTGTTTTTCTATTTCACCGTTGTGGAGACTATATAATTACTTTTATATATATATATATTTATTGGTGGAGGTGGATTTAACTTAAAAATTAAAAAAAGAAAAGAAAAGAAGGTACAATTAGTTTTAAATTTTGATGCATTTCAATTTTCAAACATTATAGCTTAAAAAGACAAACACATAATGTCATGACAATATTTATGTTAATATACGCCCGACACATTATATATATATAGTAATATTTTTATATTTATTTTAATAAATAAGTTTAAATTTTAAGATTATACAATTGACTTTAAAAATTAAAATGAGGATTTTTGTGAAGTGTGGATATATAGTAATTTTGTGTGTTCTAAAATTAGAGTTCACACATACCGAATTATTAAAAAACTATTCGAATATAATAGCTTGACAAGCTATATTAGTGTTCAAGATATTATATATATTACGAATATTTACGTATTATGTTAATTAAGTATATTTGTAATTTTTTTAAAAGAATGTATAATAATTGAGACATTTTGATAATTTTATTCAATCTTATACTATATTAATATATTAATATATAATTATAATTCAACATAAATTTGTGATAATACATGTCATAACTCAAAAAAAAAAAGTTATAAAAGAAGTTTATAAATAATTAAGTCTCTTATTATCCCAAAGAATAGAATGAAACCGCCGACAGAGTCGTCGTAGTCAAGGACAAACTAAGACGAGAATACGATAAAACTAACCTATAGAACAGATCCTGGCCGTTGCCCTCCGCAATATACGTCGTTGGTGGGTCACTTACCAACGGTGATTTTCTGCCGGGAACAACAACACACGTGTGCTGTTGTAGAAGATTGTCTTAAATTTGGTCATGTGAATGCACGTGCATATCTAACAATTCAAGCTGGACCCACCACGTGATAGCCCCGACCGTCGAAGAAATGACGCGGAGCACGTCCTTCCGCCACGGTTTCTCCAATAAATGTACGACACGTGGTTGCTCACATGCTAGTAACTACCTTAGCATTGGCTGGATGTGCTAAAAATATGATTTAAATTAATTATTGAAATGTAACGGGAAATAGGACAATATAGAGGTATAAATTGAGTTTGGACCAGAGATAATGTACGTTGTCTTCATAACGATATGAATAATGTTAAGGATTTTAATTTTTTAATTTTAAATATGTTTTGAATGATGTGATATAAAATAAAATATATTTTATTATATAATAATTGTTCTTTCATTTTTAGATGAAAACAATGCCTAAATTAAGAGTTAAAGAAAATATCCAACTTTTTTGGTTAAATTTTTACATTTGGCACACTTAAACATAACTATTCTCATTTTTGAAATAATAGTTATTATTTCTGCGGACAGTTTGAGTTCGAGTTCTAGTTCTTTTCAAAAAATGTAAAAATCAAAAATATTAAATCCCATGAAAAGCAATGCCTGTGGTTTCTGTGGAAGTCAGATTTAAAAAAAGAAAATTTGAAGGGCCAAAAGGATATACTCCAGCTATTAAAAACTAAGAAGATTTTTGTAAAGTTCACTAATTACATAAGTTTTTAAAAAATTTCAAAACTCGATGATTCTTGTTGATGCTCTTCTCTATAGCACTTGAAGATATTTATTCTTTTGGTTTCGCCAAGGAGAAGTGTAACACACCAATCCCCCATGGAATATATGAGATAAATTTGTAAATTAAGTTACTAACAGTTTATGAACTTTTGGGTGGTTGTTTCAAGAAGTATCAAATAAGAGAAAGATGGATGGTAATCCTTTTCCAGTTGACATCATAATCAATGAAAAACATAACCATGCAAAGAAGGCTTCTTGCCGTGTCGGGGGTAGAACAAGCTTGACTATTTGATAGCTAGTTAAACTACAAATTCAAGAAAGGGCCGGCCACAGAAATATCAGACCCAATCCTACTAAAGATTTTAATGATTAAAATACAAACAAAGCCCAAAATTCAAATGAGATTATCTAACTTTTTTTAGAGGGATAAAATAATAAAAATCTGAATTCAGAATCAGCTCATTCAGATTCATCAAATTTTTATCAAACACCCCCTTAGTACTACTAAATTCAAAATTGATAGAACAGTAAAACAAATTCACATCAAAATTTGAATTTAAGATTCAAAAAATTAACTGGGATTAAAACCACACCCTTACTGACCGAGGGACGGAGGGAGGAGTATATTTGTTGGCACTTGGCACTAAGTGATGCCAACAGTGAACAATATGCAAATTATGTTGAAGCAGCAGTCCTCTCCATTTTGGAGAATGCATATATTTATGATATATCAGCTATTTCAGATACCATTTTCTGCTTCCATATTCCAACCTCAGGGCAATATCTTTTCAAGGTAATTGCACCTAAAGGAACTATAGATTTGTAATGTTTTACAACTTTAACAATAATCTAAGTGGATCCCAGTGCATATGTGAAAATGACAAACAAAATCCAAGAGATCAATGCCAGTTCTCTTAGTTTCTATTTAACCAAAAAGGAAACTAGCCAAAGAGAGTATTATCTATTGAACAGGAGCAGAAGATTTGACCAAAACTTCTTACCTTGCGTCCAATTATTTTATCTTGGTCTTTGTGGACCAAGCTAATCTTTCCAGCCTTCCTTGTTAACACGTCTTGAGGAAATGCGTTGGGAAGAGAGGCTAGGAGTGACAGGCATTGAAGGGGTCTTTGGTGCCTCCTCATCATCCCAACTGTCGCCCCAACTGTCATCCCATCCAGCATTTAACTCCAGATCTGTTTTGCCCCCATCGGAAATTGGGAGCTCCATGTCTAGCTTTTGATAGTTAGAGCCATTGCTTGGAAAATGTCTCCGACGAAAGCTTAAACACGTCCAAATTGATGCCAGTAGCAGTAGTGCGGCCAAAATTATGAATGCCACAACTGGAGTTCGATTAAAGAACTTAATGTAGGTGGACTGCGAGGTGTAGTCAGCTTCTTTTCTTAAACTGTGAGCAATCAAATCCTTCAAACTGAGACTACAATTACCATTTCCTGCTGTTAAAACGATAAGGTTGTCAGTTCCCCCATTTTTGAAAGTAACCTTAACCTGCATAGTACCAAACTCTAGTTATAACGCAAGACATCATTCTTTTATCGGAGAGAAATACCAACGGAAACTAGGCATTCATCTTCATATAGAGTACTAAATGAAACAAGCCTATTAGGTGGGAGAAAAGTTCAAGTTCACATGTTTTAGCAAGACTATGAAAAAATTGGGTCATAATTTTGACATAAGCCACATTGTTATGCCTATTAAGCATTATATCGTTACTGAAAAAGTCACTAGTAGCATAATCAGATTACACAAAGTCTGAGGTGCAAAAGGGAAAATGGCATGAAAAACCCCAAGGGATAGATGAGATAGCATGAACCAACTTTGAACTACAGGGGTCCAGGATTATTTGCTCCAAGACACCCAACTTCGACCTACTCAACCGTAAAAATGACGCTAAAAATTCAGATAAGCTGGTTGCTTCCGAGTCCAAGTAGAACTGCTGTAAACCAACAATTTTTTTTTTAATTTTTATTTTGAAAAACACAAAAATAGACAAATCAGCTTTCGCTACACGACTGGTTGAGAAATGAGAGTACATTTAGCTTGCTATTGCTGAGCTAATGTTAATAATATCACAGCTTCTTAATAAAGCCGGAGGAAAATGAAGTAGTTTTTTTGGTGTAAAAACAAAAAGTAAAGCCTTTTTACTTTCCTTCTTTATCTCTTTATTTTAAATCACACACGTAGCGTGTATGAAGGACAACTAGTTACTGATAAAGCAGGGTGTTACGGGGTAAAAAAGACCAGTGTTTTGTACTTGATGATTTTAGATCTAGATAATACAAGTATATTATGAAAATCTTGATTCACCAGCAAAGTGCTGGTTCTGAACAACCTCTAAAAGCAATTAACTACACATAAGACTTGTTCTAGTTCTTTTCATGGATTAAATTCGATATATTACTTATTTAAAAGACATTGTGTCATTGGCTAAACCAATCAAATCTACCTCAATATGTGTTGTTGACTAAACCAATCAAATCTACAGCAGATTTGGCACCCAAAAAAAATGTATGCATCTTATTGTTCATTGAAATTTAAATTGAAAAGGTGAAAATTTGATCAGGTGCTTTTCAGTAAAGGGTTCTTGGGAAAGCTACATACACAAATGATGTTCATCTTATAAACCAAACAACAAATTCTCTTCTCGTAAGCAAGGAGACTTCCTTGTTAGATGTTATAGCTTTGTATTTTTTGTTATTTCCCTCATGGGAAAACAATTAATAACAAACCCAGATTGTCGTAGCCCTTATCTTTATTCAAGACCCCAAGAACTATTTAGCATCATGGGCAATATATTCCTTCTTCCCTTGTATTTCAGATTAAACATGCAGTTCGATGGTCTTAATTAATAAGACCCGTTTGAAAAGTTAGCTAATCTACCTTCTATTTATAGTTTTTCAAAACTAACCCTTTACTAAAAAAATAAGTCAAGGAATGCAGGTAAAAACTAATCCACTTGATCGGAGTATAATGGTAACTGCTTAACTACTATATATTGGTGCTTCCTGAATACCTGTTTGTTTCTATTCTCTTGGAGTTGAATTTGTGTTTTCTCTAGCCAAACAAAATCAGGAGCAGAAATCTTCACGCTGAGAGGGCCTTTTCCTTTGTTCTGAATCAAAAGTGAAAGGTCTGGAGATTCTGGAAGATTGAAAGGTGACATCAAATTCTCAACATAAAACCGAGTAAGTTACTGCGAATAGAATACTAAAAAGGTTGTTCTGTATATTCCACAACATGTCTAGGGATGAATTGAAAAGAACACATATTAATCATACTGATATTTCCCCATGACGACAAACAGTAAGATAAACCAGACAGGTTTACATTTCCAAGAGCCGCTTGCCAAATGTCATATCTAGTGGCCAAAAATGACAAATACTCAGGATAACATAGTGGGCCAATAATTAGTCTCTCCGTTCCAAAAATATCGGATCAATATGGACTTTTTGAAATCAATTTGAGATTTTTAATAAGATTTGTGTTGTTTTACAATTATAAGAATGAAAATCTTATAGTTAGTATTTGTTACTAGTCTGCTATGTTAGTTATAAGATTTATTGTTTTCAAAAGTTAAATAGATCGCTCAAATACACTTTGAAAGTCAAAATTGATTTTATATTTCAAAACGGATTGAGTATTAATCATTTAATAGTTAAATTTCCATATCTGAAAGTACTTTTGGGTCCACCCTTTAGAAACACTTCACAAGTTCACATATATACCCTTTTAGAGGGTAACTAGCTTGATTATCCTTAATCCTTATAGCATCTTAAACAGAAACATAACTAGGAGTACAAGTGGAATGCGTATCTTCAAATAAATTCCCTCCTCCCCCAAGTCTGCCTCCTTCAACCCCCCGGCCTCCTCATCTCACAACTTTCCAAATTTGTGTTCTTGGGGATCATGTAGTAAATTTTAATCCAGTTACTACTGAGTGATAATCACATAAGCTGAATAATAGTCCCAGAAAAATGGAATGACGGAGAAAAGATTTCCTTTTCTTTTTATATTTAAGGAACCTGTGGCCATCCGTTCAGGTGTTCAATAGTTAAACCACCAAAACACACAATAACGCACAAATACATGCACACCGGCAAGCCCGCAGTTGGCCACAAAGAGATCATTGCCTTAAAACACTTTTATGGCTCACCACAACTTACGCGCTAACCCCTTGGGTGAAGCAAATTCATGAAATGAACTTCAAATGCACACAACACATATGATGGAATGAAACAGGGAAACAATCATTAGCAATATATTAACACAAAAACGAATAACAAAATAATCAGAGGAAGTGAAATGCATACCATTTCCTGGAACTCTTAAACATGCAACCAATGCATTCTTCTCAGCAGTGCACTTATCAGATAAACCACATTCCTCACCTCCAAAGTTCTCCTTCCTCACAGGTAGCAATATCACTCCATTAGTTTTCCTTTAGATTCTGACCCTTCAGTTGCCTTCTCTTTCTTTTCACCCTTCTTACCAGAATCATTGTTTTCTAAAGTACTTGTTCCCGCTTTTTGAGCTTCTTTCGACTCTGATTGGTTACTTGAATTGCTCTTCTCCAAACTAGATTTCTGAATACCCTCTGTTGATCCACCTACTTGATCTTCACCTTTGCTTATTGAATCAACTTTCTTAGCATCTAAATCCGAGTCAGATCCACCCGCTTTCCCATTAAAACTGTTATTTTTGTTCACTATCGCAGTTATTTTTTGACCTACACCATTATCTGAAGCTCCTTTCACCTAAAGTCATATTCTAGAACAAATCAGATGCACATTTTTCAGGTCTAACGTATGACATTTGATTAAACTTAAAGGTATTTTCCAGTTGTTACCTTTAATTCAGTATCACCAGTACCAACAACAATTAAGATAAACAAAGTCACCAGTAGAGTATAATTAATCATCGTCTCAACATGAAAATGCACAGAAACTTGCTTTCACACTGCATGAGGAAAAATATACTAGATATTAATGGAATTTGGAATCGTAAGCTGATTACAAAGAGTATAATTTGCAAATTTGCATATAGAACAAGGTAAAAGCATAAACTATTAAAATAACACGAGATTGCTGACCTTGTGGAATAAACTAGAACAGAGAACGATGATTTAGGGTTTTGAACACTGAAGTGTGAATCTATAACTATATAGTGTATATATCTATGTATAATTATTGGTTTGTTTACAAAATTATCAGTACATCACACTGTGTATAGATGATTAATATAGGGAGGAAGGGGTGGACGATCAAATTGAAGAAAATCCAAGTACATAACTGGGTTCAGTTGACACTAGAAAAAGACTGAAGAGCCCCGATTAAGATAGCTTCTTCTTTTTTTGTATGTATCTTAATAAGCTTATTTTTTTTTTGTATGTATCTTAATAATGAAATAATTTAAGACTTTAAACCTGAAAATAAAAAATGTACACAATCCAAAGAGTTATACAAAGATGTAATACAACGAGTACAAATATGATCTAAGTTTTTTTTAAATGTAGAGTTTTTGTAAAAATATTCACATAAAAATTATATTTACGGATATATTAATTAGATTTTTAATACATTTACGGATATATTAATTAGATTTTTAATACGGATATACTCCTTCCATCCATTAATATAAGTCATTTTAGAGTTATGTACAAGTATAAAATGATTGTATAATATTGAATATAATATTAATTGTCTATGTTGTCCTTATAATGAAAAAAAGATAGTATTATTTATTGAGCACAAAATAGTGAAAAAATCCAAAGTTATATTTAATATTTGAGATAATATTGAAAACTACACCATGACTATTCCAATAAACATGTTGGACCATCCCATTACCTAAAAAATTAAGGGTGATTTACATATTCTATTACATTTTTAAAAATAATTACAACAATAGTCCACTCATAAAATTTTTACACAACTAATACACTTCCCACTTTATTTACAATATTTGTGTAATTTGGATTCCTTAATTTAAGGAATTGGTATTCAATTAAAATTTAATTTATGGATTAAAATATATATATATATATATATATATATATATATATATATATATATATTAGTTAGTCATACATCATCTTCATAAATTGTTGTCTTTTCATTAATCATTTCTCTCAATCACGATCCAGAACTATCCTCTTAATTTGTTTGACGGAGAAAGGCACACCACTCAACCAACCGATTGGTGGTCATTTATGGCAAGTTACTACAAATAAAATGGTAATCTTCTTTTGATCTGATGACGGAAGGATCATTCATGGATTTTCGGGATCATCCATATCTCATGGACTTCAAAAACGATTTTGAATACTCCCAACGTTTTAGATAATTTCATGTTTATATATATTTATAAATTATAGTGAATCCTTCTTAGTTTGATTATTCTAATTAGTTGAGAGAACCAAATTATAAATTTTGAAGGTATGCCCCATCTCACCTCTATTCACGATAAATCTTCAATTTTTTTATATTGCGGTGGGTTCCGAGGTAACTAATTGATTTTATTAAGTTACCAATTATTTTGAATGTGATGCAGTTGGTAGCCAAACCTTCATTCGATTGGTTGCCAAACTTTCGAGAATCAGAGTAACTAATTCATCTTGTGAGACCCAGATTTTATCAATAAAGATTTAAATTTTGTTGAAATAATTTTTTAATATTATGGTGTGAATTTAAGATAATATTATAATTGTGGGTAGTATTTATAAATTTTGCAAAGTATCACAGTGGTTATATTATATTCGATTGGTGGGGAATATTAGGTTTAGTAGGGAATATTTGTGTACAACTACTCAATCATTGGTGGACCCTAATGCGTAATTATTGTCGGATTGAGAAAGCGACAAAAATATTTTATTGAAATAACGGCGGAAGTTTACCGTAGTGATTCTTGTTGAACTACTCGGTAGTAAAAGTACGAGAATAATGTGGTTGCGTAGTAGCACGGTATTGATTATTGATCTTTATGTGAGAAGTGTTTCGGTTTGATTCCATTATTATCGATTAATAATATGAATTATTATAGCGATAATGACGTTTTGTTTTATTCGTATTATTAACGTAATAAAAGCGAAGCATCTTTTATATAAAATAGAATATTTTATTAAAGTTATTCTATAAATAGAATATATTATATTTTATTATGCGTAGTGTTGCATAGTGTTTTGCATAGTATTGCGCATAGTGTTTGCATAGTAAAATGTTTTTATATAAATAGAATATATTATATTTTATTTAAAAGATTTTTCTTTAAATATGGATAGTCAGATTAAAGTAAATCAATACGGACCATTCATGGATTAATTCTTATGCATTCCATTTTCCTATAAATAGAAGCTCATTCCTTCATTATTTTCTTACGAATTCATTGAAACTACAGAGATAAATTATAGAGAGAAGTATATAGAGAAAATTATAGAAAGAAGAAGAGTATTCGCTACTTCACTACTTCTATATTCGGTTCTTTTTACGGTAAGGGGTATTATTTGTTGTAATTGCGTAAGGGTGTTATTCTTTCTTCTTGAAGAGAACTTACATTATTCCATTCATTATCATTCATTGGAATAACTTTTGTAAAAGTGGCATACCCTATACATAACTTTGTATCTGTGACATACCCTATACTTGGTGAAATCCTTATGTTATTCCATTGCTTATTTATTACATTGGAATAACTTTGTACGCTGAATCCCTATACTTGGTGATCTTCTTACATTATTCCATTCTTTATTATTACATTTGGAATATCACATGCGTGTGTTTTACACAGGACACAGTTCCATTGTTTATTATTCCGCATTTATTATTACATTTGGAATATCACATGCGTGTGTTTTACAGGACACTGGTTCCATTGTTTATTATTCAAAGCATTTATTATTACATTGGATCATCCAGCCGATTGTGAATTTCACCGACTTTGGTTCCGTTATTATTATTACATTGGAATAACACTTGCATGCAATCTGCGTGCGTGGTGATTTCTTTTGTTATTCCATTCTTTATTATACCCGGTTGGTTAAAACTTTGACTTATACTCCATGAAATTAGTAGAATATCCTTGATATTTGCGTTTCATCCAAATCTTTTCATGGAAATATTCTTACGATCATTCTTGAATTTTACTTTACAAACAAAGTATCTTGTTGACAATTTGGACGTTACTTAATTCCTGGATAAAATAATTCTTGAACTTGTTTTATTGAATTATTATGTCATTGTCATCATCCTCGTGATATATTATGTTATCTTTTGGCTTACGTGCATAGATGAACTTAGTATGATTATAACTTGAGGATCATTCGGTATAATCATGGCTTATTATAAATGATGTGATAAAAGTCCTCGGTGGCACTGTAATGCGTTGATGGATAGTTTTTGGTATGATTATGACCGGGGGTGATTCGGTATAGTCATTGTGGCGCCCCAAAATAGGTATACATCACTATTACGAGTTGTCAATACATGGTAATGTAAACAACTACAACTTTATTATTACAACAAGAAAAGCGTGAGTTTGAATACAAATATTATCTTCTGCATAATATCTATACTCAAATAAATCCTCATCACATTTATTGATATATTATTTTACAAAAATGGTGAGGACTACTAAACAATCCTTTCTAAAACTTTCATTCCATACCCCAGGCTACTCGTACTCATTATATTCTCGCCTCACGAGAAAAATGGAACAAAAAAGGAAAAGGGTGAGCTCAACTAGCTCGAGAAAGAATATTATGACTAAGATAATATACAACAAATTATCGTTAGTCTTCAACGAGGAAAAATATAATAGAATACTGATAGACAACAAATTTTAAATCAATATTCGCAATGAAATAATAATTCATTAGAAGAGTTAAGTAGAGAATGCAAACTACTATCTTCTATGTATGAATTTAAAAGTTCATCGTCTATCTTTTATCCTGTAACATCAATCGATATACATCGGAATCAAATATTCATCTTTGCACTACGGGCCAAAGATATTCATCGATTAGTCATGTTCATTTAAACACTGCTCATCTGCGACTACGGGCCAAAGATATTCTTGAAATCATTCATCTTTGCACTCACGGGCCAAAGATATTCTTAAGAAATCATTCATCTTTGCACTCACGCTGCCAAAGATATTCCATAATATCATCATTTAAGACTAAGGATGATGAAAAATTTTTTTTTAAAAAAGCGAATCCAGTGAAACAAAATGACAAGGATTAAGGATTAAGGATTAAGTACTTGGTTTTATCCACGTCCAAAAAATACCTCAAAAATAATCATAGTGGTGTAAAATTCAAGAATGATCAAAACATGGATCAATCGGAGTTAGTATCCGAATAGATGTTTTAGACGAAAAGAAGAAATTTTATTTTTCGATTGAATAATCAGAGTATCGTGAATAGTCTTGTATACGTGAATAGTAACTCGACACCAAAAGATAGAAATTCCACAAAAACATCTTCACGCTGACGTGAATAGTACTCGTGAATAGTAACTCGTGAATAGTAACTTCATGAATAAGTAACTCGTGAATAGTAACTCATGAATAGTAACCCATGAATTGTAACCCCAACATGAAAAAGTTCCAAATTTGATAAAAACTTGGATCAACATTTCAAAGATAATGATATTGAAGAAATAATATCATTACAAAAAAATAATATCCACTTACCTCGAAAGATCAAGATCTTCTAGCTAGAATCTAGGGTATAGTCTTTGAAGGAAACTTGCACACGAATCTACCAATACTCAAAGTATACTCAAAATACTCACAAGAATACGCTCAATAATATAGAGAGAAAAACTTTTAAGATTTGTGATTTTCAATTCTAACCCAAGCCCTATTTATAGAAATTGCTTAGAACACCAAAAAGCAGAAAATTTATTAAATATTATTATATTTTTCAAAATCCTCATACTCACACTCAACCATCAGCCACACATGTAGCCCACCTCTCAAAAGTAAGAAAAACATTTTGTAATTTAAATTATTTTAAACTTCCAAAAATTAATTATTTTGAGCTTGAACTTCAATAATTCATAATAAATAGCCCTTTCATCAGAAAATTCGAATCTCATGAGAGTTTTATAGGAAATTCAATTCTCTACAACTTTGCAGAAGAAAGTTTTTCCAAATTCCAAATAGAAATTGACCGAAATCCACAAGCGGGCAATTTTACAAAAAGTTATAATCAAATTTCGATTCGATAAATGGGGTCCACCGAGCATGTTTAACATGTTTTAAACATTTATTGTAACAAAAATACTCTTCCTCCTCGTATACTCATATATCCCACATTCGTTGTAAAAAAATATCACCAATTAATATATTATTAAAATAATATATTTAAATGAATTATTTTATCGAAAAAAAGATAAAATATTAATTTTCAACAATTGTCATTTTAAAAAAATTTCTCCATCTATATCCACATAAAATCAATATTTTCCTCATCATATAAATCAATAATTAATTAATCACAAATAATATTACGAATCAAATCGATATGTGACGAATGATTTCAGGGAAGAGGGCTTTCAATAAAATTTCTTCTTCTTGGTAGCATGATTAGGTGACCAAACCTCTCCTTGACAGAACTTTCTAGACATTGCCAATAATGTTATCTAATAATATTATTGAGATAATATGAATTATTGCTTCGATAATGAAAAATACCGTGTAATGACAATTATTGAAACAACAATGATATATAAAATATCAACGCAAACAATTATTAACTCAATAAAATCTTGAGCGAGTAATTCACGTAACCATTATTGAGTAGTGCCTTCACGTAAGAATCAATAATTGGTGCAATCACGTGTATGCTTCTTGTTCAACAACGGCGTATTAGTGTGTTTTAACCACGGGTATTCAAACATGATACTTGGTAACAACTTCTAAGTTATTTAAAAACAACTTATATTTATCGTTTTCTTCATCAATCGCTTTCAGTTATGGGGCCCACACGGTCATTTTTGTCAGTAAATACGAATATTCCCGACGATACGAATATTCCACGACCAAACGAATATTCCCCAAGCGATAATGAATATTTTATAACCACTTATTATTTTGAAATATTTGCGTATTTAACCCTTAACTATCCACATTAATCAAATCAACCCTTACTATTTCAAAATAATAAATAAAGGAAATTCCTTTTATTTAAAAAATTTGGGATCTTCTGAACCTCCCTCCTTATGAAATTTCGTCCTCGAAATTGGCGTGACGATACTGGTATTTCAAAAGGTGAGGATACCTCGCTTTCGTTTCCGTTTCGATTCCCTGGTCATTTCCTCTATAGCATGATTCCTCCACAAAACTTTAACTTGTGGTATGACCTTTCTTGGCGTAGACATGCTCCTTCCTATCCAAGATCTTGGTGGTACCTCCTCATACGTTAAGTCTTGGCTATCTCGTCGGTTCTAACTTCGATAACGTGGTTCGGGTCTTTCACATATTTCTGAAATGCGGATATGTGAAACACATTATGAACACGAGACATACTTTCGGAGGTAACGCAAGTCTATAGGCTACATTTCCTACTTTCGGTCAAAGAATTTGAAATGGACCGATAAATCGTGGATGGATTGAGCTCCCTTCCTCTCTTCCCCCCTAAATTCCACGTCCTTTCGATGAAGATCCGCATAACTCTTTTTGTCGATCTTGTGGAGCAATCGTTGTCAATCATTTGGATCTTTTTAGTCATATCCCAACACTTAAATTCCAACATACGTCCCTTTCGATGAAGATCCACATAACTCACGATTGTTGTAGGAGAATTCGATCTTGTCAACTTGGTTTAGGACACGTTGTCGAATCATTTGGATCTTTTCGTCTGGTTTGGGGATGGTATCTTAGAACTAAATCGTAAACCGTGCCCATAGCTTTTGCAAGCTAACCCAAAATCTTGAAGTGAATCTTGGGTTGATTCAAACCCATGCCGTTAAGACCTCAATCCCACGCATATACTAAGCAAGACGTTCGAGGAATAAGTCTCCGTCCTGGCAAGAAATGAAGCGGACTTGGTTAATCTATCAACAATAACCCAAATAGCATTGATGCCTTCGAGAAGCCGTAGGAATAAAATAAATAAATCCATAGTAATGTGTGTTCACTTCCATTCCTAATCTCGAGTGGTTCACAAGCGGACTAATTGGAGTACAAGATGCTTCGCTTTTTACACGCTAAGTTAAACACATCGAGATAAACTTTGCAATCTCTCTTCATATTGTTCCACCAAATGTATGTCGAAGATCACGATACAATTTAGTACTTCCAGGATGGATTGCAAATGGCGTATTGTGTGCTTCCATCATAATCTTGTGCACTTCAAATCCAGTCGTTAGAACACAAAGTCTAGAGTGGACTCAAGTATTCCTTCTTCATCAATTCTCGCTTCCTAATAGCTCCTTCTGTACTTTCTTCTTCATACTCATCAGCCTCCGTCGGGTTGGTGGCTCGAAAGCAACTTTAACTTTTATCTATTAAAGTTGGCTTTACGCTATGACATTCACATCATCTTGACATCCTCCGCAGAATCATCTTTCTTCAATGCGTATGATCGACTACCACCGTTCAGATGATGATATCCCTTTTCGTCAGATGCGTTAACACCCGGGATGGTATTGAATGTAGTATGATTCAATAGTCTTCGACAACGTCATTACTGTGACATGTCGAGTTCTTTTCGAAGAAATATTTACGAATCGTCTCAATACGTATTCCACATTCTCTTCCCATATATACGAGGCAGAGGATAAGCGCTTCCATATAGAGTTCTTTTGGTGAATTCACATATTTAGATAATGCTTTTGCCTTAAGTAATTTCTCACATCACGTATTTAAAGCCTATATCATTATAGAAGCTCTTGACTTTTTGTCATCATATCTTGAGAATAGGATATCCAACTCTTTAAGATTCGTGAGTATAGCCTAACTTTCAGACACATAACCATTTACGAAGCATCGTATTGTAGATAACAAATCCATCCGGGATGATGGTATTGTTAAGCAGTCTTAGAAATAAGTCTCCTCTAAGCTCTTGGAAACTCTTCATCGCGTTCTTCTTCTCAAGCGAATTTTGTATCCTTAGAGGTTAGTTAAATTAATGGAGTAGCGATTCGAGAAAAACCTTACGAATCTCCAGATAATAACCAGGCCTAAAAGCTACGTGCTTGATCCGCTGCTTCATTCTCCCAACTTAGATTGTTATCTTCGCCGGATCAACAGATACTCCATGTTTCGACTGCATTGCTTCAAGGATGCTACTTCCTTAAGCGAACTCGCGTTTCTTCAATTTAGCATATAGTTGGTTTTCAATAACAAAGCCTTTGGAGTACCGAATTGTTAGAGCAGTCTTGAATGATCTCCACTTTGGAATATTGAGGATGTCATCAATAAAGACAACAACGATTTGATCCAAAGTATTTTTGAATACTCGGTTCATCATTTGACGAATGGAGTAGCGAGGAGCATTAGTTAGTCCGAATCTCAAATAATAAGAATTCATAATGCCCATCTGTGATTCAAGGCGATCTTCGGAATATCTCGACTTAATCTTACGGTGATGATATCGGATCGAAAGATCGATTTTGAAAAGAATTGTGCCCCTTTGAGGAATCGGTCAACAAGTCATCAATACGAGGTAGAGGATACCTATTCTTGATGGTGACATGGTTCGATTCCAGATAGTCAATACGAAGTAGATACTCCCGCCTTCTTTCTTCTTTATGATCTTCTGGCTTTTGGAAAAGGAGATGTAGGGCGAATGAAACCATGTCCAACAATTCCTCGTAGGTTGGACCTTTAACTCCTGAAGTTCAATAGGAGCCATTCGATATGGGGTTTTGTAAAATAGGCTTTATCCAGGTTCAGAGATCAATAAGAATTCAACTTCAAAGGGTTAAGGTGGTCTTTGGAAGTTCTTCGGAAAATCATCGGTGAAATATCGAACGAAATGTGAATATTATTCAAATTTGGCGACGTTGTCTTTATTCAAATCCATAACACGGGCTAAGAAATCCGTTTTTTAATAAACGATATACCTTTATGATTAGATATGAGCAGTGATCGATTTTAATGGTTTAGTTGCTTGAATTCGTGACAATATTGTTTGCTTAGGAATATTTCTTTAGAAAACAATCAATTTTAGCGTGAAGTAGTTATCAATCAATCCCTAAAATCACATCAAAAGCAAGTATCTTTAAAGAGATAAAAAATCAATCCCCATCAAAATAGGTCCATTTATCCAACCCATTACGAGTCGCCAAATACATTTAAAAGCAAAAAATGGTGAGAAATACGACAATATATCTTCGTTGAGTTTAACATATAATATTATCTTCTAGACAATATCCACTCATCATAATTATTGATTTATTATTTAACAAAATGGTGAGGATTCCATAAACAACTCTCTGAACCTTCATTCCATACCTTACCAGCTATTTCGCTACATTCGCCTCCCTGAGAAGAAAAAATGGAACAAAGGAAAAGGTGAGCCTCAACTATTTAAGCTTATGATTGAATATTCAATAAAGAATATTATGACTAAGATAATATACAACAAATTATCGTTTTCTTGACAAGCGCCTCACGAGGAAAAATCGATAGAATACAATGTATAAACAAGTTTCGGATCAATATTCGATAATGTAAATAATAATTCATAAGAAATACGATGAATAGAAGAATGAAATCTATAATCTATGAATTTAATAAAGGTTCATCATTAATATTTTATCCTAGATTTAACATCAATCAATATACATCCGAATCAAATATTCGGAATTTGCACTACTTCTGGAGCCAAAGATATTCATCATTGGTCATGTTCATTTAAACACCTGTTCATCTTCATTACTCAGCCATAAAGATATTAATCAATCTAATCATGTTCATCTCAACACTGCTCATCTTTGACACCACAGCCAAAGATATTCTTCAGAAATCATTCATCGCTTGACCACATGCTACGGGCCAAAGATATTCAATAATATCATCATTTAAGAGGTGAGGATGATGAAAATATTTTAAAGAAGCGAATCCGGTGAAACAAAATGACAAGGATTAAGGATTAAGGATTCGTACTTGGTTTTATCCACATCCAAAAATACCTCAAAAATAATCATAGTGGTGTAAAATTTAAGAATGATCAAAACATGGATACAATCAAAGTTTAGATCCGAATAGATGTTTAGACGAAAAGAAGAAATTTTATTTTTTGAATGAATAATCTGATAGTATCGTGAATAGTCAGAGTATCGTGAATAGTCTTGAAATATCGTGAATAATAACTCAGACACCAAAAGATAGAAATTCCAAAAAATCTTCACGCTTACTTCGTAAGATAGTACTTCGTGAATAATAAGAATCGTGAATAGTAACTAAATGAATAAAGAACTCATGAATAGTAACCCATGAATAATAACCCGGATACGGCATGAAAAAGTTTGAATTTGATAAAACTTGTGATCAACATTTCGAAGATAATGATATTGAAGAAATAATATCATTCTGAAAAAATAATATCCCTTACCTCGAAAGATCAAAGATTTACAATTTAGAATATCGTATAGTCTTTGAAGGAACTTCTTGCACAAATCTAGCAATACTAAAGCATACTCAAAATACTCACAAGAATATTTCGATAATATAGAGAGAAAACTTCAGTTTCGGTATGATTTTCAATTCTAACCTAAGACCCTATTTATGGGAAAATCTTAGAAACACCAAAGCAGTAGAAAATTTAATAAAATAATAATATTAATATTACAAATTCTTACGCATACTTTTAAGGATCTGAATTCAGCATTTACATCACATGCAAGACCCACCTTTAATGACAAAAACGTTTTCATAATAAAATAATTAAAACTTCCAAAATTAATTATTTGAAGCTTGAGAACTTCAATAATTCATAATAAATAGCCCTTTCATTTTCAACAATTGTCATTTTAAAGGGGGGCTATATCCAATAAAAAATATTTTCCTCATCATATAAATTAATTAATTAATCACAAATTATTACAGAATCACAATATCGACCTGCATAATTCCTCAGGAAAGAACTTTTCCAATAAAGATTTCTTCTTATTTGGCGTAGCAAATTAGGTGACAAACTCTCTCCAGATAACTTTCTAGACATCGCTAATAATGTTATCTAATAATATTATTCGGATAATATGAATTATTGCTTCGATAATGAAAAATACCGTAATGACAATTATTGAAACAACAAAGAATATAAAATATCAACGCAAAGAATTATTAACTCAATAAAATATCAAGCAAGAATTATCGTAACCATTATTGAGTAAGTGCCTTCTTTACGTAAGAATCAATAATTGGTGCAATACCGCTGGTGCTTCTTGTTCAACAACGCGTATTAGTGTGTTTTAACCATAGGGTATTCCAACAAAGATTAATCTGTAATAACTACGCCGTTATTTAAAAACAACTTATATTTGTCGTTTTCTTCATCCAATCGCTTTCAGTTATGGGGCCCACACATATCGCTATTTGTCGCATACGAATATTCCCGACAGCATTTAATATTCCACGACCAAACGAATATTCCCGACAAGAATGAATATTTTATAACCACTTGCTTATTTTGAAATATTTGCGTATTTAACCCTTAACTATCCACATTAATCAAATCAACCCTTACTATTTCAAAATAATAAATAAAGGAAATTCCTTTTTATTTAAAAAAATTTCGGGATCTTACATACCATGACCATTGATAATTTGATGAAAATCTTGACCGCGGGTATACATGGATGATTAGATGTGGTGGTTTATTTATTGTCGAGTCTCAAATGATAAAAAAATTGATGAAAACCTTTAAAACCTAAAAGATAGTAGATTTTATTCTCTACTGACTCTTTTAATGGATCAGATATTCAATTATGCAGCTAAACCGGTTGTCTATTGTATTTTATCGGCTTAACATCGTTGAAGGCTAATGATAATTTATTCGCATTATCTTAGTCATAATATTTCTTTCGGGCTAGTTGAGCTCACCCTTTCTTTTCACTATTCTCTCGTGAAATGAGAACATATGGGACGCAGTCTGGGAACGGAGTAATGGTCCAGAGGATAACATTAGTAGTCCTCACTATTACGTGAAATAGTGTGATAATAGTTGTAATGAGGACTCCTTTTGAGTTTGTATAATATCTAGTAGACAATATTTGTATTCAAACTCACGGTTTATGTCGTATTGTATACCTACGCTTAGGTTAATAAGTTGTATTTGAATTTATGTACCATGTAAGTGGCGACCCAAGATGGGTGACGTATACCTAATTTTGGGGGCGTCACAGTTGGTATCAGAGCTTAGGGATATGATCCCTGGCTAAGATGCGAGATAAGAACTAGGAGGGGAGAGAAGGTGAATTCCTTCGCTAGTATGACCTACCTAAATTTATTTGGTATTTAATTGGCTGGTCGAGTATAGGATAATATGTGATATGTTAATTAACCCTTGTTTTGTGACAAGATTTGAAAATGACATCCGAAAATATTGAGATAAGCAATGAAGCACATGAGACTGGTTGAGTCATTTCAACCAAAAGGTAATGAGCAACAACACGATAATAATCATATGGGCAAGCGGCCATCTGTGAGCAATGATAACCATCGTGGGGAAATTATCATGCCAAGAATGGTAACCATTTTCGGTGGTAATCATGGCCAAGATAATAAGAATGGACATTTCAAGAAGAGCGGGTTCAACAACGACGTGAAGACGCTTCAGATCAAAGACCCGTTTCAAAGGAAGAAGAACGACCACCACCGGTCAGTATGTTTCAAATGCGACAGAGGACACATCCCGTCCAAATCCTGTGACGCAAAGAATCCAAAGTGTGTTTTAATTGCGGAAAGAAGGTCACTTAGCTCAATTTTGTCGTATGGTGAAGTCAAGTCCAGTTGAGATAGTGATGCCAAAGGATGTCCCAGATAAGCCAAAGCCGGTAGTTTAAGAGAGAGCGTTTTTTTTCTCGTGACGAGGAACCTGAATAAAATTATCACGGGTAAGTTAATCATAAGCTCTTGCGAAGTCTATATCGTATTCGATACCGATTCTACCTATTATTTTATCTCTCTTGCTTGCGTTCAACGTTTAAATTTGACTCCGAAAAAAAATTAGACTTTGATTTATCTATTGAAACTTCGTTGGGAGAAACCTTCGTTACCTCCACTGTTTATTAATCTTGTTGTTTCAAATAAACACTTTCACGTTACCTGTCGATCTTATCTTTTTGAAAATACTTGCCTTTGATGTGATTTTAGGAATCAATTGGTTAACTACTCATCATGCTTTTCGTGAAGGTTGTTAGCTTTTATATTCATAACCAACCCGTTATATCTAATTCAAAGTAACCAAACCCTAAAGTTAATCACCGTTATATCAAGCCATAAGTAAAGAGCCCGATCCTTTCGTTGTTGACTTCTTGTGTGGAATGCACAAGCCGGACTTTTCAGAGGCGACGTCGTGATTGAAGATGGCAAGTTTATAGGTATCATTGTGAGGTGCTATCTAGGTTAAGGGATAGAAGTCACATTGGTATCAATGTGACGTACTATCCAAGTCTTGGATGAGAGTCAGATTTTGAATGATATTTCTATTATTAATAAATTTCTGGCGTATTCTTGAAGACTTCTTAGCCTACTTAGAACGTAAAATCGAATTTTATATTGACCCAAAGATACAAAAACCCATTTCTTAAACCCTCAAATATTTCTTCAACTAAAATGAGCAGCTTTACGTGGTTTATGATGAAAGTCATAATAAAAGCATTGGAATAATGAAAATCATGGGTATTCGTGGTATTAGTAAGTTTTATGATGAGTTATGTTGGTTAGTATGTAAAAACATGAAAGTTTCTTAGAAATCACAAAGAGTTGAAAATCGATTTTGGTGAAAAACGTAACATGAAATTCAATTGACCATATCTCTTATTATATTTTGAATTTTTGAATGTGGTCAAGTCCTAGAGTTAGATCTATGAGTTACCTAACTAATCCAAGTGGAATTACTGGAAAAGGTGTTGTAGATTTTTGTGTGGACTGATTTTAGCAAAGGAGGCCAAAGCTGTAAATTTCGAAAATGCTACTGCCCAGAAACTTTAAGGGCTGTTTCGGCCACTTAAATTATGAGAAAAATTCTGGCCTTTTGGGACATGAAGGTATATGGTATAAAGTATCTCCTGTCCAAAAATGAGCTCATTCTCGACTTAAAATGAGCAAGTTATGACTATTTCAATATTTAGGTTTTTCCGATTTAAAAACGCTATAACCTGGAGTTCTATAACTCCGATGACCATGAAATTTAAACTAGAAGCTCACGTTAACATGTGTAAGGTCCTGCCAAGATTTGGGAATTTTGGAGTTAAACTTGAGGTAGCTAATTTCTTAAGGAATTAATTAGAAATTAATTTTTGAAAAATAGTAAATGAATTTTAAAAATTCGAGAAAATATATATTTTATTAAGGGACTATATTATGCTAAACCCCAGAAAAGAAATATTTTTGGGACTGATTTGGTATTTTCATGAAAATAGTTTAGTTACAAACATATGAGTTAAATATGTTATGTGAAGTATAAAAGTTGAAAATAGGATATTATGGTTAGAGAATCCTATATAGAGTATATGCATATTTTTTGATGAGGATTTGATAATTGGTGATGATATTTTATGAGTATGGTATTTTGAATGATTAAATGCATTATATGGTAAAGCGTAAACAATTAAGATAAATTGTTTATAAATTTAAGAAGTGATTAAAATATTGTTATAATATTAATGATATTAGATTATGAGATTATTAAGTGATTGAAAATATGGGGATATTCTTGAATCTCGGATAAATTATATTATAAATGTTTAATATTTATCCTTTATCTCATTTGATTGATTCTTTATATCATTATCCTCATGTTTATATTATGTTGAAAGTCATCCGTCATGGCTGTAGAGTGCATAGATGGACTTGGTATGATTATGACCACGGATTATTAAGATAATCATAACCGTAATTGAAAACACAATTATCTTTGGCCGTAGTGCATGGATAATTTTGATGGCGGATAATGAATTGTGGATAATTTGGCGGTCGTGATAAATGAATACACAATTATCTTTGGTAGTAGTGCATGGATAATTTGAAGATACTAATGAATACACAATTATCTTTGGTAGTAGTGCATGGATAATTTGTGGTCGTGATACTTAATGAATACACATGGATTATCTTCACAATTATCTTTGGCGTAGTGCATGGATAATTTGTGGTCGTGATACTAATGAATACACAATTATCTTTCGTCAGTAGTGCATGGATAATTTGTGGTCGTGATCTTAATGAATACACAATTATCTTTCGCCGTAGTGTATGGATAATTCGTGGTCGTGATACTAATGAATATCCTTGGCTCAGTAGTGTGGATGATTCGATGATATGGATTAATTATCGAAATGAGTCTCAAAGAATGAAATATTAATTCATGGATGTGGTAAAAGTCATCTTTGGTCAGTAGTGTATTGATAGACTTAGTATGATTATGACCACGGATTATTCAGATAATCACGATCAGATTGAAAACACGAATATCCTTGGCCAAGAAGGTAATGGATAATTCGTGGTCGTGATACTATTAAGCTAAGTCTCAAAGATTATTGGTTTTATAGGTTATATATCTTTCGCTCAGAAGTGCAAAGATGAATTGTTAATGAATATCTTTCGCCTGGATTGCAAAGATGAACTTAATATTTTCAACGATAAAGGTATTCAAGGTATCCTCACCTCTTTATCATATCAGTGCACGTAATTCTAATTTCGAGGGCTTAAATTCCATATGGGGAGATCGTGAGACCCCAGATTTTATCAATAAAGATTTAAATTTTGTTGAAATAATTTTTTAATATTATGGTGTGAATTTAAGATAATATTATAGTTGTGGGTAGTATTTATAAATTTTGCAAAAGTATGCAAGTGGTTATATTATATTCGATTGGTCTGGGAATATTCGGTTTAATAGGAATATTAAGACAACTACTCAATCATTGGTGGACCCACAAATGTAATTATCATTTGATCGAGAAAACGACAAAAATATTTTATTGAAATAACTAGGAAGTTTTACCGTGGTTCTTGTTGAACTACTCTCTAGTAGTAAAAGTACGAAGAATACGTGTGGTTGCAGTAGTAATATTACCGGTATTGATTATCGATGCTTATGTGAGAAGTCACTTAGTTTGATTCCATTATCATCGATTAATAATATGAATTATTATAATGATAATGACGCGTTTTATTTTATTCATTATTATTAACGTAATAAAACAAAAACATCTTTTATATAAAATAGAATACTTTATTAAAGTTATTCTATAAATAGAATATATTATATTTTATTATGATAGTGTTGCAGATAAGTGTTTTAGATAGTATTGCATAGTGTTTGCATAGTAAAATGTTTTATATAAATAGAATATATTATATTTTATTTAAAAGATTTTTCTTTAAATATGGACCGTCGATTAAAGTAAATCAATCGGACCTGCTCATGGATTAATTACTTATGCATTCCATTTTCCTATAAATAAGCTCATTCCTTCATTATTTTCATTTAATTCATTCAAACTCTGTAGAGAGAGAAATTATAGAGAGAAGTTTATAGAGAGAAAATTATAGAAAGAAGAAGAGTATTCTCGCTACTTCACTACTTCTATATTCAGGTTCTTTTACGGTAAAGGGTATTATTTGTTGTATCCGTAAGTGGTGTTATTCTTCTTCTTGAAGAGAACTTCATTATTCCATTCATTATCATTCTCATTGGAATAACTTCGTAAAAGTGGCATACCCTATACATAACCTCGTATACGCCAGATACCTATACTTGGTGAAATCCTTATGTTATTCCATTGCTTATTTATTCATTGCTGAATAACTTGTGATACGCTGAATCCCCTATACTTGGTGATCTTCTTCTCGTTATTCCATTCTTTATTATTTCATTGGAATATCACGTCGTGTGTTTTTACAGGACTGGTTCCATTGTTTATTATTCCGCATTTATTATTCTCCGTTGGAATATCTCGTCGTGTGTTTTACAAGGACTGGTTCCATTGTTTATTATTCAAAGATTTATTATTACGGTTGGATCATCCCATCGGTGTGAATTTCACCGACCGGTTCCGTTATTATTATTACATTGAATAACTTTTCATGCGCGGCAAACTGCATGCACGGTGATTTTTTTGTTATTCCATTCTTTATTATACCCAAATTGGTTAAAACTTTGACTTCTATACTCCATGAAATTAGTAGAATATCCTCGATATTCATGCGTTTCATCCAAAGATCTTTCATGGAAATATTCTTCCGATCATTCTTGAATTTTACTTTACAAAACAAAGATCTTGTTGACAATTTGGACGTTCTTAATTCCTCGGATAAAATAATTCTTGAACTTGTTTTATTGAATTATTATGTCATTGTCATCATCCTCACGTGATATATTATGTTATCTTTCGCTTACGTGCATAGATGAACTTAGTATGATTATAACCGAGGATCATTCAGATAATCACGGGCTTGTTATAAATGATGTGATAAAAGTCCTCAATTGAATTGTGAATGCAAAGTTGATGGATAGTTTTGGTATGATTATGACCTGGGGTGATTCTAAGATAGTGCTTAATTGAATTGATAATTTGATGAAAATTCTTGACCGTGGTACATGGATGATTAGATGTGGTGGTTTATTTATTGTCGAGTCTCAAACGATAAAAAATTGATGAAAACCTTTTAAAACCTAAAAGATAGTAGATTTTATTCTCTACTTGACTCTTTTAATGGATCGCGATATTCCATCCATGATTAAACCTGGTTGTCTATTGTATTTTATCGGTTTAACATTGTTGGAAGGCTAATGATAATTTATTCGCATTATCTTAGTCATAATATTTCTTCTTGGCTAGTTGAGCTCACCTTTCTTTCACCGTTCTCTTCAGGAAATGAGAACATAACCTGGACGAAGTCGGGAACCGAGTAATGGTCCGCAGAGGATAAGATTAGTAGTCCTCACTATTCTCGTGAAATAGTGTGATAATAGTTGTAATGAGGACTCCTTTTGAGTTTGTATAATATCTAGTAGATAATATTTGTATTCAAACTCACGCTTTATGTCGATTGCATACCACACGCTTAGGTTAATAAGTTGTATTTGAATTTATGTACCATGTAAGTGGCGACCCAAGATGGGTGACGTATACCTAATTTTGGGGGCGTCACACATACGGCACACCTTCAATTTTTTCACCTTTACACATTCAATTTTTTCATATTGCAGTGGGTATCCAAGGTAACTAATTAAGTTTTATTAAGTTACCAATTATTTTGAATGTGATTGATTGGTAGCTAAACCTTCATTCATTGGTTCGCCAAACTTTCGCATCAAGGTAACTAATTCAATTTTATTAAGTTACCAATTTCGTTTGAATGTGATGCGAGTTGGTAGCCAACCATTCATACAAAGGTAACCATTTTATTATTTATGAGAAACAAAATAGTTATAAAAAAATTCGTAACATTATTAAATACATTTATTTATTTTTAACTTTTTTTTGTAGGCTTAATCTTCTTCTTATTCTCATTGGCGTTTTGGAGAACGGAGAGATTCGGCATGTAGATACGTGAGTATGAGTATGTGAGTATGGCGGTGAAGATGAAGATTAATTTATTTTCTCGGTGATTTGGGACATGGGATGTTTTCCTGAATGAAATATACAAAATTTCCGGCTTTACATCGTAAATGAAATAAATAAATATATAATAAAATATACTTATAAAAAATTGGGTGGATAGAACCTATATTAGGTAGCTAAAATTTCTACTGTTTAAACTTTAAACTTAAATATTTAAAGTGTATGTGAGGAGATGAAGATTTGAATTTGAATATTTAAATTTGAATTATTATTTTGAATTTGAATTTGTTTTTGTTGTTAGATATAAATATTTGAATTTGAATTATTAATTATGGCAGCTTATTTGTCCTTGATTTTAGGTTTCTTATTAATGTGAATTGTACTTTTTTTTTGTAATAAATACATTCTTTTTGTAATTATTTGATTGATGCATTTTTCTTGTAATTACTTTCTATTTGTTGTATATTTATGTAAAGGACCCAAAAATTAACCTATTAGGTTTAGGTTCCACCATACTTATTAATTCATTTATATTCTTGAATTTATCTGATCTGAAAGTGACGTGAAATATCCCAACAAAAAGCCCAACTAGCTGTGTGCCTAAATTTGTATTCCTACGCAAAGAAAAAAATACAAGGGTGCCAATAATTTTGTGGTTTGGCCCGATAACAATTTCATTCTCTGATCCCTCTAACTCGATCCATATTTATTCTCTATCAATCAAATGAAGCTGTTAAAAGTTCCTTATAGGCCAAGTTAAATTGGCCCAGAAATCACCATAAATTTGCTACAACTGTCCTTTGTGAGTTTGGCCCATAAACAATTGTATATGATATTTTACTGGTCAATGAGTAGGTAAAATCATAGGAGGAAGGAAACGAGGTAAAGTAAAATGAAAATAAATTTATGTTGATAAAAAATGTCGACGTACATAAATACATGGAATAATAGAAATTAAGGAGAGACTCATACACTATTGTTGTACCTGTTAAGAATTATTGATTATAGTTTGTTTAAGTTGGATAAATGGGATCAATAGTTCAATATATATACTTAAAACCTTAGTTAATATGCACTTAATATCTAATATTGTTATGAAGCTATAATATCTAGTATAAATATTTATAGATTGGTTGTTCTAACATCTAATCAAGTTGATTAATTAATCAATAAAAGTTGTTGAACTTGGACTATTTATCTGGTCATATTTATAAATTAATATGTTGGTTTGATCCCACCAAAAAGAAACCTTGCTTATGACAATAATTGAGATAAACCATATTATTAATGTATATATTATTATTATTAATTCAAGAATCTAACCTAGTTATAGTGACAAAGCAAAAGCATTTAAATCGTCATTTAAAGATATAGGTTTTTTCTTTTTTTACGCTTATTTACGCTGAAAACCTCATCTTATATGTTGCTCTTGCTTCTTTTTGTTTCCTCCAATTTTTGTTCCCAAAAAACATGTTCATGTCTTTTGATATATATAAAACCATAATTCTATTATATTATTATGTCATCACTAATAAATTGAATACTTAATAATTTACGTGTAAATATGAAATAAAAATATATCCTCTTAAGTTTTGTAAATTTTACAAATTTTATGAAATGGAGGAAGTGAATTTATACTCCATTATCTTATGGTAGATTTTTGACATTTTCATTTATGTTGATTTTTTAAGAATTTATGTGCTTAGAATTATGTCTATTCGGATGGGTTTCTTTGTATACTTTTTTATTTAAATCATTTTCCCTCTAGGCCGGTGGGAAAATGTTTTTTTTTTAATTGTCCCAAACTGCCAGGGTAGTCATGGCCCTAAACTAATCCAATAGATTATGATGAATAGTATAGTTATTGACTTCTTTTGTAATATATGATTTAGTAGCACATTAACAATTGATTAGTGTAAACTGTAAACTAAAAAATGAAGGGGATTTTGGTAGTGTAATGAAAGATACACCCCAAAAAATTATATTATTGGGGATCTGAAATTAAAATCAAGATTAATACTGATAATAGAAATTTGTCATATGTATCATATTTCGTTTAATTTATAAATAAATGTTATATATATATATATATATATCCGAATTTTTAAGATAAAAATTACCTCAAAAGGTAACTCACAAATAAAGAATGCAATTATTTGACTAGGTATTTGCTGTTAACATCTTTAGTCAATGAAATATTTCTCACAAACATGCATTCCCAGCTAGTAGGCCAGATGCACAAAAGTCTAGCTAATTACCCTAATATTAGGGTTTTAATACAAGCATAACAACTAGCACCAAGTACTATATATATATATATAGACTTTTATGGCAAGTATTAAAGGAAAAGAAAAAGGCCACCTAAAAGGGGAGGAGAGGAGGAGGTTATCTGTTGATAAATCTCAATCATTAAGCCAAGTGCTCAAAGCAATAATTGCGAACTTGAAAAGTAAATTAAGTCGATATGATGTTAGGGTCCAAGTCTACAGATAGATAAGGGAATACTGATAGAAATTTGTCAAACTGATAGAAATTTGTCAAACCGACTTTGCATGGCCTGGTCGGAATTCCATACGACACCTTTTTAGAGGGTTATCCCAATAGACGAAACATGAACTTAACCTTGATTTATAGATTAATATAGTGTTATCGCGCTTAGGCCTAAGATAATATTTTTCGCCAGATTTAATATCAGATTGATCAATTTATCGATTTACTATTTCTCTCCGCCTCAAATTAATCGCTTCATTTTGATTTTTTTAATCAAATCGATTATTTTAGGGAATTAATAACCAAGATATATAAATATATTTCTAAAATTATAAAATTGGGGTTAGTAATAAATTGTATATACTTTCTTTTGGTTATAATTTCTTCACCTATATTTTAGAAAAATAATAAAAAGATTAGTTTTAAAATACATTAATTTTTTAAAAAATCAAACCGAAGAATTAATTTGTTAACCAAACGGATAGTATAAAGTAACCGAATCCATAGACGACCAAGCTGAAATATCTATCAAGCTGATAAAAACAAGTCCACATTATTCTATCCTTTTTTTTCTTTCTTTTCCCCCCCCCCCCACCCCCCCCCCCCCCCATATATATATATATATATATATATATATATATATATATATATTGAGGTATTGGAAGAGTGTCACACCTGGAGGGTGATTTTGGATCTCCAAAGCATGGACTACATCATTATAAGACAAAATCTATAAAAATAATACTTTGTTAACTGGATTGAAAGTTTTCTAATAAGTGAAAAATATTTACACCAAATATAAATTAAGATAATAAAATAAAGTATGAATTGATCTTTTATAAATAAATATTAGTTTTGAACTTTAGGGTTAATGAAAAGAAGCTAGCATAGATTATTGAACATGTCCAGCAAGGAATGCAAAATGTCAAATCATAGATGA
Organism: Panax quinquefolius; assembly: GCA_020205615.1. Taxonomy (NCBI): domain Eukaryota; kingdom Viridiplantae; phylum Streptophyta; class Magnoliopsida; order Apiales; family Araliaceae; genus Panax; species Panax quinquefolius. The sequence continues at coordinate 2,025,729 of CM035152.1, forward strand.
GAAAGAAATTGAAGTTTTAAGACAAGGTCATGATGCATGGTACGTCCAATTGCATTCCTATAAGCAAGAAAATGGAGTAACATTGAAAACCTCTCAATAAGCTAAGCTATGGGGACAGACAGACACACACACACACACACACACACACATATATATATATATATATACTGATCACATTTTTTACAACCTTATTTCCAATTTATTTTCTCAGTTCTAGTTTTACATTTGTTATCTGGTTAATTAATTAACCACTTCAAGATATTCAACAAACACAAGATGCGATATGAATTTTGACCCAAAAAAATAGAATTAGAGGACATTTAATTTGTTTGTCAACTCCTTGAAAAACTCGATTGCAAGCCCATAAAAATAAAGATAATTAAATTGTGTTCATGTGTGAATATTGGACTAATTCTTTTTTGGAAAGACGGCGTAAAACTTAAAACCAATTTGATGATTTAAATTAATTTATATGATTAAAAAATAAAATAATTAATGGCTAATTAACAAGGTTGGTTTTGGTTGAGATAAAACATTCTATTTGGTGGAGAGTTGGAGTTAATATTATGTTAGTTGCTTCGGAAATTTTTTTTTTTTTTTTGTACAAAATAATTAATGTAATTTATTGGGCTAAAAGCCAAAAGTTAGGTGTTATTTGGATACACGTTTCTTCTACGGCCGGTCAAAATATCTAATTTCCATTGGTTGGTCGAAAAAGGGCTACTTAATATTATGTTAGTTGTTTGGTTGTGTTGGAGCACCAAAAGTCTTCTTTTCTTCTACGCCGGTGACCCAATCACGTCACCGCCGGTGACAATTTTTACTCTGATGCCATCGTGACATCACTATACCCATTTGGTGACGTTTCAGGCCTGACAAATAATTATTTTCACGTAAATGAAACTTGAACGACGTCGTATAAACGCTAGACAAATGATGAGCTGAAGTCGGTTTTTTGAAAAGGATTCACGAGCTAAAACGACACGCTGTCTGCATTTTATGGGTTGGATGAGCTCTCACGTGTCGAGCTCAGGGAGTAGGGACCACAATAGTCGGCGACGCCAATGCGACTAAGTCTAATAACGCCAAAATAAACCTTTTTGAGTTCATCGTCCTCTAAAATGCCCTCAGTCTTCAAGCTAAATTACACTACCCCCATTATACAGTATAGTAGTACTATACTGGCCTGGATGATAACTTTCGATTCTTATCATGCCAAACTATTAAAAAAATAATAATATTATCCCATAAAAAAAGAGACATAATAAATACATAAATATATGTATATTGTGGATTCCACAATACAAGCGAAGTGATCTCACAATATATATATATATATTTTTATAATAATATTATGTAATTTTTTTTTTTATATGATAAGAACATTACCCCATTTATACAAGAGATCCAAGTTAAAGTATCATATTTCGTATGCATAAATAAATTTTAAATTTTAATATTTTTATTCAGGTACTATTCATTCAACATATTATTCACGATAAAAGGTTGAGAAAGAAAATCAAAGAATGGGTAGGGTGTGCACACAAAGAAATACCACATAGCATGCTGCATGTAGCATGAGGAGAGATACTATTAGAGATTTGACTGTGTGAAATAAAAAGGAAAGGAATTAGGTTCAGTTCACATGCCTTGGCTAGCAGCTAGCCTTGGAAGTATGATGAAGAAGAAGATAATGCATGGGTCATGTCCATCACGAGCTCTGTCTCAAAACCTTTATAACACAACCTTTACATATTTAATGCCTCTTCCCAATAGGGTCCCACACCTTTTTAGCTTGATTACCATTCGGAAGAATTGGTCTTGCACCATTCATTTAAGCCCAAATTTATTCTCAAACAACTTGATCTTCTCTCTCTATCTTATGATGCCCATTTCTTGATCATAACCTTCCTTTTTTCCTAATTGAAATAGTAATTGTCTTGCCACATTATTCTCCTTTTGTAATGTTGTGCTTTTTTTAGGTATGCCACTCCAATAAAACACCCAAAAGTTTGAATTACAAATTGAAGTTGTACACGCCATAGACACCAAAATTTTCAAACTATAACGTGGGTTAAGAAGGACAACGTTCTAGTAATTTCCATTTTAAAGATCTTTATATTAGGCATCTTCTAAAAAAATATAGTACAATACTGATGATTGGACCAGGTTTTATTTTAGTTTAGGTTTTGAAATTTAGCTCCATTTCATGCGACTTGTCGGGTGGTCATTTCATGTTGTTTGTCCCACCGCAGAGTTGCGTTAAGATAATTATAATTTGTTTAAAGTAAGAAGCATGCCCCGAATCTTTAGTTCTCCTGCTAACTAAACTGCATTTTCTAAAGTTCTCTTAGTCTTGCATTTTACTATGGCTATACCCATTTTCATAGAGATTAGTGGGTAATAATATACTTATATACTAGTAGCTAAATAACCAATCCGTACAAGACACAGACTAGTATCAATAAATGTAATATGAAATGGTGTGTATTGGTTGTGTATCATTGGTGTTGTAAATAGTCTAATATAGATGGTAGTAGATCAATCATTCTGTATATTTTCTACCTACATCCATGTAAGACTATTGAGAATAATATAACAAGGAAACGAAATGTCTAGTATAAGTATGAACATTTCATACATTATTTTTACAAAAGTGATTAACTCAGAATTTATCTATGACCAACCAAAATAATTCGACCAATTTGTCAATTAATTCAAGTGAATCCATGTATCAACAAAGCCATCTCACCAAATTTTAAATGAAATTGAATTCATCCTAATTTGACGTGTCCTTTAAAATATAAGGATCGATAAGAGTTGAGTAACAATTAAGGAGAACTCAGTTTTGGGCAGGGATGGGAGGAAAGGAGTGAAAGCAAATGGAATATCTCCTTAATTACAAAATGAGTAAAGAAAAAGGGGGAAAAAATGGAATCTCTCCTTTAGGAGACGAAAACCACGGATGGGACACGTACTAAAAACCTATTAAGATCTTCTGTTTGACTTCAACCAGGATGACTCTTTCTATCCCTCTCCATTTCTCTCTCACATACTACTAGTATGAAATTGCAAGCAAAAGTAAAGCTTCGTCTCTTTTTAGCTCAGATTATGGGGGGCCACACGGGGGAAAAACCAAATAATGTCAACCCAAAACCTTTACTTATGGATTCACAGACGACTAACTTTTTAGATGCCCAGTTGGAGAGTATTGAAGGTTTCCATTTCTTGATCATGCCCCACTTGATGAGTGCCTTAAGTTACAAAAACAGCCTTGTTTTCTGGATCCAAACTCCCCAAAAATTATTGAGGTGGATTTAACAATATCCAAAATACCTTCAATAATTCAAGAAATGCAACCAAATTTCTAGAAATATAGTAGTAGTATGTCAAAATTAACAAGGTTGTATTGTATGTAAATTCAGCCTTCGATTCATGTGTTATTCTGAGTATCCTCAAAATTATTGAGATTGTCTGACAAACCCTGTCAAAATGCCATTCCTATTCCACCTAAAGTCAAACAATGAAAACCAAATATATAAAATATGTATAATAATAAAAAAAAATGGTATGGTTGTATGTAAACTCGACCGTCTCAATTCACATGTTGAAGCATATATTATAATGAATTTCAAAAAAAAAAAATGAATTTTTTGAGTCCCCTCACAACGAGTACAAATAATTGAATTAAATAAGGAATGTAAATTAAGAAAATCACGATAATCGATTATGTTTTTATGTGACCCCTACAAAGCAACAATATAACCGTTGCACTGTTAAAAATTTAAAAGAACACGTGACATAATATGTATCACGTGTATCGTAGAAAAATTGTTAGCAGGATAATAAAAAAATGGAGTGAAAATAAATATGACTTTTTTTGAAAAAATGGAAAGTTAAATGAAGTCCGTGGAAAATCTTACTCTTCAGCTATAAATACACCACAAGAGGAGACCAAACTTAGACACTTGAAAGATTTCAGACCCATTCTTTACATCTATCTAACAGCTGTTCAATTCCCAATTTCTCTCAAAGAGAGAGACTCTTCTGCCTCCTCCTTCCAAATCCCTTAGCCTCTTGGTGAATCCTTACTCAACAAGTCTTCATTTTTCTTCTTTTCCAGCAATCTAATCTTATTCTCTCTAAACGATTGGAGCAACTACAATTCTTTTCTGCTCGACCAGTTTTCTTTATTTTCTCAACCAAACGTTCTTACTTACAGATATAATAAAATCCTCACTTTGAGAGGAAGAGGGCAATTTTAAGTACCCTTGTCTTCCCCTGTTTTTATTTTCTAGAAAGTCTAAATACACACACCGTAAAATTTCCAAGAAAAATGGAAAGAATGCACGAAAACAACATGGCTTTCTCGGGTAGTGACATACGGACTTCACTGTCAAATCTCATATTAGAAAGTGGTTCAAACACTTTGGATTCAATCTTCTCTCACTGCTCATCATCATCAACCCCCAACACAAGCACTGTTTTTGAGCCACTAGGCTCTTCAGTATATCTCCAACAAAGAGATTTACTCCAAAAGTTTTCTGAAGAAAACCCATCAAGAAATTCAATTTCACCACATTCCAACCACCCACTTCAGAACTACATATACAAAAACAGCTATACGGTTCCATCAAAGAAAAAACTGTACAGAGGAGTGAGACAGAGGCATTGGGGGAAATGGGTAGCTGAGATTAGACTCCCACAGAACAGAATGAGAGTTTGGCTGGGAACTTATGAGACAGCTGAAGCTGCAGCCTATGCTTATGATCGCGCTGCCTATAAGCTTCGCGGCGAATATGCTCGCTTGAACTTTCCAAATCTTTGCGATCCGAGCAAGTTAGGATTTGGAGATGGTTCAAGACTGAATGCTTTGAAGAATACTGTGGATGCCAAAATTCAAGCAATTTGCCAGAAAGTGAAGAGAGAGAAATCTAATAAGAATTGTAGGAAAAATGGTGGGAGTTCTGATGGTGATAGTAATATTAATGAGAATACTGAGAGTGAGAAAGTACTGAAGATTGACTCAATTTCTTCATCTTCATTGGTTGGTAATGATAGTTGTTTGAGTAATGAAATGGTCTCTTCAAGTGTTTCTGAAGACGGGCTATGGAAGGATGACAACTCCGCATACTCTGTTTCGGTGACGTGTGCAGCAGTGCCAGAAGAATTGGAATTTGATTCCCTAGCACGTATGCCATCGTTTGATCCAGAGTTGATCTGGGAAGTTCTTGCTAATTAGGAAGAAACTTTTTGGTTTCATTCCTTACTGTTCAAGTTCCAACACTAGCAGTAAATGGTAGTTTCATAATGAGTCATCAAAGTAGGTACTTGTTCAAGTGACTCTAGTTGAGGAAATTAGTAGTACTGTTAAGAGTTTAGTTTCTCCTCTTGCCTTTTTATTATTTGAAGGCACAAGGAATCTCCTATGTGGGGATCTATGAGAAAGCATTTATCTTTGAAAAATATTGTTGGGATTGAATGTGTGATTATTGTTTTATGAATGTCTTTTTTGCATAATCATTGGTGTGGTAGTAGGTTTTTAGAAAATAAAACCAATTAACTTCAATTAGAGTATTATACTAGACTTGAAGATTTAAAATTTACTACTAAAAAAATGTCCAACTGTGTTCTATACATTATTTATTGTTTGTTCCAGAAAAAAAGTAACAATCTTTTTTAAGGATAGCGGTAGTATTCTTGTATTGTTATCAATAAAGCCTGCTGCTACAAAGCAGAAGAATTGCCGTTTCCTGGGAAAATAATGGGAAAGGAAAGCTAACTCAGACACATATCTTGACTTATCCTTTGTGCCTCTAGATGATGCAGAAAGCTGCTACATCCTAAAATTAAATCATGATGTAAATGTATCTATCTTTACATGTGAGAAATCACTGACACGTAAATCTTTAGACTAGCTTACCTGTGTAAGAATGACAACTCATTGGTTGAGATTCCGCAATTATTTGTAAATAATTATAACCATTTATGGTTTAATTTGACCTCATGGATTCCTTTTTTATAAAATAGTTCTTTCCAAGACCATCTTTCTAACTTGAACTAGATACGGCAATCACTGAGCATATTTCTCAAGTGTCGAAACTAGTAACTTGACTTATAATACTTGTTGGAGAAAACAAAATATGATCTAAAACCCTCATTCATGCATTTCAGTCGCAAGCTAATATTTCTTCCGGGGAGACATCTTCAGAGGTACTGATCGGAATCAAGGGTAACGCTCTCTTTACTGACTAGATGATACAAGCTACAACCGCATCTTAGGCACAATCCTCAGATATTCTAACTTAAACGGAGGTGAAAAAAGGTCAAGGCTTTCAACAACTTTGTGCATCAAATGGAGAGAGTACATTTAGCTCTCGTTTTAATCTAACTGGCATGTAAGAATCAACAAATTGGGGGGTCTTGGGGGGTAAGTAAACAGTATCTTAAACAATGTTTCACCTCTCTCACACACACATAAGACTCCTCCAACCTTTCAAATGTCCCAACGAATCATAACTCTGGCTGCAACAGGTCCCACCACCTTTTAAAAGGACAAGAAGCATTTACTATACTACAAGCAACCAAGGCATGTCTCCTCATATGTAGCACCTTGCAGAAAAGCTTAAAAATATATACAGCTAATGGGAATCTTATCTACGGACATTCCTAAATGTTATCAACTACCCACCACTCTGAAGCTATTACACTGAAATATTTAATCAGAAGATCCACATAGGATATCTTTTCAGAATTCAGATCAACAGAGCATGAATTATACTGACGCAAATATCCACGCTAATCTAACAATATCTATTCAACAATGCACTTTATCTCAAAGTAGTTGGGGTAGGATAATGAAACAATATATGTTGCATAATTTTGTCATATGAAACAGCTTAGCATTAACATAATTATAATCAGGAGGTACCAGCAAATAGAAACATCCTATAATGGATACATGATTGTCAAACATTATGACCAAAGAATAATACTTCACATATAATGGTTTGAACTTTTCTCCCATGAGCATAGCAACCAGGCAGACACCGCAAACCGCAAATCATAACTTTCACATCATAGAAGTAACCAAATACATACTTTGATCAACATAATCCTAAGAAAAGAAATGAGACCTTAAAAGAGATACCCGGAGGTCCTGGACAGTACTACCAGCTCAATGAGTTCTTTGAATGCTAAATTTTTGAACTATTGGAGCTTTATATCTCCTCCTGCAACAATCATGAATTTATGAAGTTTAATGCCCTTGTTTCTACTCTTCTTCTTCATTTGATCAGTCGAAATGTACATTGGAAATTTATCTTTTTGCAACAGAGGATGTGAGGTCAAGGTGTATAACTTAACCCATTGACATAATCGACATTATGGAAAATGAGCAAACCCATTTCTCAATTGGAGGTTGACATAATATGTACCCAATAGCAGGAGGGTGGACTCAGAACCATTTGCAAGGCAGCAAGGCCCAGAAAATAGAAATAGTTGTGCATGGCTGTGATCTGGCATATAGACTTGGTGCGAATATATTACAAGATGGCCTTAGTGGAAGGCTAAACTTATATGAAAGGAATTGGCCTGGGACATAGGCCTGGTGTAGATCATATTTCTAAAGGATTTTGCAGAAAACCTGATTTCACAAAGGAAACTAGATTTTAGTTGAGGACAATTAACCACCAGTCACGAGCTCTAGAATTTAAGTCTATAAATCAAATGTTGAAAGCTACGGCTTACCGATATAGCAACATTGTGAGCACAATCATGTAGACTACAAACACAAAAGACTAACCAGAAAACAGAAGGATTTTGAATTTCAATTATTGTGAATTACCTTGCAAGACTTTAGCAAAGGCTGCAAGAAAGCTGCTCTAAAGTATCTGACTGATTGCCCAATTGAGGTTCCATCCCATTCTGCCATAAAGTAATCAAAAATAAAAGAAAAGGTTGATTATTAGCAGTACTGGAAAAATGTACATGTATAAATATTCCACATCATCGAATCACCCCCGCACTACTGCCGAGGATATTCTTTAGTATCACGAAATCTGTATTGGCAAAGATTATCCCGTTACAGTTGTTCGAACATCAAAGCCAAACTACAAAAACATTTTATTATACATTGGCAGTTTTTCAATGTGATCACAAATCATAAGATAACACTTTAATTATAACAAGTCTGATAATATACCATTATCACCCTCTGTTTTCAATCCCATGTTAATTTCTCCTAGAAGCTGTCGAATATATATCATACTATTTATAAATACTACCCACAACTATAATATTATCTCAAATTCACACCATAATATTAAAAATTATTTTGACAAAATTTAAATCTTTATTGATAAAAAGGGATAAATTAGTATAAGATAATTTAAACACGACCAAAACCAGCAATTCATATAGCACTATAGCAGTACGAGTCCTTAGCTTGGTATACTTCCATTCCTTCTATGAAGGCAAAGATAATAGTTAAATGATAGGAAGGAAATGGAGGATAAAAAAGAAGAGCATCAAATAGAGCAACATCAAGTTCTAAATTCTCAATGAATACCCGACAGTCTTCTCGATGTTTTGGTTGGTAATGTTGACTATAATTAAGTTAAAACAGATAAAAGAGTACAATAATGCATCTTACCAGATGTACTATCCAGTTCAAAACTGAAAATTGCAATAGATCTTAACTACAATCACTTAACCTTTACAAAGATAACCAGTGATCAAGCTAGACTATTTTTTCCAGGAAATTCTTACCTTGGAAAGCATGGGCGCAGTGGGAGGATTGAATTCCTCACAATGGTTTGGATCAATAGGAACACAAAAAGGGCCTGAAGAAGATAGGAAATAACGTGAAATAATTCATTATCAAAGGAGTCTCCACCTAGCTTGAAGGTATTCAAATGCCGAAAAGCATGGAATATGATACAAATCTGCCTTAAAATCTTGAGGTTTATTAAAGATAACATGATGATGTTCAAATATGTTTACTCCATAAAATTCATTATCCACCACTTTCAAGCATTTTTTCAACTAGCCAATCAAAATTTTTGAAAACTCTAGCAATTCATACTTCACCATTAACAAGGTACAAGACACTAACCTGTTTTGGGGTGTACACAAAATGGCACCTTTAGCAAATGGTTCATGTGCTTTGAGACCTGATGTAGCAAGAAAAGTTCCATGTGAAGTGGTAGAAATCAATATTTCAAAATGTAAAAAACTGTACTTACTCCTTATTGTATCCAAAATTTCAAATGAAGCAAAAACAATAAAATAATAATAATAATAGGTATGAAGCAGGGAAGAATAGTATAAACCTCCATATCAAGCCTTGGATAGGCATAAGAGAACACATGATCACATGCAGGATGATTTCAATCTACATATAATTAATCAAGACATGGTGATGGAAGTGACATGAAAAAAAGAAAGGATCACATAGGACTACAAAAATGTGGATCAAGTAACTTGGCTTATCATTTCCATAGGAGATCCATCTAAAGATATCAGCATGCGGAAAAAGCTTTCCTGTAAAGCCATTAAGACTTGAAAGATATTAGCAAGAGTAAAACATCATCAGAGACATTATGAGCAAACATATGAACTATTCACAGAATATTCTGTGTGGCATAAGATATAATTTTACTCTGATAATCATTCACAATACTTCATAATCACTCTGTTGGTCAAAAGATCCTCACCCATTTAATGTTTCCGGCCCTTTGAATTTTCCATGCCCCATCCCCTTGATTTTGGCCTGCTCTTTTTTACTCCCTCCCTCAGATTTATGGCTATAAAAGGCAGCAAATGAGGAGGGATAATATACACCAACACAAGCTCTCATCCGAGAATAGAGAGAAAAAGAAAAGGGTGGGTGAGAGAAATCCCATCCGGGGAGGATAGATGAAAGTAATCCCATCCGGGAGAGGATGAAAGAGGGCAAGAAAAAGAGAGAGAGAGAAAGATAGTTCAAATAAGAGGGTGTTTTATTTAGGTTCCATTACATAGTTATTGTGGTGAAGTAATTTGAGTTTGTACTCAAATTAAGATATCTTTGTATTCTCTCAATTATTATAGTGAATTATTCGGAGTTTGTCCCGTGGTTTTTACCTCTTAGTTTTAGAGGGCTTTCCACGTAAAATTTTTGGTGTCTCGTGGTTGGATATTTTCTACTCATTATTTCCTGCGTGGTTATTATTTTGGTGGAACTGCAAATTTAATCTGTTTGGCATGTGTAGATATTTTATCCGTCTAATTTATCAAAGACAACAACAGTATTTAGGAGGTGATTTTTTCCCAACAACTGGTATCAAAGCTAAGGTTATTTGCGCAGTTGTTTTTGATAAATTTTATGGAGGAATTAGTTGGAGCCATAATTAAATTAGTCTCTTCAAAAGAACACGCGTGATGATGTGGTGAATTCTCGATGAAGGGTTTGTGTTTCCCTTGAGGTGCTCTTGATGGTGATATTGAATTCTAGATGGGTTAGCCAAGAATTGGTTCCGAGAATAGTTAGCCAAGAATTGATGATCCGCGTTGATTGAAGAAAAGATGATTAATTCATAATGAGAAGTGGATTGATCAAAGTTTGTTCCACCATCTTTCGCAGGAGATAAAACCTCACTAAAAAGGTCTCTAAGTGGTGACTAGAGGAAAGAAGGTAGGTATTTTTTACACAATGCAGGCACATGTGGAAGGTGTTGAAGATGGGGAGTTAGGCGGAAAAAGATGTGATACAAAGTCATGCAAGATGGAACATGAGAACCACGAGAAGAAAGCTCTTCACTTTAAATGGGTACCAAAAGTGAAGAAGGAAAGTGATAGCACAAAGCGGTTGTGAAAGAATTTGACAAGCAAAAATCTGTCAAGTTTGAGTTAGATCCTCCCATCAAGAAGAGCCATGCCGATGATGAGATAAAGTCGGATGTGAAGAAAGTTGAAAATTCCAAGAAGCTTGAGTTGAGTCAAGGCTTCGTTGGGATTAACTCCAAGTGAGGAGTTGTGGTTTGACGTGCAAATTCAGTCTTGGAAGGTTATACAAAAGCAGACAAAGCAGGTTTCGAAGAGAAGGAGTCTACTTCGGGGTATTTGTTTACTTTTGCGGGGGGAGCCGTGTTATGGCAGTTCAAGTTGCAAAAGTGTATTGCTTTTGACAACGAAATGTTGTAGTTTCTTCAAGAATTGGATTTGACACAGGAATCGACTCCAAGTGACGGAATCATGGTGAATACCTCCTCTAATGGGTTCGGAGGGGGAGATTGTTGGTCAAAAGATCCTCACCCATTTAATGTTCCCGGCCCTTTGAATTTTCCATGGCCCAGCCCCTTGATTTTGGCCTCCTCTTTTTCACTCCATCCCTCAGATTTATGGCTATAAAAGGCAGCAAATGATAAGGGATAATATACACCAACACAAGCTCTCATCCGAGAGTAAAGAGAAAGAAAAAAAGGGTGGGTGAGAGAAATCTCATCCGGAGAGGATGGATGAAAGTAATCCCATCTGGGAGAGGATGGAAGGGTGTTTTATTTGGGTTCCATCACATGGTTATTGTGGTGAAGTAATTTGAGTTTGTACTCAAATTAAGATATATTTGTATTCTCTCAATTATTATAGTGAATTATTCGGAGTTTGTCCCGTGATTTTTACCTCTTAGTTTTAGAGGTTTTCCACGTAAAATTCTTGGTGTCTCGGGGTTGGATATTTTCTACTCATTATTTCCTGCGTGGTTATTATTTTGGTGGAACTGCAAATTTAATATGTTTAGCATGTGCTGATATTTTATCCATCTAATTTATCAAAGACAACAGTATTTGGGAGATGATTTTTTCCCAACACACTCAGAACTTGAATACAATCATAGACAATTCAAAGTATAAATTTCTGTTTAAAATTGAGTACAACTTTTCTTGAAGGGTCTTCTTGGTGCTTCATAATAACTCTCCACTTGTATTAGTGTATACAATCATAAATCAGCAATCTCAGTGTTTCAGGCTTTCAGCAGGCCAAATTAATGAGTTTTCTACAAGTGTTGTATTTTTATAAGGTAAATCTGTAAATGCGTATAGCCATATTAACATTCTCACTCTATCCTAATGAGTGCCCATAAGAAATCATGCCTTTTCAAGAAAAGTTGTTAATTACCAATTAACCTCATATATTAATTAAAATAAAACATTGAAACTTAAAATAAGATTAGGTGAACTTCTTTTTATCAGCATTAAAATATGGAATGTTGTTCCCATTTTCCTTTTTTGAGACGAGCAAATTAGGAAACATTAACTCTCATTTTGGGACAAATGGAATATCAATCTAAATATGGAGTAAGAATACCAAGCATCAATCAGTTAGAAAATGGAAAAACAAATTTAATAGAAGAAATTGCTAAAATGTCTGCAAAACATTATTCTCATTTTGTGCAATGTAGAATCATAATGACCAAATAAATAAATAAATCCTTATTCATAATCAACACAAATTTAACAAAAAAAATCTAAAAACAAGTATGAATCACGAAAGTCCTAGATAATTACCATAATATACTCTAAGGTAATTAGCATTGAATCCCTCAGGAATCGCGTTGCTTCTACACTGGTCAGATTCACCTTCATTGATTTACATGTCATCTCTTGCATTATTTGCTGCTTTTTTGGCCATGGTTGAATACTAGAATTTTCCCTTCGATATCCAAAATTCAAGTTTCCTATCTGAGCTTAAACAAAAATTGAACGAACAATACTGTGATCAACAAAACTATGTAGGTAAGAAACTAAAAAATAACAAATGATTTCGAGTTTAAAGTTCAAACATGTGAGCCTATTTCATTAAGTGATTGAATGAAACTTACAAAATACTGAAACTCGAAAAAATCTCAGGTACAGCTCGTGCTCGATCGTTTTCGCTGAGAACGAAAACGGCCCCAAATTATGAAAATGATAATGGAAGCTGGGTGTTTTGGCGGGAATATTTGGGTTCTAAACCTGCATTATTCCACCAGCCTTCATCTCCCCGTTTATTTCAAGTTTCAGGCAGGTCACCCGTAGCCCTGACCCACTTTATATGGAGTACTTAATGTCTGTATGTGAGTGCTGAATAGTTTCATAGCCCAATTAGTAATAGGCTTAGGCCCAATCCTGTTCTTTTTTTTTACAAGGAAAAAAAATAAATAAACTTTTGTTTGTAGTTTCTTCTTTGGTAAAAATAGAAATACACAGTCGTGTAATTTTTAAAAAAAATTACACGGTTTACGATTGTGGAGTGACTACTCTACGATCGTAGAGTGACTATTTTAAAAGTTATACGTCTGTGCACTTTTATATTTTTCTTGTTCTTTCTAAAAATTAGATAAGACATACTTTTGTATTTCGTTTTAAATTGTTGCTTTTAAGTATTAATATTAAAAATATTGTTAAAAAAATTATATGCAGGTGTGAGCAAACTTTAATATTTCAAAAATTATTAATATCGTTATCTTTAAACATAAATAGACTTGTTATTTAATATTTCCAACTCCGTAAAGTATGATATACGGAGTTTTTTAGATTAAAATAAAAAATATATTTGGGCTTTGCTTGAAGATACTTTGAATCTTGAAAAAGTGAAACATGTTTAGGCTCTATTAAAACTTGATATTTTGGCCCATCTTTGTTTCAATAATTATAACTCAATATTATTAATTTTATGATTAAATAGTTATAGTTACATACTTCTTCCATTTTTAATTATTTGATATTTTAGACGTGGACACAAGAATTAAGATAATAATTAAAAACATTAAATATAGTACTCAATTGTTTATAATACTCTTAAATCTTTTGTTGGGATAAGAAGCGTTTTATTAGGATAAGGAGAGATAAATAGTTAAAAGTATCAAAAAAATAGACAGAGTAATGAGGGATAATTTTGAAAAAATTGTCATTAATTCTCCTAGATTTAAACAAACGTCAAATAATTAGGGACAAATGAAAAATTTTAAAACGTCAAATAATTAGGGACGGAGGGAGTATTTATTTATGGAAAATATGGACAGTAAGCGGTAGTGTAGAACTTTTAAAGCTATAATACCATGATCAGTAGAGTGATTTAACTCTACTACCGTAGAAAGAATCATTCCATTAATTTGTAAATTCACTCTACTATCGTGGACTACTCTACGATAGTAGAGTGAATTCACTCTACTATCTGTGGACTACTCTACGATCGTAGAGTGAAATCACTCCGTATAACTTTAAAAGTTACGCGGTTGTGTATCTATAATTTTACCATTATTTATTTATTTTTATTTTTCATGGAATAATTTAAAATAATCAATGTTATATTTGTTTTTTTTATGATTAATTAAATGATTGGATAAATATTACTTTAATTTTATTGAATTGAAAATTTTAAAATCATTGACAACTTTGATATATCTCTTATGAATTTTAATTTTAAAAGTTTCCATTTAAAACTTTTTAAAAATTAAGTTACGAGCATATCGTTAATTTTTCAAATGAACCGTGGTCCAATAATTACATCGAAAGGCGACCTACAAATTTAAAATAAAACTGTGTTCAAATTAATTTTACTATAACATTATTAACTTATTGTGTTTGTTTATTCTTTTATTTGTTTTGAAATAATAGATATTTTTATAATCATTATATATCATGGAATATATATATATATATATATATATATATATATATATATATATATATATATATATATATATATAGCAACACCTCACCCCAATTTAGCGACGGACCACTACAATCTGATTTCGGTCACAATCGTTGCTTATACTTTTACCCAGATTGACATATAACGTCATTAAAAGTATAGATTTATGATTATATGATGATCGAATCCGTCGCCGTCGCTAAAAAACCGACTAAAATGAGTTAGATCAAGTGTACAAAGATCGATTAATATATATATAGATATCTAATATATATATATATATATCATCTTCCATAAGAACTTGGATATGATGATCTGACACCCATTTTTTGATAGATTGATAAACTTATTGGAAGGTGAGATTGAAACATAAATATCTACCAAGCCTATTAGTGACTCATCAAAGCTTTTATTTTAATATGAGGATACATGTCAATCGTCTTTGTCGGTTTGTTTAAATAAAAGCAATTTTAATATTAAATAATCGATCTAAGTGCACTTGTTGAACATTATGCTTTTTTTTATTTTATTTTAAACATTTTCATTATTTAATAGATTATTTATCAATAAAACTTAAAAAAATATAAAATACTCTCCGCCGCTAGCCTCTTACTAACATTAATAAAAAAAAAAAAAAAATCCAAACCTAAGACAACCTCTTCCAAAACAGTATAAAAAGCTTATATCCTATTTGTGTACATGAGTTCTTTATTTTTATTTTTTATAACAATATTTGTTATTTTATAAAACAAATATTTTTATAAAAACAAATATTTTATAATAACAAATAAAGAATATAAAATATTTTATAAAAACAAATATTTTATAAAAACAAATATTTTTATAATAACAAATAAAGAATATAAAATATTTTTATAAAAATAGCAAATAAAGAATTATAAAAATATTTGTTATTTTATAATAGGATATAAAAATATTTTTATAATTTTTATATAACAAATATATTAATTTCTTCCCACTTTAATTTAAAATATTAATTTTTTATGATATTTTATATCCTATTTTATATAACAATAGCATATATTTGTTATATAAAGAATTATAAAAATATTTTTATATCCTATTATAAAATAACAAATAAAGAATATAAAATATTTTTATAAAAATAGCAAATAAAGAATTATAAAATATTTATTATTTTATAATAGGATATAAAATAGGATATAAAAATATTTTTATAATTCTTTATATAACAAATATATTAATTTCTTCCTACTTTAATTTAAAGTATTAATTTTTATGATATTTTATATCCTATTTTATATAACAATAAGATATATTTGTATTTCACTAAATGAAAGAGTTATAAAAATAACAAATATTGTTATAAAAAATAAAAAATAAAAGTTAACTTGTGCCACAAATAGATATAAGCTTTTTACTGTTCTAAGAGGCCATGCTTAGGTTTGGATTTTTTTTTTTATTTTTATTTATTTTTTATTAATACCGTAAGAGTCAGAATACTGGGAGTATTTTATATTTTTTAAGTTTATAAATGTAAATGAAATCATGACTATTAATGGAGAAACGCTTAAAATAAAAAAAAAGGCACATTGATACAAGTTCGCATTTCTACGCAAGCATTATTTAATATTAAAAATTGCTTTTATTTAAACAAATCGACAACATGTTGACTATGTGGGTCCCTCATATTAAATAAAAGTTTTAAGCAAGTTGCATGCTTTACGCAGATATTTATGTTTCAATCTCTCGCTTTTCAATAAATTTATCAATCTATCAAAAAGTGTTGTTAAGATAAGATCCATAAAGAACCTATTACATATATATTCCCTATATATATATATATATATACATATATATATATATGTTACTTGTGTATTACATAACTAGAGATGATAATATATATTTTTTTAAATTTATAAGAATTTGCTCAAATTGTCATTGCAGAATTTTTAATAAATGGCCATTATACTTAAGAATCGTATCTATAATTCAAAAATTATCACATATTCGATCAGATACTACACAATCAGATAACGACATTTTTCTTATATATCATTAATGTCAACTTACTTATATATCTATTTTTTGATATATTTTATATTTATAAATATAATGCTAATATAAAGTAACATTATATGTTAATAAGAAATTATCAAAAAATTGTAAAAAAAAATTATATAAATTAAGCCGGGACTCGCACGGGCTATCAATAAATCAAGTACAACCCCACCACGCTACTTTTGTTTGTAGTGTTGTCAATATTTATTATTATAATCAGAAAAATGGGAATGGATGTTGATGAGAGAGAGAGAGAAGAAGGAAAGGGCGTGGAACATTGGTGGTTCCAATGGCGGTGTGTTTTGGACGCTTCTAACTCCCTCTCTGTCTCCTGAGAACAAGAAGCTTCTTCCATCAGCTCAAAAAATCCTTTCGTCAGATTCACCGATTCCGGTGTCGGAGTAATCGGCTCCGTTGATCTTCACCGATGGTGTTCACTGTAAACGGTTGTGGTGATAAAAGTACAAATACGGAGGATGAATACGTTATAAGACACCACAAGCATGAGGTCAGAGAGAACCAGTGTACTTCCTCTCTCCTTAAACACATCAAAGCTCCTGTTCATTTGGTAAGTAACTAAACTCACTTTCCTGTCGAATTATCGTAGTTCGAAGAGAATATTTGTTGAATCCGAAGTAAATTCTAGCTGTATACTGCTTTTTAGCTGTTTTCTCTTTGTACAATGTTAGTAATTTGTGTAAATCACTTGGGAAAATGCTAAATATGGATTGTATTGTTGAAAATGCTATATGGCAGGGATGGTGCTTTGTATAGTAGCGAATACTGAATAGCTTATCTCAATAAGGATGTACACAGTGATGTATTGTAGGCATATACATGTTAAGGGTAGGTGAGAAGTGAGGACAATTGCTTTATCTTTGTACTTGTGTTTTATCAGTAGACTCCTCAGAAATTCCGTATATGCTTAATAGCTAACCAAGCTAGACTGGAAGTGATTTGGCTTATTTGTTACACCCACTGTTCCACCAAAATAGTCCTATTTGCCACTTTTTCCCCAACAAGAAGTCCAATATCATTTGATGGTAGTGTAAAATTACTCATCATACTCAAGTTTACCATAGCAATTCCAGTATCATGCCTCACTACAATATTTAACACTACAATATTTAACATTCAACAAAATTAGGGATAAACATGAAACAAAATAATCTTTAGAATTTGTAATATTGGAAGATGGATTGGATTATTTTTGTGGAACACATGGGTATTGTTTGTTGGAGAAAAAAAGATATTTACCTTTTAGATTTGTACCACTCACCAATTCAATAAGCGTGGACATGTGTAGCTGACATTAAAATATATTTTATATTGATGAGTAATTTTTTTCTTATATTTGTTCTCAAATGATAACTTTTATATTCAGTAGGATTGATAACAATTGAAATTGTTTAATGTCTAATTCCTCCACAAAATGTTGTTTGATTTATTGGATTGTTTTAGGTGTGGTCTTTGGTGAGGAGTTTTGATCAACCTCAAAAGTACAAACCCTTTGTGAGTGAGTGCGTTGTGCAGGGTGACTTTGTGATTGGGAGTGTTAGGGAAGTCAATGTAAGATCTGGACTTCCAGCAACCACTAGCACTGAGAGGTTGGAACTTCTTGATGACGAAGAGCATATCTTTGGCATGAAGATTGTTGGTGGTGATCACAGGCTTAGGGTATGAAAAATTCTTTTTATTTCCCCCTTTACCTAATTTACTCCTTGTAGTTGGATGCTTGTACATAAGGTTTTTAGATTTGGTATGGATTATGTAGTTTGCTACTTGGGGAATGAAGATTTGGATTCTTTGCTTGAACTAGTGTGAAGTTACTCAACTTTCGTAGAGTATAGCTCAAGTGGTGATTTTGGGTTTTGCTAAAACTTGTTGGGCTTTCACATGTCAGTTTTTGTATGATGTCCATTTACTTTTATCTAAACACAAAATGTCCATGAATTGTTTTGGCAGTTGTGAGCACAAGGTTTCACTATCTGTTCTATATAGTAACTAGTAGTACTTCTGATATTGGTACAACCAAGAGTGGAGCCGCATTAATTATAAAGAGGCAATTACTCCACTTGACTTATATAATTTTTCTTTGGTACTTAAAATATATATTAAAGAAAAGGTTCCCCAAGTGTAGTAGTGAAGAACTTTCCCCCTTTAAATCTGATTAATGAATTTGAATACTGCCACTTATCGTATATTGATAGGATTTACTTTATTTTTTTAATCTTCAAGGCCGAATCATTGCGGTTAACTGTAATATATTTTCTTCTGTTTAGGGGATGTTATATTTATTGCAAATATTCTCTTATAGTTCCGAGTAATCTTTATTTTAGGATTATTCTGTCTAGTTACATAAGATGAATATTCTGGATATTTTTTCCTACATAGAATATGTATTTGTGATTAATAAGTAAGAAGGATATCTAGATATGGATTAGATCATTAGAATATTGGTTTCTACACAAACATGAGCTGTATTATCCAATGAGGTTAAAAGTACATTGATATATGAGACCTCAGACAAGTAAGAGACCCAGGTGATATTCAGACATTTATACTGGAGTTCCCTCAGCGTTGGTAAGTTCGAGGATGGATAATAATTATAGAATTTACTATATTTGAGCATAATGTTCCTATAATTTAGTTCAATATACCAACATGTCTAGAGTATTAGGTAGACAGGTAAAAATGGCTTATAGCTCCTTTCAGTCTTGTTGCATGCATATGACGCAAGTTCACGTTGGATATTATGGAGTGCTGACTTGATAAAGAAAGCTGTTTGTGGATACATTCATGAATAATGGAATTTGCTATATTATCTCTCGAGGGCCTTTAAGCTGGGGCGTACTAGTTAAGTATCATGGCCAGGAAGAAAGAAGCTCATTTTGATTATTTTTTTGTTGGACATGTTTTTGTTCTCTTTCTGGTTTTGATAGTTTTCTGTTTGTAAAAAGTTTTTTTAGCCGAAACCACTGCAATTATGAACATCCTAAATTTTGCAGAACTACTCTTCAGTAATTACGGTTCATCCAGAGATCATAGATGGGAGACCAGGTACAGTGGTGATTGAATCTTTTGTTGTTGATGTACCCGATGGGAATACCAAGGATGAAACATGCTACTTTGTCGAGGCACTGATAAAGTGCAACCTAAAATCACTGGCTGATGTCTCTGAGCGTTTGGCTGTGCAAGACCGAACTGAGTCCATTGACAGAATATGAAGGTGGTTTGAAGTTATAGTATGGGTGTTTCAGTCGTTATGGGTAAATTATTGAGATATTCTATCTGAACTGTGTAGAGAGACTAGTACTTTTTCCAGCCTTCCTGACCTTTGGAATTACAAATATGGTTCATTTCCTCCATCCTATTATCTCAAGGTGTACCATAACTTCTTAGTGGCTCATAATCAGGTCTAGTCCTGCATTCCGCATTGTAAACAAAATCACTATGTTAGCTTCATTCATGGGTTATGTGATGAGCCTGTGTTGTAAATATATGTGCCTGAGAAATTGATGTTCATGTACTTGGTTTTGCATTATTCATACACGTGTACTAAAGACATTATTCGACTTACAATTGTGCTGCCATTGTCGTTTGCGTAAGAAGGAAATTTAATGAAAAAACAAACCTACGATTGCGTTGCTGCTATGTATCACCTTTTCTATGTATCATTATATTTTGAATAACATGTCTAAGTATCTTGAAGACATGAGCTTTGGTTTACTATATAGATTTGTTATGCTTTATACCACATGAATGATGTCTAGTTTCTCACATTATTGTGGCTCGTTTGTCATTTTATGTGAACACATTTGTATAGGCACCTGCATGTCAATAAACCCTTGCCATCTGTCATTTCGGTATTGTATTGTTGTACTGCTAACTTCAGTTGGGCTTGTTTTGTTTTATAATTTTATATTGATTGTTATTAAGGCATACTAAGGGGTTGTTTAATAAAAACTGAATGAATTTGAATTTGAATGAGCTGAATCTGAATAAAAAAAATTGTTTGATAATTGATATGTCTAAAACATCTGAATGACAAAATTTTATTATTTTATCCATCTGAAAAAAATTCAAAATTATTGTAAATTTATTTAATATTACTTAATATAATAGTTAATATTTTTTTTTAATATTTTAATTTTTTTTTACTTCATTCACCTGTTCATTCAACCATTCAGCTAAAAAAATCTGACTTAATCATTCAGTTCGTCCATCTTACCGATTCAACCATTCAGACCAAAACAAAATCGATTCAACCATTTAGTTCTAAATAAACACCCCAGTGATGTGAAGTACTATGTTATGCCTGTGTGTGTGTATATATATATTATGCAGTGTATGCAAGAAAAATGGGAGAGGAAGTCTGGTAGAGCTGGTGTTCAGATGCAGGGCTGCAGGTTGTAACTTTTTGACACCAAAGTTTTGAACTTTTGATATATGGATAATTGAAACTATCATCCTTCTTTTGACCGGCCATTGTAATGCTGTAATGAGGAGTTAGGTAGAGAATAATTTCAAATCATGCATTCAACTTTTTATGTGTTGAGTGGAGTGGAGTAAGTGGAGAATCTATGTTACAAAAATTTTGTGGAAAACAAGTTGAATTCTTGGTAGCCGATGAGAGTGGTTTGCCTTCAGCTTTATTCTTCATGATTATAATACTTATCCCTAGATATCCACATAAAGCTATTGGCCCAAGTATTTAAAGCAGAAGTCCATTTGTAATTGAGAAAGCAAGCTTGCTTCCGTCCGTGAATTGTAAGAAAATCGCATTTATAACAGTAATCGTATAAAATTGTACAATTTGTGCAGTACGGTTATGCGGTGTAATTTTTATTTTTTTAATAACCGTACATTGTGATTGCAGTTACGGATACACCCCTTAAAACGAACTGCACTTTTTAGTAAATTCGCAATTCACCTACTTTAATTTTCAAATTACTAGTAGTATTTGTATATTCTATTGTGCATACAGATGAGATGACTATCTAAGCCGAGAATGCAGTCAGGACTTGCTCAACTACATGGGCAATTTCAAGAGAAGCGAAGGCAAATCATTCGAGGGAAATACCTGCCAAGTGAATGATGTTATTCAAGTCATCACCGTCTCCATGGATGCTGCTTTGCTTGCTCGAAGACTCCATAAACCTTAATTCATCATTACTCCACTTAATAATGCATTATGCTTGGATATCATGCTTTTAATTTCAAATATACAGATAGGCACACTAGTAAAGAAGGGAAAAAAATGATTCTTCCTTTAATTTATGGAATTTCCCCCGAATTATTAATGGGAATTACATAATACTCGCAGGAACTTCTTGTAGGGCCTCCCTACATCCTCATCTTGCATATGCTGTCAAAAAATGCTAAAATATTAAGATCCAAGTTACGGAAGATTTAATCAAGTTCAAACAAAGTTGAAAAGAATATAAACACATGAAATCATCAATCACCATTTCTCTACTTGAAAAAAAGAAAATAAAATAAATGTACTGTTAACATTAAATCCCCTTCCAAACCATAAGATGGGCAACCCCCCCCACCCCCCCCTTCCCCTCCCCCTCCCCCTCCCCCGGTCTTCCTTCTATAGACCTCAACACCCTACCCCAACCTCCAAGCATTACAACAGCTCCAATGAGCTCCCCGAGATTGAATCTCTCAACCTTGCACTTGCGAGGTGAGATCATTTTATTGAACCCAAAGTTTGTTGGTTCTCTACTTGAAAATTGAACATAGATAACTCATGCTATGTGGAGCAAAAATGGGTGCATTATTAGCAGTAGGATTTTAAGTAGAAATTACATGACAAAAATATGATTGAAACCTTGACTTTTTGCTACAAATACATGCAGGAAATAGCATCACTAATTTTGAGACAAATTTTATTACAGCAAAGAGATCAGAGCAGGTATGCCATGAACAAATTTGCATTACACTTCAGCAAAAAAAATTATGCTACATAACAATCAAACCAAACCTGCAATGAAGAATTCATACAATCATTGTTTAATAAGAAATTCAAGATTTAACGTCACGAGTATTCCTATTTTTAAATTGGCCAAATCATGATAAAAGAATTAGTTATTACAACACCAAAATCATATGGGTTCCTACTTCCTATTAAGTTTTCAACATGACACTTCCCTCAGACACTGTGTTACCACATTGCCATATGCTTACAGTGATGTTTCTCACATTAGAAGCTCTAAAACCACATGCGTCAATGGACCGAATGAACTTCAGTCAAAGCCAAAAGTTTTCAAAGATCTTCTTTACAATAGAATTTTGCAATGCAATTAAGGTCAAGTGCCATGAGTATTGGGTACTTAAGTAAATCCAAAGGAGAAAGAAAAGAAAAATGTTCCGATGATTTAGTCTAAATAGCATCTTTATGCGCTAAAACAAAGCCATAATTGGAGCTTGGAGCAACTAGGTGGCCATGTGCCCAAGTGTAACCACAAGACAAATACTTTTGCGAGTTCGGCTATAACTGGACAAATATAAGCCCATTATTACTCTGAAGAGTCACAAACCAAATTGAAAAACAACCCATTAAAACTAGACACGTAAGCCTATTCCAGATATAAGCCCAAAAGATCACTTCACAGAGGGGGCACAACATTGCAAGGCACCGGAGGTTTCAAGTCAATACCTAGAGGCGATTGTACTTGAACAAAAGTAGAAGGATGTTAGTTAAATCATAAAGTCCTCGGGTAGTTTCTTATTTATCAAAAGCTACGGAGTGTTTTGCAGTCCATAAAACTACAGACTAATTCTCAATTTCGATTAAAACCAGATACACCTGTTCAAGTAGATGTAATGCCATCGACCATCTCAGAGTAAAACAAGAATAAAAAGGCAAAGCATACTTTATAGATAAATAATAACCTAAAAATATCTAGCTAAACAACCCAATGCCTTTAATTTCAAATTGCCTATATCAATTTGCTAAAGAACTCCATTTTTCCTGATAAGTAAAACATAGCATGTTTGACCAATCAGGCAGAGCATCACGAACAACAATTCATAATTACGGTGTCTACAGGAGCATAAAATTATGGATTCCAAAAATCTAGTTTGACTACAAATGTCGAAGCATTACGTTAAGCAAATATAATAATACATTATAAGCCTTTTGGGGACATAATATGAACATCTATGTAAAATACTACAATTGCCCGAGGAATGAAAACTGTTATTATATCTAATGCAACCAACTTATTCTTTAATTTCTTAAACTAAAGTTATGTTAAGATATGCAGACCTCATCAATCATCACGAGTGTATGTGTGTGTATATACACACACCCACAAGCAATCGAAAACTAATCAAGAACATCAAGCTAATACACCCCTTCAAGAGAGCAATCAACTGAATCAAGCAGACAATGCCTAAGTGGACACAACGATAAGGATACTCAAATCTCTAAAATCAGTGAAAAATACCAGCAAGAAGACTTATGCCACCAAGTCATCACATAACCTTAGATTGGTGTATTACAATGTACTTAACAGTTTAGGCATACATACTTGATACTAGCACAACTGAGTTTAGATAACAATACATTATAAATGGAAAACATAAGAATGTTGTATTGAATGTTTAAGGTTGTAGGTACGTCTAAAACTGGATTTAAAATAAACAAAGTTGACAACAAAATAACAACATATACTCTAAATGTCCTTCCAACACTCGAACACATAGACACACATTGCTGAGTTTAAAGCAATCCAAAATGCTATGACTTCTATGTTTAGTGTACTATAAAATATAACTGTTCGTATAAAATATTCTAACTTTTTAGCAAAGGGCAGCAATCCATTAGTTATATTTTAAAGTACTAATTGCACTAAAATAAAACATGGCTAGTAAAGTAAAATTAGAACAGTTGATATTAGTTCAACATACCACATAGAATGTCAGTGAGCACCAACAAGTAAGAAGGCCTCCGAGAGATGATCCATCCCGCTCAGCTTCCGAAGCCTTAACTCCATCTACACTAATGACTAAACCCTTAAACCCTTATTTATAGTACTTTAATACCTTTAAATTTTATCACAGTGGGCTCCATTGTTGATAATTGTGCCCGAAGAAGAGAACGCTCTCATATAAAACCCCTCCTATTTCCAAAGGAAGAAGAAGAAAGAGCGAAAAAGAACGAATCCTTAAGAAGCAGTGCTGACACCGTAGGGGAACCAAATAACCGGATGTAACCCGAATACCCGGACTAAGATCCGATCCCGACCCGAACAGTAGGAGAACCAAATAACCGGATGAAACCTGAATACCCGACCCAAAAACCCGATCCAAATTGTACGAACTGTAAATTTCCCATAGTGTAACTGCAGGAACTGTAAACCACTGGTGAACAGTAGAGAAGCCCTAACCGTACGGTAACAAAAGCGACGCCTGCGGGCGCGTCGTTTGTCCAAATCGACTGCCCTACCTCCGTCCATCTTTGTGTTAGGTTTACACAGCCAACTAGCTTGCACGTATTGAAAAATGTTTTGTATTAAGTCGGTAATGGACTTGAAGAGTTTCTAATAGGTTACAAATGGTGTAACTGGACAAAATTAACTTGACTCCAAAATGCATTGAGAAATTATTTCAAGTGAAATGAATCAAATGAGTGAGATATACTCAAAAATACCGGAATCTAGAGGACTGAGAAGTTGAAATTCAGCTACTTCAAATCGTCCGCCAAGAGGAAACATCGATCAGCTCAAGTCTCTCCTTCATCACTCCTTCCCTTCAAAATATCGCAACACCACCAGATCTACTGGTTTTATATGTGAGAGAGAAGAAGCCACTACATCTTTGAGGTGATCTCCACTCCGCCGCTACCAAAAATCTCACCCACCGCAGCCTAGATATACAACCAAATAGATCAGAAATTGAGAAACAGAGTATGTATAACTCTAGAGAGCAGGCAGAGAGTTCTTTTTGGGATTTGAAGGAAAAGAGTATTTTCAGAGTTTGAAAGAACACAGATAAAGTGAGAGAAAATAAATGATAGATTTTAGCTTACATTGCATTACTTTTAAAACGACGGGTCATCTGAGTATGGGCCAAATATAAAGTTATTATGATACAATTAAACTCATATTTTAAATATCAAGTTATTATGATACAGTTAAACTATATTTAATTTTTATATTTTTTTACCTTCTATTTCTAATATTTTATATATATTCTTCCTCTCTTTAAAAATATATTTATACATATTTTTTTCAAAAATTTGTACACTTATTTCTTTAAAAATTCTTCTATCATCAATTCTTCTTATATATACTTTTTTATGCTCTCTCTAAATTTTTATAAATTTAAAATATTTGTTGTCTATTAAGGGTGCACAAAAGGTTCGCGGCCTGGACATGGTCTAGTGTAGGTTTGAACCGACTAAAAGATTATCATTTTAAAAAAAATATATGTTTCAATATATTTATTATTTATAACTTTCTAAGAAAATAAATTATTTATTTTTCTATATCATACTACATTCTCTCATTATCTCGAGAAATTATCTCCCTTATATTATTATTTTAACTTCCCGTAGCGATGAAATTTCAAATAAATTCTAATGACTTTTTTAATTCATATACAAAAACCTTAAACGATAATCTTTTAAAAATGAATATAATAATTTGCAACAACTATAATCCATCTAGAAATTATGTTTGTTTGTAAGACAGTGAATACGACAAAAAGTATCCGGGTAATATGATCTATGAACATCCCATGCAAATTTTATATGCTCTAAGCACTTTGTTGGTAATATTTTTATTTTCATTAAGTAAAAATAGATATTTTTACAAAATCTCTCATATAAGTGTGAGATCTATTTACTATTCATATAAGATGGATTCTATAAAATTATTATTTTGTTTGTAAAAATATCAATTTTCTATTTCTACATATTGGTGAAATTATAAAATTGGCATACTATAACAAATTATATCGTTCAAATATTATTACTAATTATAGTTATTCACGTAATTTGTAATAAAAAAAATTAACATATAACATTTTTCTATTTTTATTAGAAAAAATAAACTTGATACTAGAATATTGAAGCGTAAATGTTTTTCTTCTTTCATTATTTTTTTAATGCAAGAAACAATTAACATTAATTAAAGTAAATAAATGATGTTAAGGGTCTCAAAAAGTATTTTAAGAATAAATCTTATATGATTAGTTATAAAATAAATTTTTATTAAATATTTAATGTTATTGTGATTTGATACTCATAAGAAAATATTGATGAGCGGGGGGCATTGCTGCACAACTTACCCTGTGCTACGTTATCCTTGGGGACCGTTACATCTGAGAAGTGAGAAGCATAAATAGATAAGAGTTACTTCCTCAAGTTTCGTTTCCTTTAATTTTATATGATAAGCTTCTATGTTACTAACGATCGCAAATGATCAATTTTCTAAAAAAATAATTTTTTTAAAAAAAATATTTTCTGAAAAAGATTAATATAAAAATGTTCTATTATCAAATTTTAATTTATAAAACTATTAAAAATATATAATTATTTAGTTTTAGTACGATGAAGTAAATTAATAAATAAAAAAAAATATCAAGAAAAGGATAAGCCGCGTGTCATGTCGGTTATCCCCGTCACCCTTCACACTCGACTACTTGACCGTATTATTACTTCAAGTTCTGGTAGCTCTACTTAGCTCCCTCCCTCCCTCTTCAGCATTTTCATTTTCAGCCGTTCGATCTATCTAACTCACCATTCTTCACACTCTCAGGTCCGGAACTCCCTCTCCTCTCTAATAGTTGATGTGTGTATGCGATTCTTGTTTATAGTTTTACTTTAATTATTGCAGATAATTCGTCATTAATTGATGTTCTATTCGAAACTTTCTCATTGGAACACTTTTAGATCTATATTATAAATACCCTACCCACCCACCCACCCACACACCCCCCCCATATATATATATATATATATATATATATATATATATATATATGTGTGTGTGTATTTTCTGGCGTCGCTTCGTTACCTAATTGCAAAATCACCGACAAATATCTGACCTTAAACTACAGATCTTCCTCGAACTTCTTGTCATTTCCTTGCATACTTATTCTTCACTAATAGGAATACCATTTTTTTGGAATTTTCTCTTTGTTAATCTCTAATATACTATAGTATTTTTGCTTAATTCCCCAGCAAACGCACCAAAATTTCGCCAATTTCCCAGGAAAATCCTCAATAAAAGGGCAAATTTATTGTTAATGGTTGACACGCAGGAAAATCCTCAGTAAAAGGGCAAAGTTATATGCACGTTGTTGAAACTCTTTAACGAAAACCTCTTCTCAAAGGCAGGACCCCCCTACGAAGTACAAAATGTACAGCTTTTCGGATATCCTCTGGTCATTTGCAGCCATATTGTTGTTAATGAACTGTTTGGTGGCTGCTGAAGTGGTAACTTGCTCCAATTTAGTTCCAATGAGGTACCGGAATGATGAGATATCCATAACAGACTTTGGAGGTGTCGGGGATGGCCAGACGCTGAATACTAAAGCTTTTCAGGACGCTATATATCGAATTGAGCTTCTGAAGAGTAGAGGAGGCACACTTCTTTACATACCTACTGGGGTCTATTTAACTGGGAGCTTCAATCTTACTAGTCACATGACTCTCTACTTAGCTAAGGGAGCCGTTATCAAAGCCACACAGGTATTCTTGCTCGTGGTTTTGTGGTCTTAAATGTTGATGAAGTATGATAGAATATTTTTTATTCCAAATGATGTCCAAATTTCCTTCTTCTTTCTCCGTCTCTCTGGGAATACCTATCTGAAGTCAATCTACGGTAGAAATGGCTGTTTCAAGCTAAAGATGTGATGTGTGGTGTGTTATTTGCCGAGATGCTGAGCTATTTGTACTGTATTATAATCTAAGTTATGTATACACAATGTGCATAATTGACATAGGAAGGAAAAGAAAAGAAAAAATCAAAATAAACATAAGAATCATTCTATTTATCCTGTCTTTTTTTTTTTTCCTTTTTCTTTTCAGTTGAATGTTTGTACTTTCTTTTCATTTATGCTCTCTTAATTGATGCTTCAGGATACAAGGGATTGGCCTTTAATTGCTCCCTTGCTTTCTTATGGAAGAGGTAGGGAACGGCCCGGAGTAAGATATATGAGCTTTATTCATGGGGATGGGCTTCAAGATGTGATTATCACCGGTTAGTATCAATATCAATGTCTTCTTGCAGTGACTACTTAATAACTCATTATTCAGCATACTTGTTTACCCAATTCAATATATGGAGAAACAGCCATGTGAAAAACGCGCCTCATATTAGATTCTTTCTTCTTAAAGAAATCAACCTATTCATTCATGAATTTGAACTACTGTATACACCTCTGATTGAATTTTCATTATACCACGTACAACAATCAATCTGCATATACTACTAGCTATAGTCATATTGGCTTGGTTTTGACATGCTATTTACGATTGATCTTCACTTATATATAAACAGCTGGCTTTTTTGTGCTCTTATTTAAATTGAGAACAACCTTTCTTAGGTGAAAATGGGACAATCGATGGCCAAGGTGATGTCTGGTGGAACATGTGGAGGCAGAGAACCCTCCAATTCACTAGACCGAATCTTATAGAGCTCATGAACTCTAGAGGCATTATCATTTCGAATGTGACATTCAAGAACTCGCCCTTTTGGAACATTCACCCTGTGTATTGCAGGTAATTATTGAGCATATTTCTGGACATTTTATTTTGATTGATGGACCTATCCTGTCCACATTTTGATAAACTTATACTAGTGCAACAATACATATTTTTTCCATATATATAAAAGGGTTCATCAGTTATTACAGATCCGGATACTTCCCATCTTTTACCTACTACTGAGGAATCTGAAATAATAATTTGTTAAAAGTTAAAACAATTGGTGTCCAAGCTTGTAGGTTGATGGGTATGTATATGACTGGCCATATTTAATGTTTCCCTTTGCCAGCAATCTTGTTATTCGATACGTAACCATATTGGCTCCAGCTGACTCTCCCAACACCGACGGAATTGATCCAGGTACATGCTAAACTTCAATTGTAAATTGTTGGTATGTGTTGTTCATGTTTCATTTATGCATGCGTTTATTTCAAATGTCTTGTGTACAGGGATAAGAAATGGTGCACATACATGTAACATCACATAGAAGCTCTATAGCTCAAACATCAACACACTCAAGTTCTTACTTTTTGCCATTTCCTGCAGCACACATTTGTTCAGATGGAGGGTCCTTAAATTCTAAATTTGACTGTTATGAATTGGAGCAGGTTAACCCATTAGGTGTATCCTCAATTCGATAAATTTTGGATGCAATGTCTTTACATAATTTCTTTATAAACTTTAATTGGAGCAGATAATCTCGG
Source organism: Panax quinquefolius (assembly GCA_020205615.1). Classification (NCBI taxonomy): domain Eukaryota; kingdom Viridiplantae; phylum Streptophyta; class Magnoliopsida; order Apiales; family Araliaceae; genus Panax; species Panax quinquefolius. The sequence goes on from CM035152.1 coordinate 2,055,876, forward strand.
ATAATCTATCTGGACCTGCCCGGTCTTGTAAACTTTGTTTGACCAGATGACTACTGGTTGGTTAAGAGTTAAGAACATTAGATTGTTTATTTTGGCTCCATAAGTGATGTTTGATATTTCATAAATTGACAGAGGGAGGGGAAGATCCATTACTTTATGTACATTTCAATATGTGAATAACAGCTTTATGTACATTTTTGTGAAAAGCTTTTTAAGCTAATCTTTATTTATATATTTTTATACAGATTCAAGCTCCCATGTCTGCATCGAGAACTCCTACATCTCTACAGGCGATGATCTTGTGGCTGTGAAGAGTGGGTGGGATGAGTATGGGATTACATACGGTCGCCCTAGCAATTTCATCACCATTAGAAGAGTAACTGGATCATCCCCATTTTCTGGTATAGCAATTGGAAGTGAAACATCTGGTGGTGTAGCCAATGTATTGGCTGAGCACATAAGCCTTTTCAACATGGGAGTTGGCATTCATTTGAAGACAAACATTGGTAGAGGAGGGGTCATAAGAAACATTAGAGTGTCTAATGTTTACATGGAAAACGTGCGGAAGGGGATAAAGATTGCAGGCGATGTTGGGGATCATCCTGATGAGAATTACAACCCAAATGCTCTCCCTGTTGTCAAGGACGTTGTAATTAATAATGTCTGGGGTGAAAAGGTTCAGCAGGCAGGTTCAATTCAGGGCCTGAGAAATTCACCATTTACTGGGATATGTCTCTCTAATATCCACCTTAATGGTTCTACTGAACCAAAAAATTCTCCTTGGAAGTGCTCTGATGTAAGTGGGGCTGCTGTTGAAGTTAGCCCATTGCCATGTTCAGAACTGACCAGTGGCACTCAGACTGGTGCATGCTCTATTCCTTTCTAGGCTTATGTAATTTGTAGCTCTATTAAGTAAGAAGAAGAAGATGAGTTTCATTAGTTGCAAAAGAAAATTTTAAGTAGTCACCACAATTGTAAAAAAGCTTAGCATGTATCTCCCAAGGGCCTATAGATTTACTGATTGTTTTTTCACATGGGGAAGTGTTGTTAGTCACAAAATGACAGCAATGAGATAAAGTGCCATCTATTGAGGCACTTGTTTTGGAGACGATACAGATGTGCATGCCTGAATCAAAATATATACATATTCTATGAAAATTTATGTATGCAGAGTGGTCTACTTGTCTAGATTTATTCAACTGTACTTTGTCATTAAAAAAATTCTGGGTGGCTTCCTCATTTGCAACAATTTTACATATTGGAGTCCGTAGAAGGTTGGGATCTATTATCCTCATTCTGTTCATCCTTTCATCAATTTTAGTTTATGATTTTTATTTTATTTTTTTGACTGTAAGAGATTATACTTTTGCAGTTATTTCGCTGGGATGAAGCCATCAAAAATTGGCATCTGTTACCGGTCTTGATCTTTGAGCTCAGGCCTTACCTGGATAATTACAAGTCAATTAAACACTGCATAATATAAAGCATCTCGTGTTCTTCACTCAATTGGCTATAGGCTATAACACGGATGGAATAAAAGGATGTCTGGTTACTAAACCATGACTTCAATGAATCCTAGTGAATTCATGCCCATTTCTCGCTCTTTTATCTAATGTTCTACATTCCAAAAACCGATGCATGGTAATTTCATTTTCTACACCACAGTCTGCTAATTTTAACCTTTGTCCAAATTTTGTTGTTCATTTGGTTTGCATGAATTAGACACTTTTTCTAGCCTGTGGACTGCATTCTATACCTTGGGGTCAGAGACATATCCAACAATCAGAAGTCTGCATAAAATACATTTTGCATGAACATTGTCCAAGGACAAGCAAATGCTACAATCAAGTCTATCTGAAGAATCATTGCATAATTGCATCACATCAGTACATAGACAAACATACAGCCATATAGTATATTTACATTTTTCTGCATCTTGCATGGATGCAAAAAGATTTTAGATGATATTTGGTTTGCATCATACATGATGTGTAATAGATTTGTAATACAATAGCTCATTACGTTGATGTGAAATGTTTTGTGTTTGGTTAATCTATATATTTAACCAATACTAATGTAATACCATTACATCAATTTTTTGGCTCAATATTGTCACACCCTCCAAATTCCAATAGAAGTATTAGCTCATTATGTTTGTAGTAACGTTAGGCCATAAAAGACAGCACAATAATAATTACAACTTATGTGTCCTTTTGACTTTGAATTTGCTTTATTTCATTGCATTACAATCATATATTTAGTGAACCAAACACAAGTTGGGGTATAATAATATTATTACATAAATACCAAGTATGAATTATTACAATGCATACCATTGTTCAAAGTATCGGTCGTTATGCCAAAATATCGGTGTATCGGTTAGGTATCGGTCGGTGTCGAATCGCAACATTGACACGAATTGCAAAATTAGGAAGTATTCATGTAAAAAGTAATTTTCGGCGAAATTTCGACAACTCGGCATATGGTAACGATCAAATGGTTTGGACCAAATATGCTATTTGGACCAAATAAATCACAACAGTAAAGGGAGAAACGCCATCAATAAAAATATCAAATATGCTAAAAGCTATTAAGGGAGATGACAAAAGAGAACATACTTTTCTCTATAAATTATGTCTATGTAGTACTTAGTTAAAAGTATACCTTAAAAAAATGTACTCAATATATAATTAATTAAGCTAAATTATAATTAAATTGTACTTGTATAGTTCCTATTTTAAGTACAACATAAAAAAAATGCACTTAAAATGTAGTTAGTCAAGTTAAATTGTACTTAAATTATGCAGTATACTCAAGCATTTGAGCTAAGAGAACATCAATATTAATTTTTTTCAAACATAAAATTGATTAAGCATATCTACAAGGCGTTTGTTTTATAATTTGGACAATGTTGTGTGCACTAGATAGTTTTTTTTGAAATTCATCTTGTTGCTTTTATTATTTAGAATTTTGTTTCATAAATTTTTTACTGTTTTTGAAGCTCCTAAGTAGCTAACGGTGCGTATCGCCCTCTAGCGACACCGACACCGAGTCAAAAAATGACCTTCTGAAATATAGGCTGCTACCGCGACTTTGAACATTGTAGACACTATTTCATTATGCCAAAAACTTATTTGATGAACCAAACCATACCTTGGAGAGTACAAGAGCACATATAAAGATTATATGCATCACCATTGCTTATAAATTGTATACACATAAAACTCAGAAGTGGTTCAAAAATTTGCAAAAGCTCACCAAAATACCACCCAACTTTATCTCTTCCCGTACCTTCTTATTCTCTTCTTTCCTCTCCAAAACCACTGGGTTCAATACTTCATTGTTAATAGGACTGTGAGATCTTGGTAGGATCCGCATAGTTCATTGTTAGATGGGACTGACATCTTGGTCAGGCCCATCGGGTTCATTGTTGGTTGGTTGTGTTTGTGAAAGGACTGCCAAATTTTGGTCGGATCCATAGGGGTCATCGTTGGTGGCCAAGTTTGTGATAGGACTGGCAGATCTTGGTCAGATCCATAAGTTTGATTGTTGGATAGGAATAACAGATGTTGGTTGGATTTATAGGCTTCACTGTTGGTGGATCATTGTGTTTGTAGGGATGGTAGATCTTGGTTGGCGGGTTCATTGTTAGATAGGACTGGAAATCTTGGTCAGATACGCAAAGTTCATAGGAGCTGTAGATCTTGGTTGGATACAATCCACCAGGTTCCTAGCTTTAGTAGTAAGATTGTCAACTTACTCAACTAAGGATCTAGGGACCTTTACAACTTTACAATAAGCAAGGAACTCCAAAACTTTTAATAGAGGTTATAAGTTCAACTGAATAAATGTAGCGCTGAATAGAGGTGCAACAATCAGAATAGGCTCAAAACAAAGCTCTAAGAACTAAAAAGTGCTTGAGCTTCCATATGGAGAGTCCAGATACCAAAAGGAGTAGCTCCTAACTGTGAGTATAAAAGGCCACAGCTGCATGCTGAACACCACTTTTCCAGCTTCTATCAATTTGGATAACAAATGAGCTTCCAGAATGGGTTGAAGTTGTAATTGCTTGTACTAGATATATTAATTTAATTTAATTATCTGGATAAGTATTTATATTATATTGTATTTTATCATATACCAATTAATAGCATACTCTAAATAGATATATATCTAATATATATCTTATTAATACCAAAAATATATATCTAATATTAGCTAATACTGATATGCTTGTACTCATATTTGTATCTGCTTTCAGCAGTTGTTGGTGTCAATAGTTTTCACTTTACTTGGATACATATTCCTTGAAATACTTAAAATTTCAGACTTTATATTGCTGTCTGGAAAAGAAAAAAGAGGAAAATTTCTGGGCATATATGTGGGCTGTCTTAGCTTCTACTGAACCCAAATTAACATGGAATTTGATTGTTTGGGCTTACTTTTCTTGGAGATACTTTTGGGTTCGTTAAAGGATCATCCTCGTGATGTAGGCTGCTGGCTTTAAAATTAACTTGGGCTGATAGAATATCCTTTATTCGATATTTGTTATCCATCATATATAATCAAAGAAGCAGTTCCCTTGGGATAAAGCTGGAACTAACCAGTTTTTAAGAATTAGTGTCTCATAGATTACAACGAAATATATTAAATAAATGAACCATTGAACGATTCTAACACTATCAACCATTAGTTAATTCCAATCAGATTCCTATAGATTCATTGATCGATCGAATGCTTATGATTTCCAACAGCTTACCATGCATCTTTCATCATGAGAAGATTTCAGTAGATATCAGGCTCTAATCAGAAAAAGATCCACGTGCATGAATTTAGCTTCACTAGATTAAAAAACCCCGATACATTTCACAAGTATTTTAATGGATTAATATTTTGGATGTTCTTCCCTTGATTTTGACAACCATGCATATTCCACCATCCTCTATTCGATGAAAACCAAGACTCACAATCAGACCAATCAAAACCATAGAATATTCAACATATACACCACCCCAATCTTCACCCCCAACAAAGAAAATGCTATCAAGAGCCTTCACAACGCCTCGAAAGAGCTTTAGATATGGCGAAAACAGCTTCCGATCAGCCTCAATCCATGAGTATGAGGACTGCATCATTGGGTTCATGGAAGATCTACCCTTGACCCCCTGCCATGATCATGACTCTATCCTCTTGACCCTTAGAGAGGTGTTGAGGGGTTCGGTTGGGGTTGTTGGCGAGAGCCGTCTTGGGATGATAGAGAAAGTGGTGCTGCTTGGGGGTCAAGTTTGTTCACTCAAGAGATTTAGAAAAGTGAGTGTTAGGAGAATCGAGTTTGGGAGAAGAATTGAGCGGCTAGCTGAGATTAGCAGGAGGTCTCAGTATTTGGTGCCTGTCGCTTCTTATCTATACACAAAGAGAGTCAAGTTTGTTGTTTCTGATTACTTTCCTATGGGAAGCCTTGCTGATTTGCTTGCTGGTAAGTTTTTTTACCTTTGTATTATTGGTTCTTAATCATTGCATGACATGAAATTCCTTCAAAAACAAACCTAGGAGAATGTAAATTTATAGAATGGCAAGCTTTTAAAAATTTGATGCATTATAATTTATGTGTTTCTATATTATTTAGGTGCCAGGGAATTAGGTCATACTGCTCTGGATTGGAAGCAGCGCCTCAAAATAGTTCTTCACATTGCACGTGCCATGGCTTTCATCCATGGACAATCTCCTTCTCAAGAGAAACAGTTGATATTAAACGTTCATGGTAACATCAAATCCTCCAACGTCATGATCAATAATGATTTCGGTGCCTGCATTTCGGATTACGGCTTCACCCAACTGGCGGAGCGGGTGGAAGTTTCCGATACTTGGCAGGGGAAGCCGCCACCGTTTTCACCTGTATCTTTCTACTGTGAAACTTTGTCCCAGAAAAGTGACATGTATAATTACGGGATCATAATTCTGGACCTGCTAGGAGGCCCCAAGGCACCGGAGTTGAAGAGTTGCGTAATAGAAAAGAAGGAAGATATTAGAAATGGTTCATGTGATTTTTTTGAGTTTTCAATAGAAGGGAAAGAGAAAAGGCAAGCTTTGAAGGTTTTGGATATTGCCCTGGCATGTACAAATAATTCGCCAGATGCTAGGCCTTCCATGGAACAGATATTGCTATATTTAGGTGATATAATTAAGTAAATACTATTATCAGATATGTAAAGCGATGAACTTGTATACAGCTAGCAAGCCAAGCCTATGATTGAGGAGATATTGTCATATGAGGTCGAGGGATTGGTCTGAGACTCTTCGTTATTTAGTTTGATATTATTAGTTTTTCATGACATTATATGTGTGTTAATTTTATTACAAGGTTATTTATTTGTTGTGTCCTATGTATGTGTCTTGATATATGTCTTCACGTGAGAATAATCGATAATATATGTATAGAAAAAAAGAATATTGAAGAACAGAAGTAGAAGAGCAGAAAGGAACTGCAACCCACTATTTTTGAATGATATTCACAAGAAAAGAATTTTTGAATGATACACAACTATGATATTGCCCTTCTCAACAAATATATAATTGTACGTGGTCCATATATCATGAAAGGTATGTTTGGTTACTCAATTTCAAATAATAAGATTGGAATTATAACTGTGCTTTCAATTTCAATTTAGAAACTTGATTTTGAGTTACCAAACATAACTTATATAAATGCTCGATATTATGGTTACATAAGTTCTTTAATTGCTTATGTGAAAGGTACAGCTGGTTTAATTGGCTAGCCTTGGAATTAATTTCAATTAATCATGTCCATTCTTATTTAAAAATTCAATTATATTATATTATGGGACAACTTCATTCCTAGGCGATAAAAAAAATTACATGATGTGGGTGTGTAATTTTTATATTTTCCCTTTAGGTCTATAGAAAATATTATATTATTTCACACAACTTGCTTGTAACATATGCTACAAATAATATATGTATTTTGCCTAATATACACATGAATAATATATTTAGTAGTACTCCATTATATGAGCAGAGCTGTATATACATGAATAATATATTTAGTAGTACTCCATTATATATATATATATATATATATATATATATATATATATATATATATATATATATGTATTTTATCACCTGAATTCTGACTTCTTGTTGAGAGAAAACTCAAATTTACGATTTTACATCATCTGTCCAAAATAAATGGATGGATCCGATTATCATAAAGTTAATTTCATAAGTTGGTCAATTGATCAAATACTGTGATGACACGCAGGCTAAGATCACATTTCAAACTGCGTATGTATCGACACCAACTTTATACTAACCACTTCCAAAACAAATTATCTAAATAATTTACCCATTCAAATTTTAGCCCATTCACTCTCCTTGACAACTAATCAAACAGTCCCTTAGTTCAGCATGGTTGTTTGGGGCTCAGAATCTCATCTGCTTCATAGCAGGGGCCAGGCCAGGGACAAGTCAGTAAAAAACTATTCAGAGACTGAGTCCAACCGGCCGGCCGGCCGGCCCAGGACCACTTTTCTTATCCACACAAGTACAAAGCCCATCACGTGACTCGGAGGTGTCATTATATACACGTGTACTTTTATTTCTCGTTCTGTACGGTCCCCCCACTTCGCTATACATTTATTTCTTTCATTCATTTGACACCTGGAAAATTGATGGACGAAATCCCCCCTTTTTTATTTTCTTGTATTTGATTGGGTCAGTTTGGTGGACTTATTTATGTACTACCTCTGGCTCTATTCTCATCTACCGACTCTATTATTTTTACAAATTAATTTAATTTATTTTTTATTTAAGATACTTTAAATTTGAAGTTTTAAAATGAAATAATAAAGTTTAGCATTACTTTTAAAAAGAAAAAAATAATAATTTTAGAATCAGATAATAAAAGGAACTCTATGTATTGATCTGCCTGAATTTGGTAGAAATAGATGATTGAAATTACATCCATGATCGATGACATCAAATTCATGGAGATTATTGTTGTAGTTGGTAAACTTTTGATTATCAAAAAAAAAGAAAAAGAATATGACTATTGGGACACAATAGCTAGTGGGGGGCTCGCATGACGGGCAATTAGTTCAATGGTAGAATGCGTAATCGTTGTGTTTGAGCTGGTGGAGATGAAATATTTACACGTGTAGAATTTTTTTAAGAACAAATTAATAAATACCCAACTATACGTAAGTGTGTGATATAAATGAAATAATTATATTAGGAATTTTTAGCCCACTATTTAAATTAATCAAAGCCCCCTTACCAAAACACACAAAACAGAAGAATAGACGACCTTCAAGCTTACCTAGCTAAAACCACATGAACCAGCTAAAGGTCGGACCAGATTGATTCTTGAGGAGCGCATTTGCCTTATCCCTGAAACAAGATATATGCCTATTGCCTAATGCTCATGGAGGCCTGCCCTACGTACTTTCTTTTTCTAACTTTGTAGTACCAAAGTCCATTCCTAGTGCGCCTTTCTAGGCTGTTCGATCAATAGTTAGATATTCAAAACTAAATCCTTTTTATAATAAAATTATTTGTCAAAACTTTCTCTAATTTTTTTTATTTATTTTTACGATCTATAAAATAACATGTATAATATATATCTGTAAATTAAATAATCATAATTTTAATATCAACCACCGGTGCAACAGTACAAATTATAAGCTAATTAACGACTTATTTTTTAGAAGTAAATATAATATATATATATATATATATATATATATATTTATTTATTTATTGTTTGTAAATGTTACAAATCAGTGGGAGTAGTGTGTATAATATAATTCACGAATTTGATAAGTTTTTTAAAACTCGTTAAAGATAAGAATAATTAATTAAATAGGATTTCAGATAACATGGCATCATAGTCGGTCACCATGTGAAGATCAATTGCTACAGATTAATTAGGTAGCTATCATGACCTTTGACTATATATAAGATAAAATTACTAGTATAATTTATTCCATCATGCAGTGGAGTGCATGTTAATTAAGCACTTAGCTTTATAAGACTTGCTTAGTCAACACTTAATTAGAGATAATAGTCAAAATATTAAACAGCTAGCATCTTAATTTGGTACGTAGGCCAAGGTATGCATGCACACAAGATATACATATATACATACGTACAATTAATTAATTATTTTTTTTATCAAGTGTTGACTTAATTTTTTTTTTTGTAGCACAAGCGTACGTGTGTTAGCATTATTCCAAGATTTTGTTACAAAAGCAGGGTGGTGGAGGGGAGAAGATTCGGGTTAGAATCATGTTGCTTCCTTATCCCTAGGCATATATGCCAAATTAGTAATTAATATCAATGTCTATGATAACTCTTTTATATATAGTTATTCCTAGGGATTAATTAATTAATTAAATACAATTAGAAATTTATAACCATATAAAATTTATATAAAACTTTTGATTAGGTGAGGGCCGTGAGGCTGATTACATGAATACGTCAATATTTACAAGTATAGATACAATGATTGATTTTATTTTTCCGAAAAAAGAACATATATACATATATAAATATATATGTATTATATTTCCACGCACTAAGAAAAACATGGGCTATTTAATTTTATGGTCTCTTAAATTTTATGTATAAATAGCCATCATATGGTGGTAAGTTGGCGCATTCTGTATATTCCCATTTAGTCCCCACAGATTGAGAAGAAGATAGGAAAGACTAGAGAGTGGTGATGGGAAGTAGGAAAGCTGCTGAGTTATACTTTGTTTTTATGAATTATGATCCTGAATACGATCGTCTTCTTCGATCGTATAGGTCAGTAACTTAATTCTGTTCTGCATTGTTCACTTCTTTTTTCTTTTTATGCGGGGTGTGTGTGTGTGAATATTAATTCTTCTCTTATATATTTTATATATATATATGGTTAATTGATGATCATAATAGTGTACATTATATATGTATAAATGTAATGTAGAACGAAGAGAGGGGCACATGAGCTTGATTTGTACTTGAGTAAGAAGCATGACGAATTGTTGGCTAATAACCTCGAGGAAGGCAGCTACAAGAAGACATTGTCTTTGGTTATTGTTGATGGCTTTGCTGTTGAAATTACTGATGATCAGGTAAGTTTTTTTTTTAGCAAAAAGAAATTCATTAAAACCAAGGAAAAAAGTACATGCAAATTAGTGTTCATCTCTGGTTAAAGTGACTCATAGCTTTCTCTCTCTATATATGAAAAAGATAAAGGATATGTATACAATAGTTAGTTAGAGGACGTTGTCTAACTGTTTGATAGACAGTTGTCTACAATCAACGAGTTGGCTGCGGCTACAATCAATGAGTTGGATGTGGGTCATGCGATCGACATACATATATATAGAGATAATATTCTATATATGATTCTTGATATATTTGTCCATGGCATATATACAAACAGATGATTTGTACGTTGAAATTAATATTAATTGTTTCAAATTCAGGCTAATGTGCTTCGATCTGCGAGAGAAGTACGGGTTGTGGAGAAGAATCAAGAACTTTCTTAGTTAGTGTTTGCTGGCGGCGGCCGGCGACGGTAGATATTTTTCATCATCAGCTATATATATATATATATATATATATATATATATATATATATATAGCAGAATGAGATGTAGTGATTTGGTATGACTTTTGTAATTAAATGTTTAATTAAGGTGGCCGGCCGGGTATGATTCTATCTTAATTTATATATATATGGATGGATTATTAATGTAGCTAGCTAGCTAGGTAGGTCAACAATGGAAGCAAGATAGAGCGTGTTGAATTTGCTTCCACTGATTAATTATATTATGATGTCAATATGTCATGTAGTTTCTCTAATTCTCTCTCTCTCTATATCTCCTTGATCAATCCTTTAATTAGCTAGTTTCTATTCAACTCCATAATTAATTAAGTTCATTAATATTACTGCATATTTAATTAAGCATTTAAGCTCGACAAAAAGTAAAGCTAGCCAGCCACAAAGGATTACCCGGCCCTAAATCAAAGTTTAATTTGAGCTTAATCTTTAATTAAAATTAACTTATCTTAGCACGTAGTACCCTATAAAAAAAATAACATTAAAAACAAATCTACCTGATCTTTTTATCAGGAGTACTATTCAACCATTTACTATAACTTTTTCTACCATCCAAGGAAAATTTTGACCGATTCAAACTAGTAAACAAATTACCAAGTTGATCAAGTACCACAGTATAGAATCCAAAGTTGGCTGCCAATCCTTTATAGGAAATTTTACATTCCACAAGGTACAAATTTATTTGTGAAAATATTAATTTTTTAAATTATAGAGTAAAATAAAAAATTTATAAAATTTAAAAGAATAAATTTAGATATAATATAAAATTATATAAAACGAAGAAAATAATAATATAATTAAAATCGTACAAGCAAAATAGAATATAAAAAAAAAAAGAAGCGCCAAATAAATTAACCAAACTGGTCAGGAGAGCAATTTTATACTAATACAGATGATGGCTCAGGACATATATAGGACCAAATCAAGTTTCCTTTCTGTTGGGATTTTTTTTTCTTCTTTCTAATTATTGTTGCCACATAATGGCAGTAGATCTTCGAAAAAGCAGCGAAGAAAAAAAAATTCAAGCTAGCCAATCCAATAAATATACTCAAACAATATCTTGATTCAATTACAAGAAGATAAAAGAAAATCAAATAAGGAATTTCTCTGTGCTTTCATATACTCCAATATATTATATGTCCATTAATTCATATTTTAGTAAAAATAACCCATTAAAGTCGAGTAGCTACGTGTTATTTGTAAATTCTTATTATTAATGAATGACAATATAGTAATTTTGCAGACAAAGTATTCTACTTGAAATTTTATAATAATTTTCTCTCTCTTTATCTCTCTCCATATTAGAATAGAATTTAAGCATTGGAGAGTCCTCACGGAGTCTCCAACTCTGATAGACTTTTTATAAGATTTTCGGCGAGATCAAGACGGTCAAGCGGTGGTCAAAATTAAAATTTATGAGTTGACCAAAAACCTAATTTAGAGGTAATTAATTGACGCAAGAAGATGATATGTTATTAATCTAATAATATTATGATATATTAAGTGCCCAAATTGGTTTTCTTACAAGCACCAAAATTCTAATAGCAAGACCAAATAGCTAGGAATATAACATATATTTCAAGCTCATACAAATTTCTACTGGATAGGCAGATTTTTTATTTTTTATTTTTTTGGGGATTGGTCCAAGTCCAGCCAAATAACACATTGCTCCACACATACAAAAAGAAGAAGGTAAACATATGAATAACAACAACAAAAAAATGTAAAGAATTCCTCCTGCTGTACATAATTATATGCACCACCATGATTTAAATTTTATGTTGAAGGGAAGCATCATCAGTGGGATATAATAGGCCAGAATTGTACTGTGATGGGGCCCTGGGGGGGGGGGGGGGGGAGAGATGTGAGACATTTCATTGGCTTGTGGGTAGTAGGCAGCCACTTTTTCTAGTTAAGGTTATAAAAGAAGAAGACAGACCCCATGCTTCTATTTTTCACTAAAGTTTTGGCAGTCACTGTGCCTGCCCTCTGCTTGTAGGGTTCTTCTACTTGCTGTCATCACATGCACTCTCTACACACCTTCAAGTTTTATTTTCCTTATTATTATTTTTTCCTATTTCACTGCTTTTGCTGTCCACACATCATCCCTCATTTTATTACTTCTCCATTAAAAGGAATCTACTATTTTTTGTTTCACAACAAAAATCCTTTTATTAATTGTAATATGAAATAATATTATATATTCAAATTCGTTATCATAATTTTATTATCATATTGCCATTATGAAATTAATTAATAAATTATATATTTAATAATATTTGTAGTTTTTGCAAATGACACTCTTTGATTGTAAAAGGAGGGAGTATATGGTTGAAAATAATCCGTTCCAAAAGATAAGGTCAACATTGACTTAGGGTTAAATAGAATTAAAAAGAGAAGACACGGGAGATGATGGTTACCTCACGCTCATGCATGAAGTGTCTTTTATAATAACTATGTTTTAAAAAATTATAAAAATATTATTTTATACATAACACGAGAAAAAATGTATTTAATTATACAAAACCTCGTTTTGATGACTACTTAAAAGAATTTCAAAGTTTTTTCTTTGCGTCTCTTAGCTCCACAACCTAGCAAATACATAAATGGCTGAACATAACTTGGGCTGATATATTCATGGACGGGCACATTTCATTATTTGGTCGCCTGCAATGAAGAATAAATAGATGGATTCCAATCTTATTCGCGTATCCTGTTGGGCTATACTGTTTGCGTGCTTTAACTATTCACTACATTATTTTTTACACTCGGAATGGACTCACCCTATATATTTATTAGACCTTAGAGCCCGTATAAGATGGAATTGAACTTCAATATAAAATAAGGTATACATGTTTTTTATAATATATATACACACACATGTGTAATACACAATCGATTATGACGACGGTTTTTTTGGTATATAGCAACGGTTCACCTGTCGCTATATTTATTCTGGTCTATGGCGACGATCTGTCGTCATAGCCGACTGTATACAATTTGTGGCAAAATTCTTGACTTCTTTACTTTTTGGGTGGAATGTCTATCTTGATTAGAAATTTTCTTATTTACAACAAATAATTACGAAATTTTCTAATTTTTATCAAATATACTCTTTTCACATTGTTAACTCATATTTTTTACTTAGATTTATCTTTAGGTATTAAATAATTACACGAGTAACTCTAGTATATATATATTTAGTGGCAGCACTAGGATTTTGAGTCGGGAGGGGCTCAAATAAAAAATACAAATAAAATCATAACATTATATTTAAACGTCATTTTTTTATCAAACACTCCTTAAAATCACGAAACTGATCTTTATTACAACAAAATAAATAATTGTAAGGACCTAATTTATGATTTCTATCTAATATATATATATATATATATATATATATATATATAGGTAATAATTTTATTTTATCAGTAAAATTAAACATACTTATATATAAAGAATATATAACAATAAGAAGTACAGAGATAAGTCGCAGATAATTAAATAGGATACCTAACCGATAATACTGCATTAGGCTGTGCAAGCATGGAAAAACATTATCCACTCTCCCCCAAGTGCTTCTGGCTGGTTATATATATATATATATATATATATATATATATATATATATACACTCTAAAAGCTAGATACTTGAAACAACTCGTATCAAATATTGAGTCAAATTTATTTAATAGGGTCATTTAAAAGTTACTATTGGTAGTAACTTATTTTATTATATGCAGATAAATTTTTATCATATCTTTTGATATGGAACCTGGAGCGGAGTTACAACACTAATTCAGAAGCCCTTGAGGGAGAGTGAGCAATGATAGCCATTGTTCTTACAAAAGAGTCCTACTTCAGCTTGCTAGCTAGCTTGTGGTTGTGGATGGATCATGGCCGGCAAAGCAAGACATGGCCTGTTCACTCTCCCAACAAGCGCTTCTAGCCTTTAATATTATAAACATGGCCCATGCCAGAAGCCCTTGAGGGAGAGTGAACAGCCAATGCCTTGAAGATTATATATATACACAAAATATTCTTTACTCTCTCCTTAATTTTTGGTTGGCTTATTTGATAGATTTAGATTGAACAAGAATTCACCTCTTTATATAGCTACCAAAAAGTATATAAAAGCAACCAAATGTGATGAGGAAAAACATGAGCAAATTTGGTGGGGACTCCATATCTTTGTAACTTTATAATTAGTGGCATCAATATCTTATCTTACTCAGATCTCTACTCTAGCCAGTACTAGCTGGCTAATAAAGAATTTTGAGAAGCCAAATTATTGTGCTAGGAATAAAAAGAATATATATATATATATATATATATATATATATATATATATATATATATATATATAGGGAATGATCATAGTTATATATGTATTTGTTATAGATCCTTATAGAAGATACACTATCTATACTATTAAAAATAAGAAATAACGATTAGGATTAGAAATCGAAAATCGACGTCCGCTATTATTAGTGAAGCGAGCGGTAAAAAAAAACACGTAATAAATACATTATTAATAAGTAACGGACCTTAATCAGAATAAAGGTTTAGCTTTATTAAAAAATGTTTAGTGTTTATTAGCCTAAATATTTGGTTAATAAACCACATTTATTTGTAAAATCAAACTCTTATTATGATCAACATCCATTACTATTAGTCGTGGACGCTAAAATGTTATTTCAATTTCTATTCTTGACCGTTCTTTCTTGTTTTCAATAATATAGACGGTATATGTCCTATAAAAATCTATAATAAATTATTTCTCTCTCTCTCTCTCTCTATATATATATATATATATATATATATATGTCTAAAAATTTTCAGGCATATATATAAACCACATGCAGAGATTGCATACAATAGTCTTGTACGTAAATAACTGAAATATACTTATTTGACATTCCCTTGATCCTACTACTATTTCACATTCCCTTTCTCTTGTTAGGCATACTATTTGACATTCCCTCTACAACTTCACAACAACTTATGTATTTCCTTTTCATGGATCTCTTTCCAGCCAGTGGCATATCTTTACCCTGGATAGGATTATGGAATCCCTCCAACTTGTCATATTATAGGAGAGACATATATATTAGGTTCTTTTCCTTTACACTTTTCATTAAACACATGTAATGACACTAATTATAAGATCACTATATATTTACTTTTAAAAAGTCAATTTTATACATTTTTAAATTTAAAATTGACATGATTCATTTATATTTTGAAAATAACAAATCTTATAACTAGTAGTATTTTTTAAATAGTTTATGATATTATGATTGTATTGATATAAACTAAATAAATTTATATTTTTGAAAATGTTTGAACTTGAGTTTTAAAAAGTCAATATTAATTTTATAATTTGGAATATAGGGAATATTATTTTTAGCGATGGTACTAGCGACTCAATTATTTTGCGATGAATGTACTAGGAATTTAGGTTATGCTTGTTTGTAAAAATTATGTTTGTATTTATTTTAATTTAACACTATTTTGAACTATTTTATCTACGATGAGAGATTAATATTTTTTTTTAAATGTTTACTTTTTGGAAAATATAATATAATTTCATAATCAATTACATCATTACTATTACAATTTCAAGAATCAATCAAGCCTCACTAAAGAAGTAAATAAACTCACCAACAAGCCTCGCATAAAAGAAGAAATAAACTTTTAATAATGGAAAAAATAAATTCACACGAAGTAAGAATCGAACGTGATACCTAAATATCACAGTACCTCAGTCATAACTTGAGACTTAAAGGTCAAAGTACCACACTCTTTTAAATAGTCATATGAGCTATTTTTTGTCATTTCTAAGACTGTTTATGTGAGATTATATAATTTAATGATGAATGTGGGATTACTAGTCCCTCCATTTTAAGCTATTAAATGATTTTATAAGACTAATAGTCCCATATTAAGGGACTAATAGTTACTCGTCAAAGAATTAAATAATCTGAAATAATATTAAATTAAAACAAATAACTTAGTATTTTTGTATTTTATTTTAAAATTGATTAAAGAAAAGGCTGAATGAATATACTTGTTTGAGTTGGGTAAATATAAAATTTCCAACTTGGCTTCTTCTATTCTTAAGATGACATTTTGATAGTTGTAGATCCTACGGCGAATCCTGAAAATTTTAAATATATAAAAGAAAGAAAAAGTAGTCTTATTCAATTGTAGTTGGGCCAATAACCGAAGGATAAAGAAGATAATAAGTTTCTGTGGACCTGATTTCTTATCCAGCGAAGAAAAATGAAGGATAATGGCGAAGTTTCTACTTTGCCAATCACATCGATTGGCGCAGGGAAAATCAAAGTTTCGGTAAACAAATTGGGATTTCATTATACAGGTCGAAACAAAAAGAATTGAGCCTAGGGTTTTAGGAATGGCGACTACTCGTGCTTCCAAACGTAGAAGTACGAGCCAGGAAGAGCACAAAGGAGAACAAAAAGTCGATAAAAAAGCTAAAAGTGCTGCTGAGAACTCATCGGGTGAAGATAAGCTCGAGAGTACGAAGAACGGAAATAAGTCGCCGGTGGTGGTCTTTGCTCACGGTGCCGGAGCTCCTTCCACTTCTGATTGGATGATTAGGTACATTAACTGTATATATATATATATATATATTTATATACGTAAATGCTTAAGTTTATCTATTCTACCGGTTTTGTATCTATTCTGCCGGTTTTGTAAAGGAAAGAAAGCTTTATTCATCAGTTTTTAATCAGATTGAGAAGTGTATGCATGACCTTCAACCTTGTCCACTCTATTCTGTACTTGATATGTTATGCCTCTGCAAGTTAGAAGTTTTCCTAACCTTTTTTTTTGTCAAAATCATCTATACTTTTTTTTTTTTATCAGAATCTTCTATACATTTTGGGCGTTGCAAAGTAAGAGTTCTTTTTAATTCTTAGTCTTTCACTATTTCTTTCCTCTTTTGGATGTCCGAAATAAGTCATTTTTTCTGAAAATTTTGGGGTTTGAATACTTTTGATATCACCTTATAATTTTATTTTCTCGGGATACAAGTACATGTGATCATTTGTGATCCCTTATAATATAAGTTTTTAATTACAAAAATATGTTTTCCCCAAATAAATTTAAATTTCAAACCTGAAGTCCCGAACACCCTTTTTGGACAGGAGTAGTTTTCAAAGTACTTTTGCAAAGAAAAAAAATAAATGTAATTACTTTCAGGAAAACTGAATCTTCCATGTTCAATGCAGGTGGAAGAACTTGTTGGCTAAGGCATTGAATGCTGTTGAAGTAGTAACTTTTGACTATCCATGTTAGTTACTCTTCAAACAAAGCATTCTTATTATGTTCCATATGCTTATTTGCCCTTTTCGAGTACTTATCCATGACTATGATATATATCTATAAAATTGATCTACTTGCTTAGCAGACATATCTGGTGGGAAACGAAGGGCCCCTCCTAAGGCAGAAAAATTGATGGAATTTCACTTTGATATCGTCAAGAAGGCTGTTGCAAAGTATCCAGAACATCCACTGATTTTAGTTGGGAAATCAATGGGCTCAAGGTAAAGGTTAATTGAACATTTCCTTTCAAAAACACCTATCAGTTTCATGAATGCTTATTTACTCTTCATTGATTTTTCTCAATAATAAATATGCTTGGAAGTAAAATGATCAAATTCTCGTTATGGTCGGAGTTATCTGTAAAATTCAATTGTGTGTTTTAAACCTTGGAACCTTATCAAATTTCATTTTCCTAAAGTTCTTTGTTATGGGGCTTTAGAATTTCTTAGTGCTGCACTTGAATTCTTTTAAAATTGTAGGAAGAGGAGTTAGTTTTTTACGATTTCCTATGGCATCTTATGAATTGATTAAGGTGGGTAAAAGAACTGGAGTTATACTCTGATAAAAAGGAGTGATTTCTGTATAATAGTATATCAAAACTTGGAGCATGTGCAGTGGCAAAACTGGGGCTGGGGGAGTAAGTAGATATGATAAAGGCAAATTAACTTGTGTTTAATTCGTGTTAAAGGGGTTATCTTTTACTTGTGTAGGGTCAGCTGCATGGTAGCTTGTGGTGAAGACATTTGTGCTTCAGCTGTAGTTTGCTTGGGATATCCACTAAAGGTTTGGCATTAATACGAGTATTTGGCTTTTTAGTGTATAACATGTTTTGAATGTATTTCTTTCTTGATATATATTTTGAAAATATAACATTTCATTTAATGATATTGTTCTAGATAGTGCTGCTGTTTACGGAACTCTGTCTTAATTAGTTGTAAAAAGACGGTTCGAAAGTTTACTATAACATGTATTTTCAATTGCTGCAAGTTTTGATCTTTATGGAAGATCCCTTTGGATTTGTTTAGTTTAAGTACTGGTTGTCAATTGAATAAATAATCTGTAGTTAATTTATAACATATTAATACTCCCTCAATTCCACCAAAAGAGCTCCATTTGTCAAATTCGTTTTCTTCCGAATTTTCTATTCAAGAAATCTTCAGATATCATGGTACTTAAATTTGGTTTTACTGTTTTCAGGGCATGAATGGAGCAATTCAAGATGGGACGCTGTTGAAACTTGCAATTCCTATTATGTTTGTACAGGTGAAGCCATCAACTTTTGTTATAACATTTTATGTGTGTGTGTGTGTGTGCGTGAGAGAGAGAGAGAGAGAGAAATGACACTCATCAAACATCTATCTGCAGTGTATGCAACCCTTCACGTTCATGTTGCTTTTAATATGGTGATTTTATTTCATGAAGGGTAGCAAAGATGGGTTTTGTCCATTGGAAAAGCTGGAGGGTGTTAGGAAGAAGATGAATTCTGTCAATGAATTGCATGTGATTGAAGGTGGTGATCACTCATTCAAGATTGCAAAGAAGCATCTGCAGTCCGAGGGCTCTACTCAAGAAGAAGCTGAAGAGTGTGCTGCTAATGCCATTTCAAAGTTTATTTTCAGGCTCATGGAATGAAGGTGATACCTCTTTGCTCAAGTGATTAGAATGTTGATCAAATGGCGAACTTATATTTTGTCTTCTATGGGGCAGTTTTTTTGGGCTACTGTTTCTGCCTTTTGTTGGTGATGGTTTTGTAAAATCTAATATCCATATCTTATAAAGGCTTATTACTTGTTTCCTGTAAATTCGTTTAAGATGTCTCAGTACTCTAGTTTTAAAACTTGCTGGATGCACTGGTTCCTCTGTTTCTGCAAGGAGTGATGTCTAATTATTTTTAAATTATCCTTTCGCATAAACCAAAACAAATGTAAAACAGAAAAAGTCATCCTAATGAACACAATTTAGTATTTTTTTTATCTCATGACCGAGGGATGAATAGTCTTTTAAATAGTTTTATGGATTTTTTTTTTTGTCATTTATAAGACTTTATAACGAAATATATAATCTCAAATGTGAAATTAATAGTATTTTATTTTAAGTTATTAAATAATTTTATAAAATTAATAATTTTACATTAAAAGATTAATAATCCATCTTCAAATAATTAAATAATTTAAAATAGTGTTAAAAAAACACATTACTTCCGTGTATTAATGGTTGTACATTTTAACGCGGAATAAGGTTAGTTGAAGAAGTTTCTTCTGTGGTCTACCAATCTATTTATTCTGACTTTATTGCATGTTTTTCTTCTTTTTCTTTTTCCTCCCAATCAATAATTCTTAGTGTGACCCATTTCCAATTTTTGAATTGGTCGGCACTTCAATTTCCTCACCTCACTCTCAAAGACCCAGTCTACTTGTCCCCTCTTAATCCCTTCTATTTATGGTTAAAATCACTTGTTAGTTAAAAGTTTAAAAGTTTAAATATAATTTACTATGGATTAAGAAATAGTATTTTATTTTTGGTATGAAGTATTTTATAATTTAATTTTATTAATTAAAAAAATAATTAGTTTTTTTTTAAATTTATTCTTCTAAAATTAAGATTGTTAGGTGATTCAAATTTTAATTTTATCAATTAAATAATTAAATTATTAATTTTTTTCAATTTCATTCGGTTGTCACGAGTAGGACATATTTGGACTGACATAATTGGTTGATATGTGTAAAAAATAATTTTTTATTTTATAATTAAATATTTTTGATATATTAAAAGGTAAAACGGTCACCAAAATCAGAATTGATCCCCAAAATCGATCAAAACAATCAAAATCGATCCCCAAAATCAATCGAACGCTGTTGAACCTTCGTATATTGTTTGTAGATATGTAGCTCCCGCTACTTCTACTGCTTTGTATTGCACCAAATTCTTGGAGTTCCGCATCTTTACTGATCAAATCGTCGTCTATGTAATTATTGTTCGGTAAGTCGGATACTATCTGTTCAGACTAAAAAGTGAGTCGACGAGTTCGGATCGACTAGCGAGTCGATCTTTGTGGTCGTCAGATACTGTGGTTGATTCCATTGACCGTTGGACTTCATCGACGACTTGTAAGTAGCTAATTAGCTATCGATTTCGTGACGTTAGCCGTCAAATATCATTCTCTCTCTGGCCTCCTTCGACACTGTGGAATCCCACCAGAGGATGAATGCCGGAGGATGAGAGCCCCAAAATCGATCGAACGTCATTTACCATTCGTTGAACGCCGTTGGATTATTGATTTGTTTGGTCTGATTTGGTGAACCTTTGCTGATTAATGGGAAATTCTTGGCTGAATAGATGTGCTATGAGTTTCATTTGAATAGATGTGCTATGTGTTTCATCTGGTTTGGGCAATTCTTGGTGAACCTTGGCTAATTAATGGATGATTCTGATTTTGGTGACCATTTTACCCTTTCATATATTAAAAATATTTAATCATAAAATAAAAAATTATTTTTTACACATACATCAGTTGAGTTATGCGTTAATAATTTGTTGTAGCAGTTCTAATCGAATGAAATTAAAAAAAATTAATAATTTAATCATTCAATTAATAAAATTAAAAAGTAAATTATCGAAATAAAATAATATTAAACTATATTTAAACTTTAGTTAAAAAAATAGTGAAAAGCTTTTTAGGGGTTTTGAATTGGTCAGCAGTTGGACACTTGGACTTCCTTACTCTCTCACTAAACTTCCCATATGACCAAAGACCAGTCTAAGCAACCAAAAAAAAAAAAAAAAAACTCGGTTTCTCGGTCAATCTTCAACTCTCTTACTGCTCTCTCTGTTTTCAGTCAAATCATCAAAAAAATTTAAAAAAAAAAAAGCACCTCCTTAAATAAGAAATGCTTCATCAGCTTCACTCAAACCCAACTTCTCTTCCTTATCATTTATATATTTATCATAACATATCTCCAGCTAAAATTCACTTAGCCCAAAGTATAAGTCAACTTGATATGATCTAGCAGCATTCAGTTAAAGTCAACTCTTATTTTGCTTCTGATCTTCATTCCTTCAACTAGAATTATACCAAAAGAAAATGGATAACTGGGAGCAGAGTACACTGGCCAATGAGCTTATCCAAGGAATGGAAATAGCTAAGCAGCTAAAGTTCCATTTGAGCTCATCCACAGCTTCTCCAGAAACCCAACAATTGTTATTAAGGAGGATATTATCTTCATATGACAACGCACTATTGATTCTTAGTTGTAATAGGTCCACAGTTGTGCAGCCTCAGCCGGTGGCAGCAGCCGTAGCCGCAGCCGTGCCGGAGTCTCCAATTTCAACCGATGGAAGTCCCCGGAATGCGGATTTTTACACTGGCTTTAAGGATCATCAGGACCACAGAGATGTATCTAAAAAGAGGTGATTTTTTTTAAAAAAAAGTTTTTTTTTTACTGACAAAAAACCCATGATTTTTCCATGTGGATTTTGATGGTATTTTGTAAGTTCTGAGCAAATAGTTTCTAAAAAAATATCTTCTTTTTATTGGTGTATTGCAGAAAGGCATTGCCTACATGGAAAGGCCAAGTTAGAATTTGCTCTGATAATGGAATGGAAGGTTCCAGTGATGATGGATACAGTTGGAGGAAGTACGGACAGAAAGACATTTTAGGTGCTACATATCCCAGGTGAGCCATCCATTCTGTTATCTTAATACGAGAAAAAAACAAGAAAATGATCAAAAGTTATACGAGCGTATGGATAAATATATACTACCACAAACTGTATATTACAGGCAAACTAACAATGCATTTGCGGATTTATAGCTACAACAATAATCAGAAAGTACCAAATTTACATTTACACAGGTTTATGGGCATAACAAATCTAATACAAGTGTGTTTATTTCTGCAGAAGCTATTACAGATGCACATACCGCAACACTCAAACCTGCTGTGCTACAAAGCAAGTCCAAAGATCAGATGATGATCCCACAGTATTTGAAATCACATACAGAGGAAAACATACATGCCACCAGGCCAGCCACTCGGTTCCGCCACCAGCATCACCGGAAAAGCAAGAACCCAAACATAAGAATCACCATCAACAGCAGCAGCCAAATGATATGATGTTTAACCTGAGGGCAAATTTAAGGGTTAAAACAGAGGACTTGGACAAGAAGGATGCTTCAGATCCCTTCTCTTTTCCTTCTGGAATCGGATGCATGACAAGTGACAGCCAAATTTGCTCATTTTCAACACTGGTTGATGAGAATCTGATGGGGAATTTCTCTCCATCATTTATCTCTCCGGCCACATCTGGATCAAGCTACTTCTCGGTATCACCTTACCAGATGAACAGCTTCGGACATTTTTCGGAGTCTGATCATACTGAAATAGTTTCAGCCAACACTTCAACCACCAATTCTCCAATTCTGGACTTGGACTTCTCAATTGACCAAATGAATCTTGATCCAAATTTTCCATTCCACACACCAGAATTTTTCCCATAATTACAGTTAAAATGTTGAAGAGACAGAAAAGAGAAGGAACCCATTTGGTTGCATAAAGAAAAAAGCTTGTACAAATAAGATAAGCTTTAATATGCTAGCCAAGGGTTAGGGACTAATATTATAGAAATGCAGATGTAACATCTTCTAGTCTTCTTAATAATGATGTAAAAAGTGTAGCATCACCCTAATGCCAAATTTGCTAATGAAGGTTTTAAGCTTTTGAGTACTTAAAAGATGCAGCATTCATCAACTTGGGGTGAAGGACTGATATAAAGATAATCTAAGGCAACTAACTGTGAGGGAGCTTTTTTGGACAAAAATCCCTGATCCCACAACCTTAAGGTTTTAGCTGTTGAATCCTTGAAACACTCTGAAGTTATCACAACTCAATTATTCTTTGAAGAAGTCTATAGTTCAGAAATAAGAATTAACTATCAAGATGAGAATGATATTACATTAAAGTTAGAGAGTACAAACGTATATTACATGTTGAATGAAGTATATTACAGATTCTATCATTATACAATTTCAGAAAAACACAAGAATTTGAAATTCCTCGAGAATAAATACGGTGGACAGCTACTGCCAACAAGTAGCCTTTTATGCTGTGAAACTGAAACCATCTTTACCAATCCAATAATCAAATTCTTGGCATTAAGAATCATTAATGGGGACATAAGATAATTGTCCTCAACCGTTGAATCCAAAGCACAAGTTTTTTTTTGGAGAACATGGAAGCAAGTGTCTAAGAAGCCTCACTGCGGGGATGCAGAAACTTGGTATTCCATTACCATAGGTGAGGAGATGAATTGCAACATGGACGAGATGCTAAGATTATGCAACTAGATCAACGGATTCTTCTCATCTTTAGTAGCTGAGCCAACACTGGTTGTGCTTTCTTCTGCATTCTTAGCTTCCCTAAGTGCTTTCCTTAGCCCCAACACAATGAATAAGTTGGTCAAAGTGAGCAGTGACTCGGCACCGCCATGCAACCAATCCACATTAGACAGGGAAGTCCCGTAATGCACCTTTGCTGTCCCATCAGTATGACAATTTGAAAAACTTTGTCAGGTTATGGATATTTTACCAAAACTAAAAAGAAAAAAATCCAGCTCATGAAAGGGAGTTACCATAAATGCCAGCTGGGACTGGATTACAGGGTTGAAGCAACAAAGACCAACAAAGAAGAGTATTGTTAGAGTAGAAAGGAGGCGCTGAAAGTATTAACTTATAGCAATTCAAAAGATTTACTCGATATCCAAGGAACTCCAAGAAAATATGTAGTCATGTCAAATGAAATAAGCATGACAACAACTTTCAAAACAGGGCATTCTTCTAATGTTTCTTAAAAACTTGAACCTCATTAAAACTTGAACCTCATTAATGAGTGATAAAGATAACTAAAGAAGAAGGATACAAATGGTTGGAAGGGGTCAGGGGAGGAGGAACAAACCAAAGGAAAAACCACAAAGATAATGAAAGAAAATAAATTATGAGAATTAATATAAAGCTGGTACCACTTGGTTTAAGATCATGCCAAATATGTAAAAGATAATAAAGTGGAGATTCATTTTGCCAGCAACCAGAAAAACTAAACTACATGCTAAACAACTTGTAACGATCAGTCAGGAACGGGAAAGAATGCAGCTGGTTCAAGGGAACCCTACACATGTATAGGGAACATTCATTTGAAATGCATTGTACAATTCAAGATAATAAAAGGTACTATAAGAGAAAAATAATCCTAATACACAAAATATAAGCATATATCCAAGCAACTATATCTATTGGAGCTATGCAGCACCTAAATTACAACCGCTTGCTAATTTTTATTTTGACTTGAAACACTATTATGCATTCTAATTCAGTGTTACCTAAACCTTTTTTAACTCCATTTGTTTATGAATACTTGAAACACCATTCTCAAATTCCGAAAGCTTATCTACTTGTATGGTTGCATGAGAAACTGAGAACTAATAATGCATAAACTGATAAACAGAGGAAAATAATAACACTAGAAGGGAAAAATCAACAGTTTACCCAGTTCGATCCGTGATTCGTTTGGTTGCTCAGGAAATTTCTTTTAATAGAACCAACCGTGACCATATTTATTTATTTCATCTATCTAATTAACTAAACAAAGGGTTTGCTGATATGCTTAATTTAATTTCCAGATACACTTGTACCACAAAAGCAAACAATTAGTCATATTACCATCCAAATTATACATTTTTTTAATAGGCAATTCTAGCCCCAAGTCGATGTAAATTATACATGCAAGATAAAAGAGAAAATAGCACCAAATTAATCATGATCATAACATCTTTTATTGTCTAATCAGAGGTTCAACAAACAAACAAACAAACAAACAAACACCAAAATAATTACAATATCATTCTGAAAAGGGGGGAAATGAAAGAAACTCACTTGTGGCACCCACAAAAGCTAGTAAGAAGTAAAACCCAAAAAGAGTGAGTTTTGGAGCAGACTTTGATTTGGTGATGAAGTACAAGAAACCCAGGTAAGGGAAGAGAGAAACTGCAAAAAGCTGTGAAGCTATGCTTTGAGAATCTATACTGGGGGCCCATGGATCCACTGGCAATAGTTGCCCACATACAATTACTCCTCTCTTTTTGCAAAGTCTACCCTTTTTCCAGAAACTGAAATGCTTAATTTTTCTGTTTGGCTGGGTTTTGAAACTCTGCAAGAAAGGATAACCCAACAAGCTGGGGTTCTTACAAAGAGGTTGAGAAAAGATAATCATTACTGACTGAAGCAAGCTTCTTTATATCTCTTGCAGAGTATACAAATCCACAAATACATGAACAGTGTGCAATATGCAAGGGATGCAATCCGCTGAATATTCACACGAGTAAGATAATTTGTTGATCAGACACCAGTGGCCAGTGGGTAATGGCTATGTAGAAACGAATAGCACCTAACCAAAGCCCAATACTACTAATTTTGTTATCTTGTGCCGACCGGTTTAAATAAGTTCGTAATGTCCACCCCTAGCCTTGCCCAGGGGATGTAACTTCAAGAAGGGCCTGAATTTCTAGGAATTCATTGGGCTTTAAACCTCATTCAACTTTACTAGTTCCTGGGAGGCCAGATAGTAGCATTGCCACATCCACATTGGTAAAGACCTATCCAAAAAATGAAAAACAAACTTTAGTTGTCACTAGTTGAGATTTTTACCTCTTCAGAAAATGTTGAAAAAGAAATATATAAAGAGTTAGTATTTAGTTTGGATACAATTATTAATTAGACCTCATTTTGAAGATTGTTTTGTATAGTTTGGTAAGAGTGTTGAATAAGTTACAAATTAAAAAGGACAATTTTTTGGGACATTGAACAAGTAAAAGGAAGGAAATTAAACTTGAAACGGTATTTCCTCGGTTACAATAAAATCGATAAAAGTTAATTTTATCAGATTTCTTGAGATTTTACACCATAAATAGGCTCAGTTGTAGTTTCTATGAGATGGGATTCAGATTAAACAATCAAAACCTGAACCCTGGGGGAAAAAAATCCTTTATCAATGGTTCAAGTGCTTCCAACAGACTACAGTACAACTTTCCCAAACACTGAAGAAGATGGAGCTACCAAAAAGTAGGGTATATAACTTTGCTAATAAATAGTACATTATCATCAGCAGTTTAACAATATTGTCACAGAAGTCGACATTAATTAGCTAGCTAAGGCGGTGGGCTGAATTACAGCCTGTTCATGCCAAACTCCATTTAGATTGGACTGCCACAACCGCACCATCCCATCACTCCCTGTAGTTGCTAGTGTCATTCCACTCATGTCCCACTCCATCTGCCATGCCTAATCAAAAAGCCAATAAGGAAATCAGTTAACCAGCCAGAACCTCCTCAAAGAGAGGGGGGAGGGGGACTAAAAAATATGTAATGATCAGCTAGAACTACTACTGAAATTACAGCTTTAATAGTTACACATCTCAATGATACAAAATTTAAATACTGGCAAGAGGTTAAAAGGCCGCGATAGTACATACCCTGCCGTCATGACCAGAGAGCAATGCTACTTTGTCCACCGAGAGCCTTCCATCAGGGTCAGGATTCAATCCAATGTGCCATATTGCAATTCCCTTGTGAGTGGCAGTAGCTATCACCTCGTACGGCCTGAAGAAGAGCACTATTTATTCAAGTTCATTCTTAATTGTTCAAGCAAACATCATTTAATTTGTTTGTTTTCTTTCAATTTTAAGAACACAAGTACCAAAATCAGCAGCAATAACAACCCAAATCTATCGGATTCCTCATTCTGCCGAGGAAGCGTGCTGCATTGATTACATCAGAAATCATCCAATATAATTTCTGATCAAAGCTATTATATTATGCACTCATAAATGTCAAGATCTTAATATTAGTGTACTTAAGGTCTTCAGAAAAATAACTTTATTTTACTTATGAGGAGATTATTGAAGAATACTTATTATAAGTGAAAGTCGATAGCAATGATACCTGCCAATGTTTGGTGCCCATGCAACTGCATAAACCTGATCGGCCTTGTCCTCAGGCAAAGCTAACTCGGCAACTGGAACCCATCTTTGATGATCTAGATCAAATTCCCATACCTGCAAATTTCTTACCATTACATAAACCATATCATTGGGCCTTTGAATAGTTACCATGAGGTTCTGGACAATCTCAGCATGCTTGTAATTTATCAAATTTTTGTGTAGTAACAGGATTTACCCCACGTCTTCAAATTTTATTAAGCATATCAACTAGCTTGCATTTTATGTATTATATAGTAAAAAGTCAAAAATCTGAAATTAGTTTCTATTATAATTAACATCCTATTTCACTTTTACATTCCTGTTAATATTAAATTCTCTGGTCTCTTTGATGTGGACAGTTTTTTAAATATGAATCAGTGTAACGAGTTTTTGGCCTTGTAGCCGTTCTATAAATTTGGTGCATATTCCAGAAGTGCCATCCATTGGCTTTAAGTATGATAAGCCATAATTACTCCCTTTCTCAAACATTTGAGAGCAACAACTAAACGAATTTTCAGTATACCTTAGTGGAATTTAACTGAGCAATGTCGGAATTAAACCCTACAACAAAGCTTGGCTGCTGAGTTTCACCTCTTTGAGGATTCCAAGAAATAGATGCAGATAAGCATGAAGACTTCCCAAATTTAGTCACTGAATCAATAACATTATGAAATTCAGCCTACAAAAAATAAAACAAATATACATTTTCCCATGAGTTAAGGGCACACAAGATACAAGAACAAAAATAATCTAATAAGATATGATAAGATTGGTATTCTAAATAACTCAAGAAGGTAGGCAATATCGCTTGCAAAAGAGACCATAAGATGATAGACTGTGGGGTATGCCAATCTTACATGTTCAAGGAAATAACAGATTTAAAAAAAAATGATGAGAAAAGTATCAGTTAAAAACTAAGACTAGGGTTCCGGTTACGCACAAATAATCATCACTAACCATTATAAAATAACGCTGCTGCACAATTAAAATAAATAAGAAAAATTACCTGAAGTTGCCAGTTCTTCAATTCCAATGGATCTAGTAGCTCATATACTTTAACATGGCCATCTGAATATGCAGTGACCTGTTACATAAGCTCGGACAAACGAGTACACAATAAATTGCTACCATGTTGAATATAATATTTCCAACGCTACAAGACTCGGCCACTGGTTATCAACAAAATATAAAACCAACACAAAACAATAATAGGTGCAAAACTTTTTCCAAAGCTTTCGACTAAGAACAGCTAGAGGTGATGTATCTTTTAGCTGTATTAAACTATTGAAACAACCATCTGAAGAAGGACAATCGGTCAATCACATATTAGACCATATAACAAAATATCATAATTTTTAGATAAGAGAAGGATTTTCTGAACAAGTAAAATATCATAATAGATGCCAATATAGCATATCTGAAGGTTTCAGGATCTAGATTACAATTTTCAAGCTAAAAAACACTCCACATATGGAAAAGCAATTCCATTCACTCAAGTATTCAAGCTTGCAACCTGTAAAGTTATGCTGCATAAAGCAAAAAGTAATATGCAACAGTGTAACAATATGACGATGCACAACAGACATCGGCAGTAGTCCCATTATCTTTAAAAGTCTAACCATCAAAACTCACCAATTTCAAACTTGTGAGGGAGACTCCAAATTCAATGTCTAACACTTGACTTGAATTTCCATCAAAGCATTTGCACAACTTCCACTGAACATGTTCTGAATCTAGAAAACGGGGGGGGAAAATGGAAAAGCCAATAATAAGGTCCTTTAAATATGCCATAAAATGAAGGTACCAACAACATTTACACGTGTACACATTAACACAAAAATGGATAGTACGAGTGAACATGAAACACAGGAAATGTTAACACAAACAAAAACGGGAAAACTTAAACCAGATGATAACTTCACAAAAGTAATTAACTTAATAAACATACCAGTACGCCAGTAAACATAAAATTAGCATAAACTCTTCCTAACATGAACCCATTCAACACATATATGCTACTTAAAATTAGACATTGTTTAATTTGCATTACAATCCTAATTTTGAACTGCTAACATCTCTCAATATTAAGAAGTTTCAAAATGGGAACAACATGATAGGAGACTAATTAGATACCTTCTGCAACCTCTTCCCATAATGATAAAGTTCCATCTGAACAAATGCATGCAACTGCATCACCATATTCTGGAGGAACCCAAACAACTTTCACAATGCTGCTCTCATGAACCTATTAATAATTGTTAAAAATCATAATGTAAAATCAGCATACCAAATAAGAAAAGAAAAATAGTTACCCTCTGAATCAGTATTGAACTTTGAAATAATAATGCAGTTCTATTCCTACCAGAACTGAAGCCGAGATGGAATTTGAATTTTATTTATTCCGAGTCACATTTATCAAATTTTTCATTCCTAAAAGATCTGTTGATGGTAGTGTAAAATGACACAATCTCCTCAAGTTTACCATTAAAATTACGTTCACTACTAAACTAAACACTAAATCAATTTAGGAGTAATCATGGGTGAAAAATATATCCTCAAAGTTTGTAAATTTGCAAATGGGACTCTTTTTGTGGGACAGAGGGAGTAGCATTTTGAATTCCCGGGCATATGAAGTGAAAGTGAATTCTGCCCAAAGTTCCAATTTTTAACAGAATTCTAAGCGCGGGCTAATAGGTGCTTGAATTTATGGGCTGAAAAAGCAACTTAGAGTGCATGAAAGTGTAAATTAAGTGAATGGAAATCAAGTACATAG
The DNA here is from genome assembly GCA_020205615.1 of Panax quinquefolius. Taxonomy (NCBI): domain Eukaryota; kingdom Viridiplantae; phylum Streptophyta; class Magnoliopsida; order Apiales; family Araliaceae; genus Panax; species Panax quinquefolius. Next base: position 2,086,651 of record CM035152.1, read on the forward strand.
ATTGAAATACAGGAAATAGCAAAAAGTAAGTAACTTTAGATGTAGAAGTGAAGGTGAATGAGGAAGAAGATGGGTCAATTGAATCGAAGATTGTCAAGGTTCCATTGATGGAACCAGTTGCCAATCTTTGGCCACAGTAGTTCCAAGAAGAGCATGTTGTGCCTTTCTCCAGCGTCACTAAAGCCTTCTCCATATTGCTCATTCTCTTTCCCTCTCACTATAGATATACCCGTGTGAATTGGAAAAGCTGAAGCTCAAACTGATCGATTGAGTGTAAGGTTTTTCTAGGGCTTTATAGAAAGAACGTTTTGTTCATGCTTCAAACAGAAGTTACTATATTATCCCTCATACACCCTCATTGTTACTGATTTTCTGGTGGTTCTTTCCCATCTCCTTCAGTTCTATAAAATATTTAAAATTTTGAATATTATAAATAAAAAAATCAACCTAAAATTTAAATATTTACATTTTTGATAAAAATATTGAATGATTACTAATTATTATTAATTTTAACTACAAGAGTACTTTAATCTACTCTTATGAGTCTTATCTTTTCAAAATAGATAAAAAAAATTATGTGATTTTTATTGATACATTTAAAACGTAACAAAAGAAAAATTGAAGACAAAAATTGGTCATTTTATTTAGAATTCTAAAGAGTGGGCGAAAAGAAAGGAAAAATAACATAAGTAAAGAAACCTCAGTTTCTCTTAATTTGTTTGTCAATTTTTTATTTACAAAATAAAGTCTCATTATATTTATGATAGTCCCAAATGATAAAATATATTCAAGTTTATCATAGAATTATACAAATTTAGATATGATTTTTCATATCAGTTAAAAATGATATTCTTTTTCTGTAAATGGAATATGATCATTTCTTTTGAAACCGTGATCATATTCAAATTGAGCTTAAGCACTATTGGTCAATTGTCGATTGGCACGGATCATATTTTTCACAAGATTTTTTGTTACTCACCTAAGCATTCTCATTTTTGTTGTCATCAAAACCCTCCTCGATTGAAAGAATGTTTCGCTATTAACATTTAAAAAGATAATTTTCTAGGTCACGTCATTTCGATGAATCACTTGAACACTCACTATCATCGTGGAGGTATGACACTTTCTTCATAAGATGGTTACTTTCAAGACTATCTCATGGTTGTCATCCCTCCCTCGATTACTTCTTAAATACTAGTTTATAACTTAATATATTTTAAGTGAATTCGTTTTTAGTAGACATGCATATGTATTCATGGTGATTCCAATGGCGAATTAAAAATTAATAATAACAATTTTTTTTATCACTTTCTTTTTTTGTGTAAATTTGCACTTATCTTTATTAATTTGTGCTGAATAGTGAATGTAATAATAAGTCATAATGGTCCATTTGCAAGTTTTACAAAACGAAGCATGATTCAACAAGTCAAAATGTATTCTAAAATATTTGCTCATACACAGAAAAAGGGGAAGGTACCTATATATATAGCAAGTGCCCGAACAATTAATATTGTTTATTGCAATACAAAATCAATTATGAAATTCTTTACAAGACTGTGGAAGTAATTATTAATTAATATATAACTATGTAGTATCAAGCACATGAAATACCAATAGAAGCGGCGGTAAACCGGTGGGAAGCTGATGACCTAACTTCTGGCGAAAGACCGGCATGATCATAATAATCTCCATCCATATTCTCCGGTACCTCTGGAATCGCCCCATTTTGTGGAAGTTGAAAGCTGTGACTCTTTTGTTTAGGCCTAAATATTGACCGGATGAATTTGTGAAGTGAGCGAGAAATATTTGAAGACTTTTTGGACAAGGCTAATGGCTGAGCTTGGGGCGGCCGCGGCAGAGGAGGAGGAGTTTGGCGGCGATGATTATCTGTTAAATGAGGCATTGATAAGCTTCTTGAAGAAGAAATGGCGGAGTGAAGTTGGCGTTCAAATGATTTGAGCTCGAATGAGTCGTAGAGTGAACTACCACAGTCCCATACTGTTGCTTTGCCCTTTTCGGATTGTGTTTCTTTTTGTTCCTTCAATTTCTCCATGATCGATGATGAACTTAATTAATTGAAAAATACAAACATACATAAAGATAATTATATATAGAGAGAGAGAGAGAGCTAGAGAATTGAATTCTTTGTTTGTTTGGTAAAATATATATGGTGGTTTAGATGCAAACGCGTTGGCTAGCCCTATAAATGATCAAAAGGGATATATATTTGTTCACGTCTTGATGATATGGACCATTAAATAGTACTAATTAATTAATACCTACGTCCATAATTTGTTTTAGTATAAGGTAGTCGACTTAATTTCAGCATATTGTGTGGGACCGAATACTATATTGAAATAATTTGTTGATCAATACGCTGAGGTGGAGTATGTCACATCAACAGATTATAAAATATTTATAAAATAGCTTGTGTCTGTAGTATTACTCAATTTTATTAAGGGACAGTTGGCTTAATTCAAAGGTATTACGTTAACATTAAGTTTGTTAATATATATATATATATATATATATATATGGAAAAAATATATACACATAGTCGGTTATGATTTAATGATTTTTAAAGTTATAGTGACGTTTTCTGTCACATCATTATTTTCTAAGGCTAAAGAATTGAAATAACCGTCGCGATAAATTAAAAAACCCGTCTCGCTATACTTTCTCTTGTATAATACATAATCGTATGTATATATATATATATATATATATATATATATATATATATATATATATATAAGAAATTCCATTTCCACCTTTTATGGACTATATATATATAATGCATAAAATAAATAATACTCCATTCAAGAAATAATTCATTTTTGTTCATCGTTTACCTTTAATTTATTGTATTATTAAGTATAGTGCTAATGACATGATAATAAAATTAAAATAATAATTATATTTTTTTATATTGTATAAGATAAAAATGAGTCTTTTTTTTTATCACAAGTTCCAATGATGAACTAAATCTATTTATGCATGATTGGCATGCTGCAAATTCTTTCTATTTTCTACTGAGAAGACAAGCACAAACTCAAGTCATGTACTACTTGAGATGACAAAGGACATGGGTGGTCAGGACTCAGGTGGAGACAAATTTCAATGGAAAATGATATACATATCAATAAATATGGTTATAGACTATGTTGAATTGAGTGTATGTAATGAGATATAATAAATTAAAATGTAATTTTTTTAAATTTTTATATATAATATGTCACAATAATAATTTGATTGAAATTTTTTTGTAATATATAGCAGGCTTCACAAAGATATTTTTTTTATTTTCCTCAATTCCCTGACTTCTTTTTTTTTAACAATATTCTGGACCAAGGAAATCTTTTTTCACAAGAATAAAAAGAAAACATCCATAGACAAGCACAAGACCAAATTATAAAAAGAACCCACAGATTCCACATGGAGAGAAAGAAAGAGGGTTTCAGGTATATAACATATCAACAATGAGCAGCATATATCTCTTGGTGTATTCAGAAAGTGTTTCTGTAAGTACATGAACTTAATTGTATCTGATAACTGCTCCAAGAATTTAGAATTCCCTAAACAGCATACAGGCAGTATGAAGGTACTCAACTCAAGTCATCTGGACCTTTTATTATCCTAAACTCGAGCTCTCTCGTTGTGTTTCTTTGTCCTTGGGGAACTAATCCCATTTCATTTTATACACAATGTGTTGTAAAAACATGTATACGTGAGATTAATCAACTACATCACTAGAAAAGGGCTTGAACTTGTTAGCATCATGAATCAACTTCCTTATCGAAGAGAATGAGCCAAGGAGTCCTACGCATGTAAACACTATCATAATAGTGTTGTTGATCCAATAGGTGAAGGATGACCTTGTGGGCTTATAAGTCATGTTGTAGAGAAGCATCGGGAGGATGAAATCTAGAGGGATGAAGCCAACAGCCCCGACTACAGCATTAATGTCTCCAAAGAACGGTAGCATCGCTGCAAAAAAGCCGCAGAATATCATGTAGAGTGATCGAAGAATAATCCTGGGAATTAGGTTTCTTTTGGAGAACAATCCTTGATTCACATCAGCTGATTTCTTTTCCATTATCTCATATGCAACTTGAGAGTAAATCTGTAATATAATAGAAAATGTTACAGCATAACTTCATTAACATTTACTATTTACTTTGAGGCTAGGGTTGTTTTTCCAGATACATCTCAGAATGCTTATGTATGAGAAAAGTGGACAAGCTTACCAGGCCTATGGCAAAGAGCTGAAGAAGAACAAAGATAACTGCAAGGCCTAAAACCCATGTTGGAGCCAGTGCAGGGCCTTCATCTGGCATTAGACTATTGAGAATGTTTGAACTAGCTTTGTTTCCAAATACCCAATACCCAGAAACTGCAGCCGAGTAGAAAGTGTGAAAATAACAAAGTAACACATTACAAGGCCTTTCACCATCTTTCCGGTGGCTGGTGGAGCCAGAGTTGCCTGTATAGATTTGATAATTTGACATGGTGGCCTTTAATTTCAGGGAACATAAAGGAAAAAACAACTTTATCATTAGATATCTTTCGTCATAGGTTAAGAAGCAGAAAATTTAGGTTCATACATCTTCGACAGATTAGATCATTTTCATAATAATGAGGAGATAAACAAGTAAACAACTCAGGCTTATATCATTAAAGATTTTCTGTTCCATTCAGTGGAAAATGGGACAAGTAATGGTGCGAGAATGTAGATCTAACAATCACAGTTGAAATCAAATTCTATTAAGATGTTCTGTTAAGGAAATGAAATTACTTGTATCTCAGGTAGTATCCCATTCCCAAATATGGCAGCTATTATGGAGATGGAAGTGAATGCACTGAAAATCCTTGAAGCCGCTGAAGATTCTAAAGAATAGTCCCTTGGAGGAGCATTTTTTAAGGTACCTGCGGGACATGCCTGAAAGTTTTAGAAGGCTAGCAATGACAAAGTATTTAATTAACATATCCAAGTCTGTTCATTATCAATGAATATAGTGTCCACATGTCATACAAATTTTCTAGAATCACACAGGAAATGCTTGCAGTAATCTTTAAAAGGCAGCTGAAGATTGAAATTCAATACAGGGGATATAAATTAAGAGTAACTTTCTGAAATAATGAAAAATAGCACACTGAAAAACTTTATGTAGATTATTTCAGGTTAAACCAAAATGTGGGGGGTCTTTATTAATTAATATCTATAAGCTTCATGCCTACTCTGCATTATGGATTTTGTTCAAAATAATGATTACACCAGCCAATCCATTTCAATTACCATGAATCAGCAACTCTAGTGCCCTACTGAGGGATCCATGTAAGCTTTAGTTCTTCATGTCAAATGGAAGGAGCAAAATATCAGCACGTATGTGCAAATGTCAGCTCAGCTCGACCATTATATATATACCAGCCACAGGAAAGTAAAAAAAAAGTGAGTGAAATAGAGATTTGCAACAAATAATGGATTTATAATAAATGATAGAACAGTAGCTTGTCTTGTAGTCAGTCTCTTGTAAATTCAGCACTCATTTGTGGAGAACCTCACGCTATATTGTGGATATAGGACATTCTTAATTTGATCAGCCACAAGAATATGAATGTATTTCTCAGCATCTACTCATTAAGCTTCTTCAGAGCATGAAAAGCATATAGCTAATGGGCACATATGATCAATTAATGATTAAAAATATATTTACCTGCATAGATACAAGCACCAGTGACGAGGAAAGTGTAACCCAAGCTTAGAACAAGTGAACCCAAATTGATGTGCCTGAGAGAATGGAAGGTTGGCAACTGAGAGAGAACTATCATGATTGCTGTCACCATTGCTATGAATTGATACAATTTCAATGACCCATTAGGAGAAAGTTCCTGGTACATGATCTTCAACAGCCAAAAATAGAGGGGATTCAGGATCGGTAAACCACAGAGGAAGGTAACATTGATATCTTAAGTAAATCAAAGACAAGACTTATATTTATAACTACCTAGATAATAACATAATATTAATGCTTCTTGTTTCTTACTTCTTGCTTACATATACTTCCCAAGTATGCTGCATGTTAAAGGAGGGCCACTCGTGTGTGTGTGTGTGTGTGTGTGTGTGTGTGTGTGTATACATGAAAAAAGCTGAGACCCCAAATTTGTGACCCCTAACATTACTTGAATATATACAGAAACTGTGGCCTAGTCATCTGATAGTTGATGTAACTGACCAAGTGACCAACCAGTCTACAACATCATTTTAGCCAACTAAAAGCAAAGATCAACCATTATCCATAAAAAACTGTAGTTGGCTCTATTTAAACCCCAAATAACCCAACAAAACAAGGTCAGGGTTTTGCTATTGAACTGCTCTTCTCATAGATTAAGGACTGATGCAGATTAGGTATATATGATGAGTATGAAATATGTTATATTTTTATTCCTTAATACTTAATCTTTTGTATTTATTTTGTGCCTAAATAAACTCATTATTCTTATATTTTTATTTTAGGTACAATTGAAGGGGTTCCGTGATTTTGAAATTAAATTGGAGGAGGTTTACGGGATTCCTAGCAGATCAAGGATTCAACGATTAGTATCATAAATGGATTTGGATTCACGCGGTAAGGAGTTTAAGCACATGGCAATTGTGGGATTTAATTCCAATTTCAAATCTGAATTTTGGATTCCAGAAGATTAGTTTTTACAATTCTATTGTAATTAGGATTTCTTTTAGACTAAGATTTATTTCCAAATTGAATTCTATTTCTTTATGGAAATTAGTGTAATTTGTAATTCCTTTTAGGATTTGAATTTCTACTTCATATAGGATTTAGGACTTTGTCTAGCACTATAAATAAAGGATGAGAGTCAGGGTTTTATGGATTCAACTATCAACTATCATCTATTGGAGTGCAGACTCAAGAGCATGTCAGGCTAGTTCTTTTCATTCAGTTCTAAAGGGAGGTAGAACCTTGTTACAAGTAATTGATTAATTAAGTATTATTATTTATTCCTTTTTGTGTGAAATTTCTTCTGATAATCTGTTTTTATTGATTGCTTGCTAATTGATCTAATTAATTTGATATGGCCAATTGAATTAGTTTGAACATTATCATATGCTAGATTAATATTGGTATTATATGTAATTGATATCTGTTTTCATCATAAGTAGAAACTTGGTAATACTAATTGTGGACAAGCTTTTGTGTATTGCTAAGATTATCAGAAAACAAGTTAAACAAATCGGGCTTATATGTTTGTTGCTTGGATTAGCCTAATTCTCTATTTCTTAATGCTTCTATCATATTAAATATGTTCTAGGTTGTATGCTAGTTAGAATCTGGTGAAGAGCTTATTTCATACAGTGAAAATCTAAGGAGAATTTCGGATAGCAGAGATTGTTGTTATCTAGAGCTAATAGTTTCATTGAAGGGAAAATAATAATAACTTGATTAATTGATTGATGTACTTTGTGAAACTGAACTGCAGAACTGAAGTTTTTACATATTTGGTTAATTTCATCATTAATTTTTGTTCTCTTAGTTTAAAAATAATTTTCAAAAACCCCCATCTTTATTTTCTCTTGAAATAGTAGAATAAGTTTAAAACAACTTTACTCTCTGTGGGATCGATCCTTGCTACTGTGCTAATTATTATAAATTGTGAAGTGAAAGTGAAAGTGAGGTTAATTTAGGAGTGTCAACGAGAGCTCCCAATATTCTGAGATAAAGACTGATGCAAATTAGGTATATGTATGAGAAATAACAATGTATGTATGTACATCTAGTATCATAAATCCTTAGATACCAATACCTGGAGGCAATCTCCTGCAAGCAAAATAGCTCCAATTGATATGCCCGTGTTGATTGCCGTTTGAATGAATATTACAAAATAGAACATCCACCCAGACCCTATAAGAAAACAATAATATACACAGAACAAATATTAATGAATTTGTTCAATATTTGTCCAGTTTCTCTAAGCAATCCAAAGTTCCAAAAAAAGTAGGAGCTTGCAATCAGATTCATCAATTTTTATCAATTTGTCAATGTAGAAAGTTTGGTTTTAAAAGAAAAGGACTATATTCAGGAAGCCAGAAAATGAATGATGAATCTCATTTATAACTCAGTTACTACAAAAAGATTTTTCAGAAATGATGGCAAAATTAGTTGCTTTGCCTTTCGTCCTCTGTAAAAAATTTACTCATCAATCACTTAAATTAACATACATAGAGTTTTCTAAACGTTAACTCATTGTCTTAGGTCATAACATTAAAAAGTAGAGCTTCTCACGCCCATTTCCTCAAGAAATCAACTTGGAGAGTTAAGAATATAAAATAGGATTTAGACAGCAAAAAATGATCAAATTTTTATATTTTATACACTTGATGTCAATAACTTAATGATGTTATTTATTGGTGCTACTTAAATAAGGTAGCTTTTAACATTCAATGGGAAAGAAACAATTGATTTAAACATGTAAATGGCCCTGCCCAAAGACAAGACTACTACATAACAATAGGATTTCATTTTGTCAAGTAAAGAAGCAAGGAAATTTTAAGAATTTGTGATAGTACATGGACCACAAAGATAAGCAACACTATAGTTGTTGTTGCTGTCCCATATTAATTCTAGCATTCATTAGTTATCCTCAAATTCAAAAGTATGAAGCTGACTTTGGATTTGTTGATCCAACAAAACAAGTGGTTTGAGCTAAGTAGAGAAAATTGACTCAAGTGTTAGAATCCAGCCTGCTTTCACACAGGTGGAAACTCAATACTAGCATTAACTGATTCAAGCTTTTGGAGGAGAACCCGGGGTGGGCGCCACACTATTTTTACACATAATTAAGATGTTCAATTGTTAGAAGGTACTTCTTTTGTTCCAAAATTAGAGATACATTTTCTTTTTCAATTCATTCAAAGAAAAAAGATATACATTTATATTTTAGGACTATAAAGTGACATGATATCCTTAATTTTCCATTCCTTTAACTAATCTTAAGGATGCATTTGGAAACATAAAATTATCCATAAAGGTTCTTTTTAGAAATGTATCTTAATTTTGGAACTAATGAAGTAAATAGTTAGCCTGACCTTAACATAATAACTGTACTGCCATTTTCCATTCAACCATCCACCTAACCCACCCAAAAGAACTCATGGTACATATTAATTTAATCCCCACAAGGCCAGACCACCATTAATATCATAAATAATACTTACCTCTCTCGTTGACTTGAACAAACTAACTCCCTACTTCTCTACCTTTACTCACTCTTTTAAAGACAGAGAAATAACTATAAAACATGGCATAATCTCTTTTCTCTGGTAATTAAATAATTATTAACTCATGGCACATATATATTACTCTTGAAATTTTAAACACGAAAAAGAAGAAAGTTAATTACCCAGGATGTCGGCAGCAAGTTCTCGAAACCGGATGTGGCGGCGACCAGACTTTTCGCAGTGATCAAGCACAAGGGACATGAGATAGTAAGAGTAGAAAGTAACAGCGCCCATCACCGTCAAGGAGAAGAACCCTATTCCCCAACCCATCCCTCTGAATGCAAACGGCAGCGCCAGTATTGACGGCCCAACTATTGCCGTCGTTAAATGGAACCCGGCATGCCACCATTCCCCTGTCCATGCATATATATCAACATATAATTATATAATTTCTACATCATTATTTCCATTAATAATAAATAAAATTAAGTGCAGATTAATTAATAAGCTTCATCGCAAAACTTTTTTAGTATTAATTCGATTACATCAAACACATATTACCTTTAGATTCTAGCACGAAGGTTGCACCGGCATCTCCTTCCCGACTGTTGTCCTTGGATATTGAACCGGCTTCTGGATTCTCTGCCATTAATATTTATTGTTATGATCACTTGAATATGAGCATATATTATACGTATACAGACATGAGCAGAGAGAAATTTGATCAGTCTTTGAGACGTCGCTGCAGCTAAGCTAGCTTAGCATGAACGGAGACGTCTTTTGCCGATCCGACCCGAATAATGATATATATATATATATATATATATATATATATATATATATATATACATACATGTCGCATTCGATTTGCTTTTGTAAAGAAGAGGCCAAGTGGGGGGAGAGAAAGCAGGCTACCTGGAATATTTTTGGACGAAAATTACAATATCAGCCTCGAGTATAACTAACTACCTAACAACTACTAATAAACTAACAGTCCGTTACGGAGTCTGGCGTCATTAATTGAGAGTAGTGTGTATTATGTATTGCAATAAATTTTAATCGTAATTTATTTGCTGCATAAGTGGAATTAAGAACAATCGCATTTTAATTTAATTTATTTTATTGCATAATCCAATTTTATCACATATTTGTTAATATATATATCATTTTAATGAAAGAGAGTGTTTTAGAGATCCCACAGGTAGTTGGAAGGAAACATTAAAAAAATATTAAAAAATTAAATATATAATTTGTAACACCCCAGTTCTACATCGGAAGATAGGAAAAAAGTTTATTCCGGACTCGGGATTGTTGTTACATAATTTGACTTTTTAGGTCAAAAAATGACAAATTAAATTTCAAAATCGATTCATAAAAATTTTAAATGAAATGAATTTTGTGATTGATAATTTTTGTTATTACTACACAATTATAATAATTATATCAATTAAAATTAAATAAATTTATATCAATTTAAATTTAATGTTTAATATGTCAATTGTTTAATCATAAGCCCAAAATAAGACAAAAATCATAAGAATTGCACTTTCAACAAAAGTAAGTTAGTTAGTTTGTTTGTAGCGTTTTCAGAGGAGCTCCCACGCCACGCAAAGGGTTTCTTTAGCGTAGCGCATCTGCCTCCAAATTAGAGCCCCAATCATTTAATCACCCTATTTGTTTTATGTGTTACTAATCTTTTAGAGAAATTTGCACTTAATGCCTTGTGCTTTTCTAATTATTACTAAACCCCCTCGTTCTTCCTTCTTTCTAGACGAATCCAGTCCGACTATGTATTGCCGAATTACAATTAGGATGTGGCAATACATATATCAAATATATTATTAATTACTACATATATTAAAAAAAAAATTGTTATTAATTAATACACTCGGCAATACATAGTTTATATTATTAATTAATACACTCGTTTAAAATTTTAATTACTACATATATTAAAAAATTTAAATTGACTTATTATATCAAATATATTATTAAAATATTATCAATGATAGTTATTCCATAATTTTTAATTTAAGTTGTAGGGACCACAAATTTCATCTTAAGATAATAATTGACTTGAGAAAAGTCAACTATCATTTCTTAAAACGTTGGCATAAATTGTTTACTGTTTGATTATCCATCAGATCTAGATTCAAGACTAATAAAAATTACGATTAACAAATAAACAAAGTAATTTAATTTTTAGAATATATACATAAATATACCCAGAAACAAATAAACCCGAACCGAGGACCCGATATGAACCTTAGAATCCGAAACAATTAAGCCGGCGTCCATGGGAGAGAGAAAAGGTCAGTATCACCAACCTGTACTTGATGTAATCAAAGGAGAAGTAAGTTGTGGTTCATCCATTGATTGCGGCTAACGGCGTCGTTTTCTCTTTCCTTTTCTTTTCTGTTTTAGCCAAGTTGACTATAGCCTCACCGAATACAAATGAATTCAGATGATCGGAAAGAAGGGGAAGAATTTGAATTGAATATAAAGGCCGAGGTGAAAGGAGGGACTCTTTATTCATTTTTTGCATTCATTTCTAGACGAACCAAATTTACCCAACAGTTCTGGTGAGTTGAGTATATATTTTGAAAACGGATTATTTTTTAGGACAATTAACTTCTTTTAAGCCCTCATCTTTCCATTTTTTTGCACATTTACCCCTCTCCCCTGTTCTACTTTAATTATATGATATGGACATGGATTATTATACACTACATACATGTGATTGATAATTGTTGCATTTTCTATAATGTCTATATAAATCATGGGTACCAACTAGTGCATGGGAATTGTAACAAAATTCAAGTGAAACTTGTAAAATTTGATCTAAAGATATTCTCATTAGTTTTATTTGATGAATCCAAATTGAAAAGATTATCAAACAATTATCTTGTGTGAGTTTTTGTGTTAATGGCAACCTATAACTACATGTAGCATCATTTGGAGCAGAACAAAATTGTAGAAATTTAAAACATACTTGAGCATTTTAAAGCTGAAGATATCTATTGAGAGCAGTGAGAATTGTGATTTATCATCACAAAGAAAACATTCAAATAGAACCGAAACCTAGACTAGCTCTAGATAAAAATTCGGAAAACTAGTTTAAAAAAGACTGGAACTTTAAGCCACTGAACTGGCTGATGAAAATGAGCAGGAACTCCCAGATGTTCAACAGAACAACTTGAACATCAATAGAGTTTTTTCACAGTTGGGGGCTGTTTGAACTTGTGATCTCTGCTGCAGATTTGTTGTATTCTTCCAATTCCTTCCTGTATGCATCCATAGCTCCTGCAGCTTTCTGGTTCCAACTCTGCTTTTCTTCTTGGCTTATTTCCTACATAACCAAACAAACCAAATCCCATATGAGAATTAACTAATTGTCAGCTTGAAAATATTGTGATCTTGATTTAAAATTATAGCACACCTTCCATTTCACAGAAATGAAGCATTGAGGTGGATAATTCGAGGACGCTCTTCCAGTAAAGCCTTCTTTGCTGAACAGGAGGAACGAGGTTCTTTGGTTTATTAGGATCAACATTCTTCTTCTCTGCTTTCTGCTTCTTTTGGCGACTCTCTTTTGTTTTCTACACAAAGCAAAAGGCATACCATAAATCCATTACTTGAATATATACACGTCCATGAGTCTTAAGGCAAAAATGTCCAGATCGTTACCTTGATTAAGTTTTCTGTTTTCTCTTTCTTCTTGAGCAATTGCAAGGCCTCTTGCTTCTGAATTTTTGCCAGCTCCTCCTCTTCCCTTTCAAGGTTGGCAGCTTCTTCATCTTTCTTGTGTTTGTAAACCTCCATTTCTTGGGCATATTGCTCCTTATTTTTCTTTGCCATCTAAAATTCCCAACAAAAAAATAGCACATTAAAATTAGGAGCCATACCAGAGGAATTCAGATTAATATTTCACAAGACAGTTGGTGAATGGAATGAAATGAACCTCTTCATAAGGAGCTTTCTCTTTCTCTGTCATGTTCTTCCATTCTTCACCTGTGATCTTCCCAACCTCTATAACATTTTTCTTTTCGGCAACCAGATCTGCACGACGCTCATTCATAAACAAGAAAAATGCTGACAGTGGTTGCTTTGGTTTCAATGGATCCTTTTCCTTCCTGTTTCCAAAAATGCAAAGAAAATCAGTAACAGATACAGAAATGAAGAGTGGGGAAGAGAAAGTGAAAGGGTACTGAGATTTACTTTGTTTTTTTCTTCTTATCCTTTTCTGTTTCCTCTTTAAACTGCATATATTGTTCAAGCAACTCCATAGCTGTCCTCTGTTTTTGCTCTTCCTCCAAGAGCTTCATTGCTTCATTCTCTCGCTTTTCATTCCCAATTATCTTCAAATAGGCTTCCTTCTCAGCTTGATACTTTTCCTCATAAGGCTTCTTCTCTTCTGCAGTGACTGTCTTCCATTTTGCCCCCAAAATGTGTGATATCTCCTTAAATTCAGCCCCCGGGTTTTCTTTCTTGACCTAGAACATCAGAACCCCAATTACCACAACAATCAAATCAATAAAATTTCAAAATTAAATATATCATATAGTTATAACAGAATCCTTTTTCATATGTTAGTACCTCATTCCATTGACCTTTAACCCACAGGACATAAGGTGGAGATGGCCTTTTCTTCTCAGGGCAACCCTTTTTCTTCTTCTCTTTCTTATCTTGATCTCTCTCTCTCAGAGAATGAACAACTGGAAAAGTCTTTAGAATGACAAACAAAAAATTAAACTTTAAACCCAGAAATCCATCCTCATTTGCATATTATATAAGATATGAAAAATAAAATTCACAAGTCAGGAATCATTTCCTACATTTCTCATTGACCAAACAGAACAGGTAAGTACATCCAAGAAAAAACATAAAGAAAGAAAGAGAAGAACAAACCATTGTGGGCTTGAATTCCTTCAACTTCTGCAACTTCTTGAGCTCCATCTGAAGCTTTTCTTGCTCTCGGCCACGGGTTTCAAGCTCTTCCTCCTTTAGCTTCAACGCCTCTTCTTTTTCCTTCAATAGCTCGTCTGTTTGCTCCTTCGCAAGCGTTAATTGCTGAAGTTTTGCTTGCATTTCCTCAAATTCTATTTCAAATGATTGATTGGGTTGTTGGGACTTTGTTTTTGAGGCCCCTTTTGTTGCTTTCTTCTTCTTCTTTAGCGACTGAGGCTGCAACAGGCTCTCATGGTTCTCTTTTCCGGCAGATTCCTCTGGCAGCGATGGGATAATCGTTGGAGAGGATTGAGAGATTTCTCCGGCCAAAATGTTGTCATCATTTGATGATAGGTTTTTGGGCTTCAGTGCCTTCCGTGATCTCCCTTTCTTGGTGGGAACAAGGTCGGCAAAAATGGGTGCACTAGAAATTGCAGTTTCAGCCATGGTAAAGAGATCTAAAGAGAAGAGAGACAATGTATAATTGAGATTTGACTGTTAACTGGGTTTTATACAGGGAGAAGGGCTATGGATAACGGCTATAATATTTCAAATCTTCGGCTATGGATAACGGCTATAATATTTCAAATTCAAATATTTGACCGTAGATTGAAAATTTGAGATGACAGTGGATAGTATCAAATCCATTACCAAATGTGTTACTGCCTCATATGGTAACAAGTAATGTTAAGATCAAGATCTTTTACCAAATTTGAGGTCTCAAAAAAATATTTTAATAATTACATTGATTACGCCTATTAATCACTAATGGTATAGAAGAACAATATAATAATCACATATTAATTAGGACCCAAATTTTAGTAATAAAAAAAATGCATCTCCTATCATTATCCTTCTTGAAAATGTGCTCACTTCTCAATTACGACTAAGAAAGAAATGCAAAAATGTGCTCACTTTTCACGTGTAAGTTAAGGACAATTCATTTATGGATTAAAACAAAGTTTTTCGAAGATGAAACATTCGTTTTGATGAGACAATCAAAAAATTTGATTTTTATTAAAAACGAGGATGAATCATGTGTGTACAAGAAGGTCAGTGGAAGCACTGTGATAATATACTACTAATTGGGAATGACATATCAATGCTACAATTAGTAAAGTTATGATTGTCTAAATATTTCTACATAAAAGATTTGGAAGAAGTATTCTATATTTTGAGATAAAAATCTATAGAGATAGATCTAAAAGGATGTTTGGCTTAATCCAATGAATGTACATTGTTTCGATACTAAAGATGTTTAATATGTCCAACTCCAGAGAGGACTCATACCGATGAGTCATGGAGTAATCTCTCTAAGAAAATATCTTCAAAGACACCGAAAGAACGAGATCGCATGAGTAAGATACATTATGCTTCAACAATAGAATCAATCATGTATGAGATGATATGTACGAGACATGATGTTGTTTATGCACTATGTATGATAAGCAGATATCAGTCAAATCTTAGAAAAGAACACTGGAAATCGTTGAAAAATATCCTAACGTACTTAAGAATAATTAAGGATATGTTTAGACTGACCAGACGACAGTATGTGTTTACCTTAAACGATGGTGCACTGAGTTGAAAGGGTTCCAAGCAGTAAACAACCGTTGATTCAGTAACAGATATAGAGTATATAGCTACAAGTGAAGCTGCAAAGGAAACGGTTTGAATGAATAAGTTCATTACAGAACTTGGAGTGGTTCCTAGCATACAAGGATCAGTGCTTGTATACTGTGACAACACTGAGGCTGTTGCACAAGCCAAATAACCCAAGTCTCATCAAAAATCTAAACAAGTGTTGCGTCGCTTTCATTTGATTAGAGAAATAATTGAAAGAGGATATGTCATCTTAGAAATAGTGGACTCTCAGAACAACATTGTAAATCCATTTGCTAAAGTATTATTTCAGTAGCAGTTTGATCGCCACTTAGAGAAAATGAGTATGATTACCAAGGTGATTGACTTTGCAAGTGAAAGATTGAAAGTAGTATCTCAAACCAATCACATTGGATGTGATAAACACTTACTTTGTAATCTTGTTCATTTATTAATAAAAGAATTCATTTACTTAAATGTATTCTTTATCCATGTTTAATTGGTTGAATTAATTAGGATAAACATGTAGTTTTGAAGCAATACTTTTAGACTCATGAAGAGTTCATGTTAATGAGATCTAAATTTTAGATAGTTCAAAACTAAAATGTTCCTAATCATTGGATTACTGATTCCGGATAGATTAGTATATACTATGTTTACTCTGTTGATTGGATGATTGATTTTATAATCATTTGTCGGAAGCAAGTATACAGGTGTTTATTGGAGAATAAGTTCACTGAACGTGACTCGCTTAAGAAACATCTAATCCAATTTTATTTGCTTGACTATAGGAGTTCCTATAGTGATAGTAGTACAAGTGATCTTAAAAAAGAGAAAATAGAGAGTGAGACCTACAATTAAATATTTTACACATTTTTATTGATAAGCAATACATGAATCATATTCTTGGTGCACAACTTTTTTTGTATATTTGGTGTCCCTAGTATTACTCTTTAAGAATAATACTATGTGCACCAACTCTACACAAAAAAATTGTACACCAGGAGTAGGACCCATGTATTGTTTACCAATGAAAATGTGTAAAATATTTAATTGTAGGACCCACTCCCTATTTTCTCTTTTTTTTGAATATTGTGTGTAAACAACTTTTTGTTTATAATTGGTGTCCCTAAACTTACTCTTTAAAAAATAATCAGAGATTGCTTTTTTCAGAACAGCTACATTATTATAGGATTTCCTCCCCTGTTATGCAAAGATTGCCTAAATTTTCTTCACAAATATTGAAATTCAATAATTGAGAATCATAATATAAAGATATAGATTTGTGCTTATGCACAATGACTCCAACCACATTTCAATGAGCCTGAGCATCCAATAATACTATAAACTCAAATTATGAACTGAACTCTGTAGTAATCACAAAGTTTTACTTCAAATCAACCCAAGAATGGGTACAAATTGACTGACAACTATGTGAAGGAATGGAACATGAATTTTCTGATCCTTCATCTTGCGAAAGATGCAGAACATAAACAACCAAAATGTCCAAACCACACGACTGAAACTTCAAGACTTGTAAACATCCTGAAACATGATATGATAATTTCATAAATGCATGCAACCATAATAATCAAAAACTTTGAATAGAAAACATCAGAAAATGCAGCAAATGTCTGAACCTCAAGCTCATACACATGGGATGCTATCTTTTAAGAAAGTAATGCCTATTCAAAAGAGCTTATCAGTCCAGTTAACACTAACAGTTATGCAGAAGAAGTTCAGTAGCTTGTTATTTTTAGCTTACAAAATGGGAAACATGGCCCTCCGAAGTGGCCTAACAATTTCGTCTCATAAGGTGCTCAAATCTCACTTGCAAAGCTATTTATCTCTACTTGCTAGAAGATTTAAACCTTGTAATCAGTTCATTTATTTCTTAAGAATGCTTCTGAAGTTTCTGGTATTTGCATCATACTCCCTCAGTCCCGCTGTCTAGAAAAAAGTGTACCATTTCCAATGAAAGTAAGAAGAAAGTAGGACTCCTTTCCAGATGGATAAGTATTAATCTAAATTACAGAGAGAAAAGCAAGTCAACTACATTACTACAATATGAACATGATTTTATCAGATAGCTTAGGGCCAAATTGTAGGCACAGATCAATTTCTATTCTCTGGCAATGATAATAATCAATTTCCCCTAACAGAAGTTACACAATTGCTTCTCGACTTACTGTGAGCTGTAAAAGAAAAATCACATATTTTGTTGATTAGCTCCCTGCCACGTGGTAAATAAATATGAGAGATGCTAAAGCACTTATGGCATATAGTAAACAAAGAGTAATCAGATATGATAAATAAATATTATCTGAGCTGAATTACATTTGGCTAAGAGGCTAATGACTTCAACAAATTTTGCATTTGATTTCCAAAATTAGTTCCAAAGAATCCTCCAGTATATAATTAGAGAGCCATAACCACAACAACTCTTTAGCAATATCATAAATTGTGTAATCTAAATGCTTTACACAGCTTTCGCAGTAAGGTTACAAACTAAAATACAATGAGGCACACGATTTTCCTATTACAAATACAATAAACTTGAAATCAAGAAAGGAGCTCAACTATGCATCCATCATGATTCCAAGTGTGCATCTACAAATGAAGTACATACCAATAGTGCAAGGTCTGACTGCTTCATCAATTACCATTCTGAATGACGAGCAAACTGAAGCCGCTGCAAACTATCTTGATCATCGTGCAATGACTCTCGGGACTTTCATGCCAAATCCATGGTTTGCCCTTTCAACCCTGTTTATTAGTAAGTAGTCAATAATGCAGCAGTGTGAAACCAAAATAGGGTTGTAAACCTCTACATGAATAATAAATGACCTCCTTAATCAACCTCATTACTAATAGCTCATTTACCCCAACTTCAGGATGTAGAGAAATATAATCCTCAACTCTTTTCTCCTTTTGTTCTGTGGGTATAATTTAATGCTTTTATTGCTTTGTACAAAATGCAACATTAATCTAAAATTTTGAAATCGAGATTTTTGAGAACATGGTATATGTTTCCCAAATTTGTTTTCATTTTCATTAATTTAAGCAAACACATATAAATGATTTACTATACATTTTAGTTCCATCAAACCTAGGATGAAAGCAAAAAAGGAACTTGCTACATTTTATTGATTTCTAGAAGAACGAGTTTCAAATATCAATAGATCTAATAAAAATATAACTACAAAATCAGATGTCTTTTAATTGATTATAAATGCCAAATTTACACAGTAGGAACTGAATAAGAAATTTCTAGCTTGGAGCCTCCAACATAAGCCATTCCAAAACCTTATTACTAATGAAGGGGAAAGTCAAGAATGCCCATATGGCCCAATGAACCTCGTGAATAGCAAATATTGATCACGCAGAAAGGTGATGGTAAACAATAAAATTATTAGTAATCGCTAAAGTTAGTTGATTGTGAAAATGCAGCATCAGAAAGAAATTAAAACTTGACCAGTTGTAGGGACAAATGTGACTTACGTTGGGGCAAGTTTGCCAAGGCTTTCTAGTTCTTCACCCGTGTTCTCATCCAAAACTTTGCCATTAATTTCTATAATATAAGATTTATCTTTCGTTACTGGTAGACCTCTGGCAGAAAGTAAATCTAAATCTCTCTGGTGAAGTTCTCGCCCATTTACAAAGACTCCAGTGTTTCCAGCAGCACAACTCTCTGGCATGCGATAATTAAATTCTTCAATAAATGGCTGCAATACGTTAATGTTATGTCATCAGTACAAATGGTAACATTACCATAGCCAAAGAGAACGAGTTGGGCGCATAAATACTAATTGATCTCACCGGAATGATGCCAAGGCAGGGTTGGCCCATAACACCCCAAAATCCAGCTCGGGAATCATACCTGTCAAACAGAAAGAATTTGAAAGTAACCATTGAGACTTCAGGCCAAATAGAATGGATATGTCACTATCATAAATGATAAATGCACCACGTAAAGCAAACACTCTCTAACAACTACAGTGAAGAACCTTCAATTTTCAGTATAAGACTTTCCTTTTTCCCCAACAGATATTTGATAGTTTGTGTATTATTCGGAGAAAATCAAAACATTTTGTTTTTGCCACTGTGAAATTAAATCTACGTCTAGAACTATAATAGGAACAAATGTACAATTACATCAAAGTTAAAATATTTTATGTCTTGCAAGAGAAATAAATCTACCGTAGGCTGATCACTTACAGCATTGATGTTAAGCAACATAAATGAGAGAAAAGATAATAGATATGACTTGGTATAAGTGCTAACCAGTACTCTCCAGGCTGAATAGTCCCTGCTTGCTTTTCAGCTTTCTTAACAACACGGTCTGGTATAAGTTGCCCATTAACATAAACATTTGATCTTCCATTCTCCATGTTTTGACTCGACCTTGAGAAATCTCTAAATCCCTTTTTTATGAGACCTGTAAAGAATGACTCGCTCCTCTTGTTGGTCCTAGATTGATCTTCTTCATTGCTCACCTCCACAGCAGAGTCTTGTGATACACCACTATTTAAGTACTCATTGAAAGAAACTTCCATTTCAGTTGCCACCGCTACATCTTTTACAGAACTCTGTCTAGAGGTCGCTCGACTGGTGATCAGCTTCTCCAAATAACTTCTTTTACTCTTGCTTCCCTTCCCATCTTTGCTCACTGCATTATCCGAAGTATTGTCAGGATGCTCCTGGACAGGTGAATCTGGAAGTGGTAAAGACACATTATCTTTTGAGGGAAGCTCCACAGAACTAGAAATAGCTCTTTGAACAATTACACTATCTGGGCTTTGCTCATCCTCGGAAAAACTGGAAGATGAAGGACGAGATTCCTGCCTCCTTTCAGCTGCACCCAGATTCTGATCTTCTGACAATAAATTGGATTGGTTAGCTGTCTGGAAGTTATAACCATAACTATCAAAATCATCAGAGTAGGAGTTTGTGGCCCTAGCATTCAAACGATTAGGAGAGCTTTGCAATTTTTCATCCAAAATCTCAGCAGAAACTAGCCCAGGAACTATCTTGACTTGAGCTGGAATTGAAAAGACAAAACCCTTATTGTCAAGTTCAAACAAAATTATGGTAGAACAAGCTCCACATCGCATTTTTTGTTGTTTCTTCTCCACCAACGTAACTTTTCTTGGCAGTTTCAGCAACTCAAAGCAATTACAGCATGCTACAAATGGAGCACCACCTGCAATGGGATAGAAAACTCGTCCACTTCCATGAGCTAAGACCAACCTTCTTGGCCGGCGCCGACCAAAGCCACCATTATCTAAATCAAGGTCGCTCAAACTTCTTGTATGTGGATGACGACCCAGAGAACGCAGAGGAGACAGTGCCAAGCCTCTAGTATTATAATCTGGTGGACCATATGCAACAGGATTTCCATTTTGATGGTAAATGCGATAGCTGGGGTCATTTGGTGATCTTTGACTGCTAAAAACAAGGGGAGGTACCTTTGGAGAGACATGCCAGTTCTTGTTGTAGCAGTGAAAACAAGAGCATGCTGGCTGGTGAAAAAAGGTTTCATGTGGGAGTGATGCTAGGGCTTGATTGAAATCCATGTACTGTCCAGGAAAACGGTCACGATACTCATATCGTGGCAAGTATTGATGTGGTGATTCAAATGGAGACCTCCTGAACAGTTGAGGCTGATAGGCATCCTCATATTGCATGAATTCATTTGCAACATGTCTAGGAGCATGGAAATCTTGCATATCTAAAGCATAACTTTGGCCATAAGGAAAAGGTCTAAGGTTTTTATCATGATAAGGAGGTTTAGGAACATGTTTATCTCGAGGATGAGGTTTCATGCTAGCATTATACAAATTGGTTGAGCTTTCTGGCATAGAAGCGTCTCGTCCACTGTAAAGATCAGGCAAAGGTGGAGCCATTCCCCTATCTGCACCAATCCTTCCTTTTGGCTGTTCTGCTGCATTATATGATCTACTAAGTTGGTTCTGCAACTCATCAAGCTTTCTAAGGAGCTCAACACGATCATTCTCTAAACTTTCAACTTTAGAAAGCCCATCCAAACCGTCACGACTCTTTACCCACTCGCCGTAAGAAGAATGCAACGGATCATATGAAGTCCCCACATCAGGATGGGAGGAAGTGGCAAACCTCTCCTGTTCTGTGACGCCTCTGCCATTCGCACAAAATACCTTAGACCCATTTCTTTCCTCACCCCACTGATCCATAACTGGCCATGATCCCACAGACCCAAATCGCCGCCTGATTTCTTCAACTTCATTTGCCAACCGCAAACTAGCAAACTCGGCACTATTCATGTTCAAATCAAGATCATTGTCAGAAGCAACTCTAGATTGTCTCCTACTTTTATTATCATAAAACCCAACTCTACTACTCTGATCAGACCTCGAACCGCCTGCATCTCCTCTCCTAATTCTTTCATAATCAGCCAAAACCTCCCTATTCTCCATTTTAGATGAAGAGCTGCTACCCAAATTATTTACTCTCTCGGGAAAAACTCTCTCTTTTCCCCTATTACTATTAATATCATTATTCTCCCTTTCAGAAGCACTAGCAAAACTAACACCCCCCTTCTCATTATCCTCTCTAATAATCTCATCATCCGATTTCTCCAACAACCCATCAATCACAGGCCCCTTCTTTCCTGCATCATTAAATCAATGAAAATAAAACCAAAACTTACATGAATACATACAAAAACAATTCTTTACACACGTATGTGTTTAAATAGTATCCCCAAAAAAAAAATTGTTTGTATCTTTATGTGCATCTACATTTGCCATGAATCCCCTCATAAGCAATTTTGATATTAAAGTTTAACTCTTTACAAGTCTACATATATAAACAAAAATATCAAATTGTTTATGTATGTACATTTACTTAACCAAAATGTATAATTCCTCAAATTTATGTATCTTTATTTAATATACATATATCTATCTAACCAAATACAACTAACAAAATATAATTTTTTTAAATCATCTAGACCGTCCAAAGTTTAGAATAAATCCCACTGTATATATAGAATATATATATATATATATATATATAGAGAGAGAGAGAGAGAGAGAGGAAGAGGAGAGATAGATAGAAATTTACCTCGAAGAACAGCGCCACAACCACCACACTGGTACACAGAGTAATCCTGAAGCTCAGGAAGAAGATTTTCACACTTGGGGCAACGAACTAACCTAACTTTTGAAATTTCCGCCATTTTCAACAAATCAAACTCAAAATATGAACTAACCCAAATCTCAACTAACCGAAACCTTAACCCATCATAAAAATCTCCGAATTAAAGAACCCACCACCCAAAATAAACTGAATTTATCCTTTTGCTATCCAATTATTAAAGGAAAGCATTACATTCAAAGGACAACATTGACTTTTTTTTTCCTGTTCTGAAACTATCATGGATGTTGTGGAATCAGAATTCAGAGGTTTCTGAAACCCAATACAAAACAAAACAAAACAAAAATATTTATGTGTATGCTTGTTTGGTAATGGGAGGAGAGAGGGAAAAAAAAGTTAGTCTTCATCATCATCATCTAATAAGCTGAGAATCTGCGAGTCCCAAGAAAAGGGAAGGTTTGGATGGAAGGGAATAAATTGGACTCATTTCGAAACACAATTTTTT
Source organism: Panax quinquefolius (assembly GCA_020205615.1). Taxonomy (NCBI): domain Eukaryota; kingdom Viridiplantae; phylum Streptophyta; class Magnoliopsida; order Apiales; family Araliaceae; genus Panax; species Panax quinquefolius. The sequence continues at coordinate 2,110,074 of CM035152.1, forward strand.
CTTTACCCTTTTTGTAAAGAAAGGAAAGGAAATTAATGTAGTGTAGTATTTTAAGAAAGAAATAGAGAAATAGGGGGGCCATAGACTGAATGAAATAGACTATACAAGAATTTCATGGTGTCAAGTTTAAACTTTAAAGCTAAGTCTCGGGGGGTACAAAAGCTGCTTTGACGAAGTAAGAATAAAGACAAATGCTAGCTGTATGTTTTTGGCTAGTATCTGCCTGCCGTAATGCCGTTAACCACCTTACATCAGTACATCACCAAATTCATTTCCCTCTAAACTAAAACTAATCCCATCTACTGTTTTTTCTGTTTGTCATTTGGTTCAATTTCAGTTCCTGCAGTTTCTTTTCTTCCCATCTACTGTTTTTTCTGTTTGTCATCATGAGGTGAATTTGATAATAAATTCACTTTTTACGTTCGTGTGTCAGCACTGTATTAATCATAAGTTGAATTAACCATTCTAACCATCCTCCCCAAATTCCTTGTTTTGACTTTCCTCTTGTACTCAATTGAGTTGCCTCATATCATGACAACAATTTTGAGCAGGATAAGTCGTATTGCTGTTGCAGCTTTCCTATAGGGACCCCAAAACTAGTTTAATTTTATTGGACAAGTAACAAATGCAACGAAATAGTATGATTGTTTTGTTATGTTATACGGATTCTATCTAAAGTGTCCCATTGGCCTTTTGTTATTTGACACTCATGACAGACCAATGGGACATTTCTCTCTTTCAAGTTGGTAAAGGATAAATAATTAATCAGATGTCATAGCTGAGAGAGAGGATAATATAGAAACTTATAATTTAAAATAATCAAAATATAAATCATTATCAACCTAATTTTCCTTTGATGCAGTCGATGGATTGTAGGTAGTGATGTGTGATGTTGATTTAATAAAATGAGAGACATCTTCAAACCAACTTGACTAGTTAAATTTTCATTTAATTGTTTTTCTTTTTTATTCTTGTGTGGTGGTGGTCCTTGGAGAGACCTGGTCAGGTTCATGAAATTCCAGATAAAAAATAAATTCTTAACACTCACTTGACACTTGACAGGCATTACATTCGAGAGCACTGTGTGCTTTTTGACTTTTGAGAGGTGAATAGATTATTGAAAATAATTCAAATTATAAGTAGCTGCAAAAAAAAGTAATTGACGACTTAGAAAAAATAAAATAAAAAGTTAATCGACCTATTTATGCCCAAAAATATTGAGTAATATTAATTCATATAGGTGACAATCATGTCGTGTTAGGTGGATTTGTATTGTGACAAAATTTATGTATGATACGTACTTATAACTCGAATCCGTTTATGAATTGTGTCAGTGTCAAAAATTGATGTTTTTAAGATGTTATTTATGGTACGAACACGTTTATAACACGTGTTTAAGGCATGAATCCATTTATGAATTATGTTCGTATTGTGTCTAAATTTGCCGCCCCTAAATACATATGGATTAAATACATATGTTTAAGTTCCATTTAAATTCGGTAAAAAAAACTTGATAATGATTTCATTTTTATAATATATTTCCTTTCTTCCCCAAAAATATTTGTTTTTAAAAAAATATGTTCAATAAAAGAAATCTCATAGTATAAAATATAAAATGACACAATATCTTTAAAATTTTTATCATAATTTTATTATGATGTCACTATTTTCAAACTGACAATATAACGCTCCTAAATCCATTTATCCTTTACAACGGTCCTAGAAAATACAAAATACAACAATTTCCATAAATTTATTTCGCTTTCAAAGTACCACCAATGCTAAACTAAAAACTCAATTAGTTAAATTTGGGAAAAAATTATATATTTATACTACGTTTGAATTGAAAAAAATGAGATGGAGAGCGGCATAAATATTGACCGGTGGAGAAGTTATACCGTTGGCATCAAAACCTATTATTGCATGTGGGGTTGGTTAGTTGGAAGCTTGCCATTTTTCTTATATCCTACTCCCTCGTTACTCACTAGTGAAGGAGGAGTCCTATCTTAATTGTTGATTTTTTAAAGTAATTAAAAATATAAAGAATATGATTTGAAGGACAAGTTTGACAATGAATTTTTTTATTAATTGTTTTATATATAATTTTTAAATTAATATATTCTTAAGATAGACTCATATTTGAAGGGATATAATTAATTGTGGGGGGATAAAATGATTGTAGCTGTATTTTGGTTGAGACAATGACAAAACTACCCTTGACAATTAGTGTGATCTTTCATTTATGGTTATCCTTTCCATGTTTGTTTAGTTGTTTAACAAGGAAAAAGAGGCTAGGTTGATAGTAACACACTAAGGGGGTGTTTGATAAAAATTAAATGAATCTGAATTTAAATCTGAATGAGCTGAATCTGAATCTGAATGAAAAAAGATATTTGATAATTGACATGTCTGAAACATCTGAATGACAAAACTTTATTATTTTATCCTTTTAAAAAAAATCAAAATTGTTGTAAATTTATTTAATATTACTTAATATAATAATTAATATATTTTTTTTATTTCATTCAATTTCTTCATTTTAGCCATTCAAATTTAAAAAATACGATTAGCCCATTCAATTTTATCCATCTTACCGATTTAGTAATTCGGAATCAAATCAAACGACCTTGTTTTGTCGATTTAACCATTCAAATTTAACTCTATTTAACTCTAAACAAACAACCCTTAACACTTAAATATAAACAAATGAGTATTAAATATACCCTTACCCAAAATGAAGAGATGGCACGTAGCCTTCAAATAAGTAGAAGATGATAAGCGTTGTTAAATCGAGAAATGTTTATATTTGTGTTTTATTAAGAGAAAAAAGAACTTTATGACTTCGTGACTTAAAAACAACCACTAATGCTGTAGGGGTTCTCTTATAGTTAGCAAAATATATATATAAAAGACTGATTTATAGGTAATGTTGTTAATTTAAGATTATTCTTATAACAGATCGTGACTGTCTATCTATAAATCAAACGATTAGTAGAATCTTGGTCCACAGTTTAGTTTTCAATATTTCGCAGTTTAACTGCAAACGGAACATATATCCAAAATACCCCTGTTTGTAAAAATTATCTATATGCAGTACTAAACTGTGCACGTTAGGTATGAGTATGACCAACTGAAAAACAACGTCGTTTTTAAGTAAGTCGTTCGTAATATTAAATTGCGGATGCGGAATTCAATCATTTTTTTTTTAATTTTTTAGAATCCGCAATATTAAATTTCAGATGCCAAATAATATAAATGAATTTCCTTTAACTAAATAATATATAATGGACTGATCCATAATTAATATTGAAGTTCATCTTTTATTAACATTTTTTACTTTAAAAATAACGCGTCACGTGTATTTTTTAAAATTTTATAAAAAAGGTTCAATAATTATGAACACAAATATCCACAATCTTGTATTTCGAACATAATTAAATAATTGTATGAAATTTTAGAAATTATAATTAGGTATGAATTTTTTGTATTAACAGAGTTGAATTTAAATTTCTACTCTCCTCCAGAAAATCTCATTCCTTATCTTTGTAATGACTACATTGGAGTTCCTAATGATTTTTTGTGATTGTTCAAAATTAGGATATCGCCACCCATCTCTTGGCCGCCATCATACTTCGTAGATACATAAATTCAAATACAACTTACTTAATATAAGCATATGTACAATACGACATAAACCGTGAATTTGAATACAAATATTATCTACTAGATATTATACAAACTCAAAAGAAAGTCCTCATTACAACTATTATCACACTATTTCACGAGAATAGTGAGGACTACTAATGCTTATCCTCCGGACCATTACTTGCTTCGACTCGTCTCGTCAAATTTATGTATTACTCATTTCCGAAGATAAAAAATGAAAAGAAAGCGAAATTAACTCAAATTTCAAGTAAGAAATATTATGACCAAGATAATGCAGAATAAATTATTATTAGCCTTCAACGATGTTAAAACCGATAAAATACAATAGATAACCAGGTTTAAGCAATGGAACGTGTAATCCATTAAAAAAAGTCAAGTAGAAAATAAAGTCTACTATATCTTTTAGGTTTTAAAAGGTTTTCATCAATTTTTATCACTAAGACTCGGTTTAATGAATAAACCACAATATCTAATCATCCTCGTCTACGGTCGACGATTTTCATCAAATTATCAATGGTTATGACTATACCAAATCACCCCCGGTCATAATCATACCAAAAACTATTCATCACCGCATTACATTCGCCAATCGAGGACTTTTATCACATTATTTATAATAATGCCACGATTATACCGAATGATCTCCAGTGTATAATCATACTAAGTTCATCTACGCACGTAAATCCAAAGATAACATAATATATCGTGAGATGATGATGACAATAACATAATAATTCAATAAAACAAGTTCAAGAATTATTTTATCCGAGGAATTAATAACGTCCAAATTGTCAACAAGATCTTTGTTTTAGAAAGTAAAATTCAAGAATGATCGGAAGAATATTTCCATGAAAGATCTTGGATGAAACGCGCAAATATCGAGGATATTCTACTAATTTCATGAAAGTATAGAAGTCAAAGTTTTTAACCATTTGGGTATAATAAAGAATGGAATAACAAAAGAAATCACCATAAATGCGCAGACAGATGTACGAGGTTATTCCAAATGAATAATAATAACGGAACCGGTCGGGTAAAATTTCACAAGCATGGGATGATCCAATGTAATAATAAATCTTTGAATAATAAACAATGGAACCAGAATAAAGGTGTAAAACACACGACAGGATATTCCAAATGAATAATAAATGCGGAATAATAAACAATGGAACCGGTCAAGGTGTAAAAACACGCGATGAGGATATTCCAAATGTAATAATAAAGAATTGAATAATGAAGAAGATCACCAAGTATAGGGATTCCACGATATCTGAGTTATTCCAATGAGAATAAATAAGAATGGAATAATATAAGGATTTCACCAAGTATAGGGCCGCAGTGTATCTGAGGTTATGTATAGGGTATACCACTTTTACAAGGAGTTATTCCAACAGAATAATAATGAATGGAATAATGAAGTTTCTTCTTCATGAATAAGAAAGAATAACACCCCTTACGGGTGCACAACAAATAATATCCCTTACAGAAAAAAGACAATTGGATATCAAAGTAGTGAAAGCACTGAATCACTCTTCTTCTTCTCTCTATAGATTTTCTCTCTATAACCTTCTCTATAATTTCTCTCTAGAGTTTGATTGAATTAAGTAAAGAAAATAATGAAGGAATGATTTTTATTTATAGGAAAATAGAATGCATAGTAATTAATCCATGAGCGGTCAGATTGATTTACTTTAATCGTCATTCATATTTAAAGCAAAATCTTTTAAATAAAATATCATATATTCTATTTATATAAAAACATTTTACTTATCAAAACACTACGCAACAATATACAAAATACTATGCAAAACACCATATGCAACACTACGCATAATAAAATATAATATATTCTATTTATGAATAAACTTTAATAAAAATATTACATTTTATATAAAAGATGTTTACATTTTATTACGTTAATAATACTGAATAAAACAAAACGTCATTATCATTATAATAATTCATATTATTAATCGGTGATAATGGAATCAAACCGAAGTGACTTCTCACATAAAGATCAATAATCAATACTGTATATTACGCAATCACATCACAGCATTCGATTCTTTTACTACCGAAAGTAGTTCAACAAGATCAACAGTAAAACTTCCGCCGTTATTTTCATAAAATATTTTGTTCGGGTGAATAAGAACTCATGAATAAGTAATTCGTGAATAGTAACTCGTGAATAGTACTCGACACAAAAAGTGTCCCAAATACTCGAGTGAACAATACTAGAGTGAATAGTAATTTCGGTGAATAGTAATCAAGTGAATAGTAACTCGTGAATAGTAACTCAAACACAAAAAAGTGTCCCAAATACTAGAGTGAACAATACTAGAGTGAATAGTAATTTTGGTGAATAATAGCAGGGTATTTTATGACAACTTGTTTACTTTGAAAAATTTTCAAATATGACCCTTTAACTTTAAACTTTTATCAATTTAACTATTCACCAAAATAGAAAAATTGAACACTTTTATTTCATAAAATTTGGGGTCTCACAATCTCCCATCCTTATGGAATTTCGCCCTCGAAATTAGGGTGCGTCGCACAGTATGATAAAGAGGTGAAGATACCTTGAATACCTTTATCGTTGAAAACATTAAATTCATCTTTGCAATCCCGCCAAAGAGATATTCATTAACAATTCATCTTTACTTTCTGGCAAAGATATACAACCCAGTAAAACCAATAATCTTTGAGACGCAGACTTAATAAGATATCACGACCACGAATTATCCATGCTTACTTCATGGCCGAGGATATTCGTGTTTTCAATTACTGATCGTGATTATACCGAATAATCCTTGGTCATAATCATACCAAGTCTATCAATGTATTATTCTGACGAGATGACTTTTACCACATCCATGAATTAATATTTCATTCTTTGAGACTCAATTTCAATAATTAATCCATATCATCGAATCATCCCCGCACTACGGGCCAATGATATTCATTAAGTATCACGACCACGAATTATCCACGCACTACTACCAAAGATAATCGTGTATTCATTAATATCACGACCACAAATTATCCATGCACTACTACCAAAGATAATCGTGTATTCATTAGTATTAACGACCACAAATTATCCATGCACTACTACCAAAGATAATCGTGTATTCATTAAGTATCACGACCACAAATTATCCATGCACTTTTACCAAAGATAATCGTGTATTCATTAGTATCACGACCACAAATTATCCATGCACTACTACCAAAGATAATCGTGTATTCATTAAGTATCACGACCACAAATTATCCATGCACTACTACCAAAGATAATCGTGGTATTCATTAAGATTACGACCACAAATTATCCATATGCACTACTACCAAAGATAATCGTGTATTCATTAAGTATCACGACCACAAATTATCCATGCACTACTACCAAAGATAATCGTGTATTCATTAAGTATCACGACCACAAATTATCCATGCACTTCTACCAAAGATAATCGTGTATTCATTAGTATCACGACCACAAATTATCCAATGCACTACTACCAAAGATAATCGTGTATTCATTAGTATCACGACCACAAATTATCCATACACTACTACCAAAAGATAATCGTGTATTCATTAGTATCACGACCACAAATTATCCATGCACTACTACCAAAGATAATCGTGTATTCATTAAGTATCACGACCACAAATTATACACGCACTACTACTAAAGATAATCGTGTATTCATTAGTATCACGACCACAAATTATCCATGCACTACTACCAAAGATAATTGTGTATTCAATTCTGGTTATGATTATACCGAAACAATCCCTAATCATAATTATACCAAGTCCATCTACGCATGCACTACAGCCACGAGATGACTTTCAACATAATATAAACATGATGATAATGATATAAAGAATCAATCAAATGAGATAAAGGATAAATATTAAACCTTTATAATATAATTTATCCAGATTCAAGAATATCCCCATGTTATCAATCACTTAATAATCTCATAATCTAATATCATTAATATTATAACAATATTTTAATCACTTCTTAAATTTATAAATAATTTATCTCAATTGTTTACGCTTTTACCATATAATGCATTTAATCATTCAAAATGCCATACTCATAAGATATCATCACCAATTATCAAATCCTCATCAAAAAAAATATGCATATACTCTATATAGGATTCTCTAGCCATAAAATCATATTTTCAACTTTGTTACTTCACATAACATATTTAACTCATATTTTCATAACTAAACTATTTTCATGAAAATACCAAATCAGTCCCAAAATATTTCTTTTCTGGGATTTAGCATAATATAATCCCATAATGAAAATATATTTTCTCGAATTTTTAAAATTCATTTACTATTTTTCAAAAATCAATTTCTAATTAATTTCTTAAGAAATTAGCTACCTCAAGTTTAACTCCAAAAATTCCCAAATCTTGGAAGGACCTTACACATGTTAAGGTGAGCTTCTAGTTTAAATTTCATGGTCATCAGAGTTATAGAACTCCGGTTATAGCGTTTTTCGTCGAAAAAACCTAAATATTGAAATTGTCATAACTTGCTCATTTTAAGTCAGAATGAGCTCATTTTTGGACAGGAGGTACTTTATACCATATAACTTCATGTCCCAAAAGTCCAGAATTTTTCTCATAATTTAAGTGGCCGAAACAGCCCCTCTAAAATCATGGCAGCAGCTTTTTTCGGTTTTTGCAGCTTTGCACTCCTTTGCTAAAATCAGTCCACACATAAATCTACAACACCATTTCCAGTAATTCCACTTGGATTAGTTAGGTAACTCATAGATCTAACTCTAGGACTTGACCACACTCAAAAATTCAAAATATAATAGGAGATATGGTCAATTGAATTTCATGTTACGTTTTTTCACCAAAATCTGATTTTCAACTCTTTGTGATTTCTAAGAAACTTTCATGTTTTCACATAATAACCAACATAACTCATCATAAAACTTACTAATACTACGTATACCCATGGTTTTCATTAGTCCAATGCTTTTATTATGACTTTTATCATAAACCACGTAAAACCTATTCATTTTAGTTGAAGAAATATTTGAGGGTTTAAGAATTGGGTTTTTTCTTTGAGATCGGGTCAATACAAAATTCAATTTCACGCTCTAGGGTAGGCTAGGAAATCTTCAAGAATACGTCAAGAAATTTATTAATGATAAAATATCATTCAAAGCTCGCTACTCTTATCTAAGACTTGGATAAGACGTTACATTGATACCAACCTGTGACTTTCATCCCAACTTTGGATAAGACGTCACAATGATACCTATAAACTTGCCATCTTCATTCACGATGTCGCTCTACGTAAGAAAGCGGCGGTGCATTCCACACAAGGAAGCCAACAACGAAAGGTTCGGGGCTCTTTACTTATGGCTCGATATGACAATAATTGACTTTAGTAGTTTGGTTACTTGAATTCACACAACAAAGGGTTGGTTATGAATATAAAAGCTAACAACCTTACGAAAAGCATGATGATGAGTAGTTAACCAATTAATTCCTAAAATCACATCAAAGGCAAGTATTTTCAAAAAGATAAGATCGACAGTAACGTGAAAGTGTTTATTTGAATCAAACAAGATTTAAAAATAGTAAGCGAATGTGAAGGCTCCTACTAACGAAGTTTCAACCAATAAGTCAAAGTCTAACTTCTCCTGAGTCAAATTTAAACGTTGAACGCATAAGCAAGAGAGATAAAATAATGGGTAGAACTAGGTATCTTATAAGGTATAGACTTCGCAATTTATAATTACCTAACCCGTGCTAACTTCGTTCGGTTTACTCGCTTTTGAGAAGTCATGAAAATGCACTTCCTAAAACCAACGACTTTGTTTTGTCCATATCCACCTATGGTGCCACCGTCCCAGCCTAGACTTGACTTTGGTGCATAACAAAATTGAGCTAAATGACCTTCTCTTCTTGCAATTTCCACTTCTATTATCTTTGCCTTGATTACCATCAAGTGGTTACCATTCTTAGCATGATAATTTCCCCACGATGGTTATCATTGTTACGATAATCGTTGCCACCAAGTATGATTATTATCGTGTTGTTGGTCGTTACCTTTTGTTTGAAATTTGAATCAACAACTCTCATGTGCTTCATTGCTTATCTTAGCATTTTCAAATGTCATTCTCAAACTTTGTCACAAAACAAGGGTTAATTAACATATCACTATTATCCCCTATGCTCGACCAGGCCAATTAAATACCAAATAAATTTAGGTAGGTCATCTTAGCGAAGGAATTTCTGCCTCTCCTCCTAGTTATTATCTCACATCTCAACCGGGGATTATATCCTAAGCTACGATACCAATATGGACGCCCCCAAAATTAGGTATCGTCACCCATCTTGGTCGCCACTTCGTGGTACATAAATTCAAATCAACTTACTAATATAAGCGTATGGTGTACAATACGACATAAAGCGTGAGTTTGAATACAAATATTGTCTACTAGATATTATACAAACTCAAAAGGAGTCCTCATTACAACTATTATCACACTATTTCACGAGAATAGTGAGGACTACTAACGCTATCCTCCGGACCATTACTTCGTTCCTCGACTGTCGTCAAACTATGTTCTCATTTCTCGAAGAGAACGGTGAAAGAAAAGGTGAGCTCAACTAGCCCAAAGAAGAAATATTATGACTAAGATAATGCAGAATAAATTATCATTTGTGAGATCCCGATTTTATCAATAAAGATTTAAATTTTGTGAAATAATTTTTAATATTATGGTATGAATTTGAGATAATATTATAGTTGTGGGTAGTATTTATAAATTTTGCAAAAGTATGCAAGTGGTTATATTATATTCGATTGGTCGGGGAATATTCGGTTTAGCAGGAATATTCGATACAACTACTCAATCATTGGTGGACCTCAATAATTATTATCGGATTGAGAAAACGACAAAAATATTTTATTGAAATAACGGCGGAAGTTTTCACTGGTTGATCTTGTTGAACTACTCGGTAGTAAAAGTACATCGCATAAGTAGTACACACGATATTGATTATTGATGCTTATGTGAGAAGTCACCGGTTTGATTCCATTATTGTCGATTAATAATATGAATTATTATAAGCGATAATGACGTTTTGTTTTATTCAGTATTATTAACGTAATAAAAGCGAAACATCTTTTTATATAAAATGAATACTTTATTAAAGTTATTCTATAAATAGAATATATTATATTTTATTACGATAGTGTTGCGTAGTGTTGCGTAGTGTTTTGCATAGTGTTGCATAGTGTTTGCATAGTAAAATGTTTTTATATAAATAGAATATATGATATTTTATTTAAAAGATTTTGCTTTAAATATGGATAGTCCGATTAAAGTAAATCAATCTGGACCTTTCATGGATTAATTACTACGCATTCTATTTTCCTATAAATAAGCTCATTCCTTCATTATTTTCTTACGAATTCACTTTGAAACTCTAGAGAGAAAAATTATAGAGAAAAGCTATAGAGAGAAAATCTATAGACAAAGAAGAAGAGATATTCAGTACTTCACTACTTTGATATCAAGTGTCTTTTACGGTAAGGGGTATTATTTGTTGTAGTCGTAAAGGGTGTTATTCTTTCTTATTCATGAAGAGAACTTCATTATTCCATTCATTATTATTACATTGGAATAACTTTCGTAAAAGTGGCATACCCTATACATAACCCTGTATACGCCATGGCATACCCTATACTTGGTGAAATCCTTATATTATTCCATTCTTATTTATTCATTGGAATAACTCAGTATACGCTGAATCCCCTATACTTGGTGATCTTCTTCTCATTATTCCATTCTTTATTATTCGGTAGGAATATCTCGCATGTGTTTTACACGGACACCGGTTCCATTGTTTATTATTTCGCATTTATTATTACATTGGAATATCCACGTTTTTGTGTGTTTTACAACGGATTTCGGTTCCATTGTTTATTATTCAAAGCATTTATTATACATTTGGATCATCACATCGGTGTGAATTTCACTTGACCGGTTCCGTTATTATTATTCATTGAATAACCGTATACATCGGGCAACCGCGTGCGTGGTGATTTCTTTTGTTATTCCATTCTTTATTATACCCGGTTGGTTAAAACTTTGACTTCTATACTCCATGAAATTAGTAGAATATCCTTGATATTTGCGTTTCATCCGAAGATCTTTTCATGGAAATATTCTTCCGATCATTCTTGAATTTTTACTCTACAAAACAAGATCTTGTTGACAATTTGGACGTTACTAATTCCTAGATAAAATAATTCTTGAACTTGTTTTATTGAATTATTATGTCATTGTCATCATCCTCGTGTTATAATATGTTATCTTAAAGCTTACGTGCATAGATGAAATTAGTATGATTATGACTGAGGATCATTCGATATAATCATGGCTTGTTATAAATAATGTGATAAAAGTCCTCGATTGGCTTGTAATGCGTTGATGGATAGTTTTGGTATGATTATGACCGGGGTGATTTGGTATAGTCGTGACCATTGATAATTTGATAAAAATCCTTGGTAGTGTGATACAGGGATGATTAGATATTGTGATTTATTCATTAAAACCGAGTCTTAGTGATATAAATTTATGAAAACTTTTTAAAACCTAAAAGATAGTAGACTTTATTTTTACTTGACTCTTTTAATGGATTGTGATATTCACCGCAGATTAAACCGGTCATTTATTGTATTTTATCAATTTAACACTTCGTTGAAGGCTAATGATAATTTATTCTACATTATCTTAGTCATAATATTTCTTCTATGGGCTAGTTGAGCTCACCTTTTCTTTCAATGTTCTCTTGAAATGAGAACATATGGGGCTAGTCGGGGAACGGAGTAATGGTCCGAGGATAGCATTAGTAGTCCTCACTATTCGTGAAATAGTGTGATAATAGTTGTAATGAGGACTCCTTTTGAGTTTGTATAATATCTAGTAGACAATATTTGTATTCAAACTCACGGTTTATGTCGTATTATTACTTACGCTTATATTAGTAAGTTGTATTTGAATTTATGTACCATGTAAGTGGCGACCCAAGATGGGTGGCGATATACCTAATTTTGGGGGCGCATTTGTTGGTAATATCGAAGCTTAGGATATGATCCACGGCTAAGACGCTGAGATAAGAATTAGGAGGGAGAGATGGGGAATTCCTTCGCTAGTATGACCTCTACTAAGTTTATTTGTTATTTAATTGGTCGGTCGAGTATAGGGATAATATTTGATAAATTAATTAACCCTTATGTTGTGGCGGTGTTTGAAATGGCGGTGAAAATATTCACAATGGAGTGAATGTGACCGTTGTGACACCTTTAATCACTAATCGAGTTAATGCGATTGTCGAGACGAGGAACAAATTAGAGATATCCACGTAGTGAATGAAGAACTAATTGTTGCATCTTGAGCTAGTTGCAGAGGTAGCGGTGAGAGTGAGGAAGAAGAGGAAGAAGAGGAAGAAGAGGAACCTGAGGAGAATTGGTTAGAAGAAGTTTATGATCAAAACTTAGAATTACAAAATCGTGTTCGTGAGCTAGAAGAACAGGTTGAAGAACGGAAAACGGTCATGGAACAAAGGGATACAATAATTCAAAATTGGGTTACCCGATATGTGATGCTCGAACAAAATCACGCTTTGGCAGGGTGTAAGATATTAAAGTTGGAATTTGAGAATTTAAAAATCAAAGATCAGTTGAAAGAAGAAACAACTGAACGAAGGATAATAGGCGATGCATGGGTAAAAGCTGCACAACGCGTTGATAGTGTAGAAAAAGACGTCCGATCCAATAAAGCCAAAATAGATGAAATGGACTTTGCTTTTGGACAAAGAATTGGGAGAACCAACATCGAATTGAATTACCACGTGAATAGCGGTCCAACCCGAATTCGATATGGATCGGAGAATAATGATTCAAATCATGGATCAGAATGTGAAGAAGCACTTAAGGGTGGAATGTACCCTATAGTAAGAAAGTCAAACTCGGTAATTTAAGCGAGGCGTTTTTTAGAAAACCCAACAAAGTTATTACGGGTAAGTTAATTATAAATTAATGCGAAGTCTATACTTTATTCAATACAAGTTCTACCCACTCTTTTATTCTACCTAGTTGTGTTTAATGTTTAAATTTGACTCCAGAAAAATTAGACTTTAATTTATCTATTGAAACTTCGTTGGGAGAAACCTTCGTTACCTCCACCATTTATTAATCTTGTTGTTTCAAATAAACACTTTCACGTTACTGTCGATCTTATCTCTTTGAAAATACTTGCCTTTGAGGTAATTTTTTGAAAACGATTGATTAACTACTCATTATTCTTTTGTAAGGTTGTTAGCTTTCATATTCTAACCAACTGTTATACTGAATTCAAAGTAACCAAACCCTAAAGTTAATCACTTTGTTATATCAAGCCATAAGTAAAGAGCCCCGATCCTTTCGTTGTTGACTTTCTTGTGTGTGGAATGCACCAAGCCAAACTTTCTCAGAGGCGACGCCGTGAATGAAGATGGCAAGTTTATAGGTATCATTGTGAGGTCTTATCTAGGTTAAGGGATAGAAGTCACAGTTGGTATCAAAGTGATGTACTTATCCAAGTCTTGGATGAGAGTCACGATTTTAAATGATATTTCTATTATTAATAAATTTCCTGGCGTATTCTTGAAGACTTCTTAACCTACTTAGAGCGTGAAATCGAATTTTGTATTGACCCCAGTACAAAACCCATTTCTTAAACCCTCCAATATTTCTTCAACTAAAATGAACAGTTTACGTGGTTTATGATAAAAGTCATAATAAAAACATAGGACTAATGAAAACCATGGTATATCGTAGTATTAGTAAGTGTTATGATGAGTTATGTTGGTTATTATGTGAAAACATGAAAGTTTCTTAGAAATCACAAAGAGTTGAAAATCGATTTTGGTGAAAAGCGTAACATGAAATTCAATTGACCATATCTCCTATTATATTTTGAATTTTTGAGTGTGGTCAAGTCCTAGAGTTAGATCTATGAGTTACCTAACTAATCCAAGTGGAATTACTGGAAAAGGTGTTGTAAATTTTGTGTGGACTGATTTTAGCAAAGGAGTGCAAAGCTGCAAAAAAAAAAAGGCTGCCGCCATGATTTTAGAGGGCTGTTTTCGCCACTTAAATTATGATAAAAATTCTGGCCTTTTGGGACATGAAGGTATATGGTATAAAGTACCTCCTGTCCAAAAATGATCTCATTCGACTTAAAATGAGCAAGTTATGACTATTTCAATATTTAGGTTTTTTAAATGTAAAAACGCTATAACCGGAGTTCTATAACTCCGATGACCATGAAATTTAAACTAGAAGCTCACGATAACATGTGTAAGGTCCTGCCAAGATTTGGGAATTTTGGAGTTAAACTTGAGGTAGCTAATTTCTTAAGGAATTAATTAGAAATTGATTTTTGAAAAATAGTAAATGAATTTTAAAAATTCGAGAAAAATATATTTTCATTATGGGACAATATTATGCTAAATTCCAGAAAAGAAATATTTTTGGGACTGATTTGGTATTTTTCATGAAAATAGTTTAGTTCTGAACATATGAGTTAAATATGTTATGTGAAGTAATAAAAGTTGAAAATAGGATTTTGTGGCTAGAGAATCCTATATAGAGTATATGCATATTTTTTGAGGATTTGATAATGGGTGATGATATCTTATGAGTATGGCATTTTTGAATGATTAAATGCATTATATGGTAAAAGTCGTGAAACAATTGAGATAAATTGTTTATAAATTTAGAAAGTGATTAAAATATTGTTATAGTATTAATGATATTAGATTATGAGATTATTAAGTGATTGATAACATGAGGATATTCTTGAATCACGGATAAATTATATTATAAATGTTTAATATTTATCCTTTATCTCATTTGATTGATTCTTTATATCATTATCCTCACGCTTATATTATGTTGAAAGTCATCCGGCACATAGTAGCATAGATGGACTTGGTATGATTATGACTGTGGATTGTTGGTATAATCATAACCGTAATTGAAAACACGATTATCTTCGGGTAGTAGTGCATGGATAATTTGTGGTCGTGATACTAATGAATACACGATTATCTTTTGGGTAGTAGTCATGGATAATTTGTGGTCGTGATCTTAATGAATACACGATTATCTTTGGTAGTAGTACATGGATAATTTGTGGTCGTGATACTAATGAATACACGATTATCTTTGGTAGTAGTGCATGGATAATTTGTGGTCGTGATACTTAATGAATATACGATTATCTTCGGGTAGTAGTGCATTGGATAATTTGTGGTCGCGATCTTAATGAATACACGATTATCTCTGGGCCGTAGGCATGGATAATTAAATGGTCGTCGTGATCTAAAAAGAATATCCTTGGCACGTAGTGCGGGGATGATTCGATGATGTGGATTAATTATTGGTGAGTCTCGTGAATGAAATATTAATTCATGGATGTGATAAAAGTCATCTTTGGTAGTAGTGCATTGATAGACTTGGTATGATTATGACCGAGGATTATTCAGTATAATCACGATCAGATTAAAAAACACGAATATCCTTGACTGTAAGTATAGATAATTCGTGGTCGTGATACTATTAAGTTCTGCGTCTCAAAGATTATTGGTTTTATGATTGTATATCTTTTTGGCTCAGTAGTGCAAAGATGAATTGTTAATGAATATCTTTGGGTTTGGATTGCAAAAGATGAATTTAATGTTTTCAACGATAAAGGTATTCAAGTATCCTCATTTCTTTATCATACTGTGCATCGCACTTCTAATTTCGAGGCGAAATTCCATAAGGAGGGGAGATTGTGAGATCCCCGATTTTATCAATAAAGATTTAAATTTTGTCGAAAATTTTTTAATATTATGGTATGAATTTGAGATAATATTATAGTTGTGGGTAGTATTTATAAATTTTGCAAAGTATGCAAGTGGTTATATTATATTCGATTGGTCTGGGAATATTTGGTTTAGCGAGGAATATTCGTGATAACTATTTCAATCATTGGTGGACCCTATTAATGTAAATTATTATCGGATCGAGAAAACGACAAAAATATTTTATTGAAATAACTACGAAAGTTTTTACCGTTGATCTTTGTTGAACTACTCGGTAGTAAAAATACAATGATACGTGTGGTTGCGTAGTAGACACCGGTATTGATTATCGACGCTTATGTGAGAAGTCATTTCGGTTTGATTCCATTATTGTCGATTAATAATATGAATTATTATAAGCGATAATGACGTTTTGTTTTATTCGTATTATTAACGTAATAAAATGTAAACATCTTTTATATAAAAATGAATACTTTATTAAAGTTATTCTATAAATAGAATATATTATATTTTATTACGATAGTGTTGCGTAGTGTTTTCATATAGTGTTGCATATTATTTGCATAGTAAAATGTTTTTATATAAATAGAATATATGATATTTTATTTAAAAGATTTTGCTTTAAATATGATGAAATCACGATTAAAAGTAAATCATACTGACCGTTCATGGATTAATTACTATGCATTCTATTTTCCTAAAATGAAAGCTTCATTCTTCATTATTTTCTTACGAATTCAACCAAACTCTAGAGAGAAATTATAGAGAAAAGCTATAGAGAGAAAATCTATGAGACAAAAGAAGAAAGAGTGATGCAGTGCTTCACTACTTTGATATCCAAGTGTCTTTTACGGTAAGGGGTATTATTTGTTGTAGTAGTAAAGGGTGTTATTCTTTCTTATTCATGAAGAAGCTTACATTATTCCATTCATTATTATTCATTGGAATAACTTATAAAAGTGGCATATACCCTATACATAACTCAGATACGCAGATACCCTATACTTGGTGAAATTCTTATATTATTCTATTCTTATTTATTTACATTGGAATAACACGTGTATCTGCTGAATCCCTATACTTGGTGATCTTCTTACATTATTTCATTCTTTATTATTCTACATTGGAATATCTCATCTGCATGTGTTTTACACCGGACACTGGTTCCATTATTTATTATTCCGCATTTATTATTCCATTGGAAATATCGTTCGCTGTGTTTTTTACACCGGACCTGGTTCCATTGTTTATTATTCAAAGATTTATTATTACGTTGGATCATCATCGTCATTGTGAATTTCAACCCCGACTGGTTCCGATTATTTTATTACATTGGAATAACCCGCCTACAATACAAGACGCATTGCATATGGTGATTTCTTTTGTTATTCCATTCTTTATTATACCCGGTTGGTTAAAACTTTGACTTTATACTCCATGAAATTAGTAGAATATCCTCGATATTTGCGTTTCATCCAAAGATCTTTCATGGAAATATTCTTCCGATCATTCTTGAATTTTACTCTACAAAACAAGATTCTTGTTGACAATTTAGGCGTTCTTAATTCCCTTGGATAAAATAATTCTTGAACTTTTTTTTGAATTATTATGTCTATTGTCATCA
Organism: Panax quinquefolius; assembly: GCA_020205615.1. Taxonomy (NCBI): domain Eukaryota; kingdom Viridiplantae; phylum Streptophyta; class Magnoliopsida; order Apiales; family Araliaceae; genus Panax; species Panax quinquefolius. Next base: position 2,128,281 of record CM035152.1, read on the forward strand.
TCCTCACGTTATAATATGTTATCTTGGGCTTACGCGAAGATAGATGAAATTAGTATGATGACATGACAGCGATCATTCTAAGATAATCACGCATTGTTATAAATAATGTGATAAAAGTCCTCGCCGATTCAGAATGTGTCGATGATGGATAGTTTTTGGTATGATTATGATGGGGGTGATTTGGTATGGTTCGTGACCATTGATAATTTGATAAAATCCTCGACCGCAGACAAGGGATGATTAGATATTGTGGTTTATTCATTAAACCTGAGTCTTAGTGATATAAATTTATAAAATCTTTTAAAACCTAAAAGATAGTAGACTTTTATTTTCTACTTGACTCTTTTAATGGATCAGATATTCCACGCAGATTAAACCCATTGCCTATCATTGTATTTTTTCAGCTTAACATTGTTGAAGGCTAATGATAATTTATTCTGCATTATCTTAGTTATAATATTTTTCTGCTATTTAGTTGAATTTCCTTTTCTTTTTCACCGTTTCTCTTCGAGAAAATGAGAACATAAATTTTATTTAGTTTTAATCGAGAGCAGAGTAATGGTCCGGAGGATAAGATTAATAGTCCTCACTATTCGTGAAATAGTGTGATAATAGTAATGAGCGACTTTTCCTTTTTGAGTATAATATCTAGTAGATAATATTTGTATTCAAACTCACGTTTACGTCGTATTATACACCCACGATTATATTTGTAAACAGATTTGAATTTACGTATCACGTAAGTGGCGGACCCAAGATGGGTGGACGATACCTAATTTTAGAAAAAGGCATTTGTTAAGATCGTAGCTTAGGATATGATCCCCGCTAAGACGCGAGATAAGAACCAGGAGGGAGATTTGAATTCTTTCGCTAGTATGACCTACCCAAGTTTATTTGTTATTTAATTGGTATTGAGTATAGGGATAATATTTGATAAATTAATTAACCCTTATGTTGTGGCGATGTTTGGAAATGGCGGTGAAAATATTCACAATGGAGTGAATGGATCGTTGTGACACCTTTAATCACTAATCAAAGTTAATCGCGATTGTCGACGAAGAACAAATTAGAGATATCCACGTAGTGAATGAAGAACTAATTAATTCTTTGCTAGCTAGTTAGAGGTAGCGGTGAGAGTGAGGAAGAAGAGGAAGAAGAGGAACCCAGGAGAATTGGTTAGAAGAAGTTTATGATCAAAACTTAGAATTACAAAATCGTGTTCGTGAGTAGAAGAAACGGGTTGAAAGAAGCGAAAAAGCTATTCGTGGAACAAAGGGATACAACAATTCAAAATTGGGTTACCCGATATGTGATGCTTCGAACAAAATCACGCCGTAAGACATCAACTGCATTCTGATAGCTACGAACTTTATCACATCATTTATAACAACGATTATACCGAATGATCCCAGTCATAATCATACTAAGTTCATCTACGCATCGCGTGTTCCAAAGATAACATAATATATCGTGAGGATGATAATGATAACATAATAATTCAATAAAACAAGTTCAAGAATTATTTTATCAGGAATTAAGAACGTCCAAATTGTCAACAAGATCTTTGTTTTGTAGAAGTAAAATTCAAGAATGATCAAGATATTTCCATGAAAGATCTTTGGATGAAACGCAAATATCGAGGATATTCTACTAATTTCATGAAGATATGAAAAAGCTTTTAACCAACTTGGTATAATAAAGAATGGAATAACAAAAGAAATCACCACGATGCGGATTTCAGATGTATGTTATTTATTCCACGGAATAATAATAATCTGAACCAGGTCAGGGTGAAATTCACAAGCGATGGGATGATCCAAACGTAATAATAAATCTTTGAATAATAAACAATGGAACAGGGTCCGCCAGTAAAAACACACGCAGCAGGATATTCCAAATGTAATAATAAATGCGGAATAATAAACAATGGAATCCAGCGTGGGTGTAAAAACACACGATGCATGAGGATATTCCAATGAGAATAATAAAGGATGGAATAACGAAGAAGATCACCAAGATAGGGATTCAGCATATCTGAGTTATTCCAATGTAATAAATAAGAATGAAATAATATAAAGATTTCACCAAGATAGTAGATGCACAGATACGAAGTTATGTATATAGGTGATGCCACTTTTTACAAGGAGTTATTCCAATGTAATAATAATGAATGGAATAATGAAGTTTTTTTTCGTGAATAAGAAAGAATAACACTTCTTTACAAGACAACAAATAATATCCCTTACCGTAAAAGGCACCTTGGATATCAAAGAAATAAGCACAGCAATACTCTTCTTCTCTCTCTATAGATTTTTCTCTATACATTCTCTCTATAATTTCTCTCTACAGTGTTTCAAATTAATTGTAAGAAAATAATGAAGGAATGAAATTTCTATTTATAGGAAAATAGAATCGTAGTAATTAATCCATTGAACCATTCAGGATTGATTTATTTTAATCTGACTCATTCATATTTAAAACAAAATCTTTTAAATAAAATATCATATATTCTATTTATATAAAATATTTTTTACTACGCAAACACTACGTAACACTACGCAAAAATACTACTAAAAAACACTACGCAACACTTTACGATAATAAAATATAATATATTCTATTTATGTATAAACTTTAATAAAAAGATATTCATTTTATATAAAAGATGTTTACATTTTATTACGTTAATAATACTGAATAAAACAAAACGTCATTATCATTATAATAATTCATATTATTAATCGACAATAATGGAATGGTGGTGAAATGACTTCTCACATAAAGATCAATAATCAATACCTTAGTGCTTCTTACGCAATCACACGTAACGATTCGCATTTCTTTTAAAGCTGAACTAATTTTTTAAAAACGTTAACTAATTTTTTTTTTTTAAACCTGAACTATTTTTTAAAAAGAAATTATGTTAAAAATTTATGTTTTTAAAATTCTATTTTTTAAAAAAGTCTGTTTTATTGTGAAATTATTATTATTATTTTGTAATAATAATTTAAAATAACAAAACATAATAATAGAATTTTTAATTTTAAAAAGCGTTAATTTTTAAAAAGCGCTACTTTTTATAAAAAATGTAATTTTTAATTTTTTAAAAAGCGATAATTTTTTTAAATCGAACTAATTTTTTAAAAAGCGTTAACTAAACGTTATTTAATAATAATAAATAAAATACTACTACTACTAATAATAAAATACTACTAATAATAATAATTTTAAAATTTAAATTTTTTAAAAAATTATATAAATTATAAAAATATTTTTATATGAATAATTATAAATAATAAAGTATTATTATAAATAAATAAAATTATAAAGTATTTATTTTTCGTATTCAATTATTATTATTGTATATGAAAACCGAAAATGGAAAGAATGATAGATATGGCCATTCGAATCATTGAAGGTCAGAAATTGCCACATCAAAGTCAAAACTAACGTTTATTTACGCTAATAAAGATTCAAATCTGTTTTTGGATGGAAAATCGAACTGAATAACCATTTTGTAAGTTTTTGAAAGTCTGAGTTATTCGATCAGAATAAAAAAAAATTTTAGAACACAATGATGAAAATCGGATCAAAGACACCCACAAAAACCTTATTTATCCCGCCTCCAATCCATTACGTGTGCATAGTTATCAGGAAGTCCAAAAAGTTGTGGACCAAATAGCATCAAATACCCACCACTTGTAAGGAGATTGATAATGACATTACACTTAAATCTATAATAATAATATATATATATATATATATATATATATATATATATATATATATATATTTTGTAGTTCCTCTCAAAATACTAATAAATTTTTATATTAATATTAAGAATTTCATCCAGAGAAACAAATTAATAGTGATAAAAAAAATTAAATTATATTCTCATGCTGAAAATTTAATTTTGTCAAATAAGTTTCCCTCTCGTATTGTGTGTTTTCAGTTCCATATATGATTCAAATTCCTCTCAGTTGGCATTATACCTTCTTGATGTTAACACAAACAGATTTAATTCTGGCTCTTGGCCTACTTGAAATCACACTCCCTTTTGTTCCACCTTTAAAGATTCTCTATATCTAAGCCTCTAATCAATTCATGCAAATTTCATTACTTAAAATAATACAGATAAATTATCTCAATTTAATTATAATCTCAAGTCTTATATATATATATATATATATATATATATATATATATATAGTGTTCCATCTGACAAAGAATAGGTTAACGTGGAAAGAACCCTTTTTTAGCGCATTGAAATTAAATTGCCAGAAAAAAAAAAAAAAAATAACATTTCAATGCATAAAAAAGAGTTTTCCACAAAGAATCCCGATTCAGCATAAATGGAACTCATATATATATATATATATATATATATATATATATATATATGTGTGTGTGTGTGTGTGTGTGTGTGTGTGTGTATGTAAGGCACAATTTTTTAATAAAGATGAATTTTTCTATAAATATTATTTTTGAATATTATGGAATAAATTTGATATAATGTTATAGTTAAGGTAATATTTATAAATTTTTGAAAAAGATGCAAGTTGTTATAAAATATTCGTTTGGTGAGGGAATATTCTTTTGTTAGGGAATATTCGCATAATCGCAATCAATGGTGGACTACATTAATGTAATTATTATCATTTGATCGAGTAAAACGACAAAAAATATTTTATAAAATAACTACGATGATTAAGTTACTAGTTAAAAATCATTGAACTACCGTTGGTAAAAGATAAGAATACGCGTAGAATAAGATGTAGAAGACACTCAGTATTGATTATTGATCGCCACGTGAAAGTTTCACTCATTTATCTTCAATTATTCTACGAAGAATTCACTGCGATCATATCTCTTATATTATTGATTCAATTATTCACAAAGATTATCATACGTATAATATGTTATAGTATTAAATCAATAATCGAGTATTTATGTTTATAAATGATTAATAATTGTTGAAAGATTAAATATGTGTTGATGAAAAAAAAAAATGATTTGTGGTAAGTTTGATTATTTTATGAAACATATATATGCCATCATCTAAGAAAGTCTCTTCATTAATAAGATTTACCACAATAAGAATTACCTTCGTCGATAGTAATTACCCTCATGAATAGATTTACCTTCGTCGATAGTAATTAATTACCGTCGATAGTAATTTCACCCTGTGAATAGTATTTACCTTCGTCGATAGTAATTACCTTTCGTCGATAAGTAATTACCTCGCATGAATAGTATTTACCTTCGTCGATAGTATTTACCTTCGTTAATAGTAATTCTTTTCTACCGTCGAGCCAACCACTCTGTCGTTTCACATTCTGCGCGTCGAACCACTGGTCGTTTTCACATTCTGGGCGTCAAAACCAGGTCGTCAATCGCTTTTCACATCTAAGGCGGTCTGTTTGTAGAAATCTTCTATAAACAGAGCGCAGCGCTTCATTATTTTCACTTAATTCATTCAAGTATATGTATAGAGAAAGATATATAGAGAATAGAGAAAAAGAAGAGATTTTTATACTTCTGTTTCCTGCGAGATTCAATCTCCTACCAAACGTAAGGGTGTTATTCTTTCTTATTCATAGAAGAAGTTGTTATTCATATTCCATTATTATTATTATTGGAATAACTCGTATAAGTGGTTCTGCTATCTATACTTGGTGACATTCTTCTATTATTCGCTTAACATCGTCCTCATGCGTGTGTTTACACCGGACGCTGTTAAAATCTTTATTATTATTCTCATTGGAACATCCGCATGCGTGTGTTTCTGGCGGACGCTGTTCCGTCTTTGTTATTCTGTTGGAACATCCCGCATGCGTGTGTTTCTGGGGACGCTGTTAAAATCTTTATTATTCTCATTGGAACATCTCGCTCGTGTGTTGCTTTTACACGGACGCCTGCCCGTCTTTATCGTTCTGTTGGAATATCCTATCTGTGTGTTTTACACCGGATCCTGTTCCATCTTTATCATTCTGTTGGAACATCCTCGCTTGTGAATTTCACCCGACCTTGTTCCGTTATTTATTATTCTCATTGGAATAACCTCATGCATGCTGGCCCATCGCATGCGTGGTGATTCTTTTGTTATTCCATTCTTTATTATACCTGGGTTGGTTAAACTTTGACTTTATCTTTCATTTAAATTAGTGGAATATCCTCGATATTTGCGTTTCATCCAAAGATCTTTTCATATTCTTCCGATCATTCTTGAATTTTACTCTACAAAACGAAGATCACGTTAATAATTTGGGACGTTAATAATTCTTGGATAAAATAATTCTTGAACTTGTTTTATTGAATTTTATATCATCACATCATCCTCCGTGTTTATATTTTTTGAAAGTTCATACATGGCGCGTAGTGCGTAGATGATTTTTGGTATGATTATAATGAGAGGCTGACTATTATGAATCATGGCCAGTAATATTCTAAATGATGTGATAAAAATCGCCGATTAGTAGAAGTGCATTGATGGATGATTGTTGGCGTGATCACGTGATTAATTAATGAATACATAAATATTCTTACCAGAGTGGTGCGTGAATAATTGTGGTCGATGATCTTAAAGAATATCCTGGCAGTAAGTAGTGCGGGGGTGATTCGATGATGTGAAATATTTATTAAAAGTTTGAGCCTCAAATTTATAAACAAATGATGAAAAACGCTTTAAACCCAAAAGATAGTAGGCTTTTATTTTACTACTGTTCTTTTTAATGGATTCAGATATTCATTGCAGATTAAACCCATTGTCTATCAGATTTTATCGGTTTAACATTATGAAGACTATTGATAATTTATTCTGCATTATCTTGGTCATAATATTTCTTTAACGGCCAAGTTGAAATTTCGCTTTCTTTCACCTTTTTATTCTCGTGAAATGATAATATAAATTTGGGACGAAGTTTTAAAGCAGTGATGGTATTCCGAAGATAAGATTAGTAGTCTCACTATTCGTAAAATAGTGTGATAATAATCATAATGAGCGACTTTTTATTTGAGTTAGTATAATATCTATAGAGCGATATTTTGTATTTAAACTCACGGTTTACGTCGATTATATACCTGCAGTTATGTTAATAAGTTGTTTTTAAATTACATCAGACTACGTATGTAAGTAATTCAAGAGATGGATGATGTATACCTAATTTTGCACAAGGCAAACAGATTACGATATATATAGTATAGATATTATATCTCATTGCATGTTAATTGGAATGCTTATATATTGAACTCTCATGGGGTCTAATAAAACTACTAATATTTTTAGCAAAATGCAATTTTTTTTATGACTGATAGAAATATTTTGTTCTAAAAGGCTAGTAAACTAAAGTTAACTTCACAGTAAGTTGATCAATTGATCAATATAGTGCTGACACGCAGAGAAAAATAATATTCCAGTCTTGTATTGGTCAATTGACCAAAGTTAACTCTATGGCTCCATGCTAACCACTCTATATAATCTTGTATACATTAATAATTTTCTACTTAGTAGCTAATCTTTGTTTGACAAATTCTTCTTAAAGAAATTATTTTATGTGTACTTGAAAATTCTGATCTAATAAAGTTGGCCTTGGTTTGTTTGATATGTTAAAAATGAATTTCATTACTTGTGAGTTTTATGAAATGTCTTACCATGCTCTTATTACTAGAAACTGAATTACGGGTTGCTTTTTAATAAAAAAAAATTAAATATGTTTGGAATAAAAATCTTTTTTTTTATTTAAAAATTATGCTAAGCAAAGAGAATTTAACTAAAGAAACCAACTGAGTTGTTCCTGATTTTTTTTTACTAGTACTAATTGTTTCTGATAATTTTATTTTTTTACTTAATCATGAAAATTTGTAATTTAAATTTTATTTTTGGATAGGGTAGTTATCCTTCAATTCTATCTACATATAATTTCTATTTCCTATTGAAAATTTAATTTTTTGTGATATTGTTATAGGGTTTGTCAAAATAATTTTTTTTACAAAAGTACTAGTTTGTATTAAAAAAAAAAAAACTACTCCTTCCGTTCTTAAAGATTGTCGTTTTAGAAAAAAAAATTGTTCCAATTTATTTGTCGTTTATAATTGTATAGGAGTATAAATTATTTACTTTCCTATATCACTCATACCTTTTCTTATTGTCCTAAGAAATTTTATCTCTTATATTAATAGTTTTTCAACTTCTCATAAATGAGTAGTAATAAAATTTTAAATAAATTTTAATCGTTAAATAATAATATTAAATAATTTTTTTAATTTATGTGTAAAAATTTTAAACGGTAATTTTTTAAGAAGGAGGTAGTATATACTAATTAAATTAATAGTTTAATTGGGTACCCTAATATAGGCAATCCAAATGTTAACAATCATCGAACAACTAATATTTATCCATTTCATAAAGCCGCCAAATTAACACACTTGCGCAATCACTACTGTTAGTGTTTTTAGATACAGTCACACATATCTACATATATACACACGCATATATAGCCGTCTTGTAGAACATTTTGCTTTGCCCATTTTTCACGAAAGGGACCTTTTCCTCTATCGAGATCGCCGGAGAATTTGACGACTTCGATTTTTTGTTAGGGTTCCAGTGAGTTGGAGATTGGATGGCGTCGGAGGATGTGGTAGGGAAGACCAGTGAGACTGCGGTATCCACGATCGTAAATCTGGCCGAAGAAGCGAAGATAGCAAGTGAAGGTGTCAAGGCTCCGAGTCGTCTCGCGTTGCTTAGCATCTGCAAGTCTCTGGTTGCCGGTGGCGTCGCCGGCGGAGTGTGAGTTCTTTCTTTTTGATTCTCAGTTTCTATTTCTCTCAAAGACTACTTATTATGCCAAATATATGTTTGTAAAATGTATATCTGTTTGCTCTTTTGATTGATTCGATAAATTTGTTGAATGAATTATGTATTTATCCTTTTAGTGTATGTATCTGATTGCTATTTTCGTTGATTCCATTAAATTAATTTAATAGTTGTCGTTAGATTTGTTTAATTGAAACTCGCTGAAATGATGGATATTCACGTCCTTCTGACTGTATCATATACATTGATGAATGGAGAGTTGGCCTGATAATCCGTGAGAGAGATAAATAAATCAAAATAATTGATCTTTTGTTGCCTAATTCTTATCATGGTTATTGTTATAATGTTGCTTTGCCATGATTGTCGCAAAAATCTGTTTTTACTTGGCTGTGTTGTTTCTGTACTATGTTATTATAATAATTTTGAGGTGTAAATTTGTAACTGTAGCGTTTCTTAACCTTTTTCTTTTAAAATAAGTTAACTATAGGTCAATTTCATGGCAATATACAGAGATTACTATATATCTGGAGTGTGTTTAGAATAAACCGTATATTCCTTTAGTTCAGATTTTTGATAGTTAATGCACATATGTAAACATTGTATTATGCCTTTATTGAAAACATGAAAAAAAAATGGTTTAAAGGAGTTATTTACTTTTTCGTTATATATTTTGCTCCATTCTCTTGTATCGAGTTGGATCTCTGGAATCCAACTTTAGTAATAAGTGATAACTTGAAGTTTTAAATAGCGAAATACTGTAATTGATGTGCGCATAGTTTCTTGGTCACTAGGTCTGCAACTTTGTATAGAAATACTGAGCGGTACTTATTCATGGTTAAAACCTGGCCTATATTGTATCTTATGTCTCTTTAGTTGTCAACAATCTGCACGTGTATATTTTGGTTCTAGGAGGCTAAAATAACAGGAACTATATATATGGAATCTGCGAAAACTATGAATGGCCTTCAGACACTCATAGTTGCATACCTGTTATACATTGACTTGAGTGTGCACGATTTATGATACATAGTGATTTTTCTATGCTAAAATGTTGCTGTTTACTTCATGTTGCAGGTCACGCACTGCTGTTGCTCCTCTAGAACGGCTAAAGATTTTGCTCCAGGTAATTGTCTCCACTGGTTGATTTGTTATGTCATTTCAGGTTAAAACTCTGCATTTATCCAGTTTATTGAAACAATCCTTGTTAATCAATTGTTTGCTAATGAGGGATTATACTGTAATGCACAATTTTTTAGTTCAGTCTGTCTGGCGGAATGAATGAGGTGTTTTTTTTGTATTGGTCTAAACATCATTTTCAGTATCTTTTCCTTTTGTCTCAGTTGCCAAAAGAAATAGAAGATGAAAAGGATAAGATGCTTCCACCATTAAGCTTCTAAATAACATGGTTCCCAAATGAAATTGGAAAAAGTCAAGAATTCGATAGTTCTATGTATATGCTAGAAAATTATTGGAGTACTTGGAACTTGGTTATAAAATGCTTATGCTCTAAATATGGCTTCTTTCATCTGTGAAATAACTGATTCTTTATAGCACAAGTTAAATCTATCAACAAGAAGAAACAAATTTCATCTTTTTCCTTGACTGAGCATAATTTGCATCAATAGCATGTTCTAGTTACTGGAATCCAAAGTTCCAATGTCTAGTTTTGTGATTACAGCTACTCTGACATTCAATAATGTTGATATACTTGTCAATGGGATCTTTAGTGACTGGAATTTCAGTTGAGCATTTTCATATCCTCATTGGAAGCACAGTTTGTTGAGTTTTTAACTATTGTCAAATTATTCTTAGTTGCCAGCGTAATATCCCGAATATTTATGAGGCTTATAAATACGATCATATATGATTAGAGATTAAGATTATGATATAGACTAAGTGTAATGTGATCGTATGTGATTAAAGTTCGAATTATTGACCTAGTTTATGTGTTATGTGAGTAAGCATAAGTGTTGTTGTTTCGTATAAGTAAATAAATTTTTTATGGGAACAAGACGTTAAAACACTGCGCCAAAAATATTTTCGTTTTGTGACTTTTTGAATTACATCATAGCATTTATTTGGGGAAGGGAGACGTAATCTCTAATATAATTATGAAAGAAAAATTTCGTAGTTTCAGGTTAACGAACGAGTTAAGAAAACCTAGGGGTTAAAACCTAGATACGAAATCACTATTCATTAATACGAGTATAATATGAAATATTATACGAGTAGAGTACAAGAATAATATGAAATATTATATGAGTAATATACGAGAATAATATGAAAATTATACGGTAGAAATATGAAAAGTCAAAGTCAACGATTACGACTAACTAACTAGTTAGTTGTAGTAACCGAACTAGAGAAAGAAAACCTAGTTAAACTAACAAAGTAATAGTTCTAGTCTCAATCCAAGTGAAGGAAAATGGACCAATCATAAAGTAGGATGATGTAAGCAATGATGTCATGTAGGAGGATGATGTAAGCAATGTCATGTAGGATTATGATGCAAGGGATGATGTCATAAAGGACGATGATGTAAGCAATGATGTCATAGTTTTTACCCCAACTCTTGTTATCCTATAAATAGGAGGATTTGCAAGCTTAAAAACTCACCAATTCACAAGTATTTCAAGAGCGTAAGAAGCTATTATAATCTTTAGAGAGAGTTATTGATAATTGAGATAAGGAAGGATAGCAAAAAGCTTGCACTTCAAGAGATCGTACGAATTAAACAAAAATTAGCGTAAGAGACGAAATCTTGGTTGGGGAAACCACTCAGTTCACTATATTGTTAATTTGTTGAAAACTTATGTCGTGTTGTTCTTATATATATCTTGAGACATATGTATATCTGTTAGACTTGCTGAGCAATTAATTGCTCATTCTTGCAAATATTCTTTTAAATTTGCAGCTAAGGAATTATTACCAAAAGAGTTTGGCAGTAAAGGAAAGAGTAAGGAAGAAAACATTTTATTATTGTCTTCTTTTGTGCTGCAAAGTTGTAATGACTTTGGAAATGTGAATGATAGACTATTCTTCTATTCTTTGAATGTATTGTTTTTGTGTTCTTTGCATTCAAGTTAGTAGATGTAGAATACTCATAAAGACGAGTGTTAGAAGAATTGCGTAATTGATGCACTAGAATAAGTCGTGATTTATATGACTTTGGAATGTAATAGGAGATTGTAAAGTATACGATTCTGGAATAAAGAATATGTTGTATGGTTTTGAATAACCAAGTTATTATCAAGTATAATATTGGTGAATATTAAGAAGTAGAGACTGTTACAATCCAGGGAAGTATTTGATGAAACCAACAGAATTATTGATAGATTTAATAGATGAAGTTGTATCAAATTAGCGGTTTGAAGGATACCAGGATTTGGGGGCGTGACAGCCAGACTTGTGGCTTTGGTTCAAGTCATAATTCATACATTTCTTTCTTCATTATTTAAATACATTTGAGGCAGTTTCCCTACTTCATTATTTAAATACATTTGAGTCAGTTTCCCTAGTGTTTTTCACTGATCATCCCGACTTTCATGGTGAATGATCCAAAATATGTAATGGTATGATGAACTAGGTGCATTTGGATGGGATTCAGGTTATTTTCAGAGAAAGTGCATATGCATAACTATGAAGTCACTGATGCAATTCTAGTGCACCATTGTACCATCACGGCATCACCTCTACCATGAACCGTAGTCACCATATTCACTTACATAGGAAGGTGCATCCGCTGTGAACTCGTGGATTGGCCAGTTGGAAGCGAATTGAGTCAATTTCACGGATTGACCAGTTCAAAGCCACAAGTCACTAATTTTATGTGATAACCAATTTAGTCAATTTCACGGATTGTTTCAGTTTTAAGGATTTCAGTGTTTGAGCTTTATAATTGGGTGCTCAAATATGTGATACCCCCTGCAACATTCCTCCATAGAGATTCCCATTTTTCATCTATTTATGTTCATATTATATGTGCGTGTACATTGTGTAGCAGTAACATTAATATGCCAAAAAGTAGTAGATACTTTGCAAAAATGAGTTTTGGCTTGTGAGGGTAGACTTGGTTGGTAATTTGAGATTCTTTTTACTTGTTCTTATTTTTTCTCTTTCTTATATGAACTTTGGGAGATTTGAAATAATTATGTGCCAAGATTTTTACCTTAATTTGTTGTATGTCAGTTATATTCCATACAACCACCATATGATCTTTTGGGTTGATTTCATTTTTTTTAATTTTTAAACAGTACGTTTATTTGGTCTTAATGCAGGTTCAAAATCCGCATAGTATAAAATACAATGGAACAGTCCAGGGGTTGAAATATATATGGAGAACTGAGGGTTTCCGAGGATTGTTCAAAGGCAATGGCACTAACTGTGCTCGCATTGTGCCGAACTCAGCTGTCAAGTTCTTTAGCTACGAGGAAGCATCCAAGTATTTTTCTTTTCCTTCCGTGTTTCTTTTTCTTGAAATTGCGATCTCTAATTGATTTCTAGTGTTTTTGACCCTGACCATAAGAATTTTTGCCTTGCTCTGCAGCGTTAAGTTTTTAGTTTGTTTAATTTTTCTATTTTTCCGTATTATATTTGACAAGTAATACACTATTATTGATGTCTTAAATGTGACTCAGCGGTCAGCACCTCCGATCTGAGAATGGCAGAAAATGCCACTTGAGCAATAAACTTACAATACCCAAAAAAAATTAATAAATCATATTTTGATTGTTAAACAAATGAAGAAGAGAACATTCTTGAAGACTGTACAGTTTGTAGAGGGAGAAATAATCCAGAGACATTACAACTTTTGAGAAATAACTAAGGGTCCCAAAACCAAAATATTTGAATGTTTTGCTTGACAATGTTTTAACCATACAATAATTTGAAACAAACAAGTGCATGTACTGCCTTTCGAATTGGAGCAACTTGTTTTCCTATAAAACTATCATATAACATATGATTACTTTAAGGCAACATCTATATATTTTATGTTAATTCTTAGTGCAAAACATCCGCATTATATATATATATATATAGTCCGGATCCAGTCCGGACTCCCGCATTTTCTTAAAATGCGGACTATACATACCTGTTTTGTTATACGTATCCAAATCACATCCAAAACACTATATTATATAAAAATTTCAGTTCCATAAAATATTAATTTTTGTTTTTTAGTTGTTTTAAAAAAAAAGCAAAAAATAAAAAATAAAAAATAGGGTCCGGATTTTCTCCCATTCGGGATTCCGGACCTGATCACTGTTGATATATATATATATATATATATATATATATATTGAATGTAGGTATAACCAGTGGCGAAGCCACATGGGAGAGTGTGGGGTCAATTGACCCCACTAAATTTTTTATTTATTTTATAATATATGATAAATTCAGAAGAAATTTAAGTGTAATGAATAAATTGACCCCACTGAAACTTTATAAATTTTTTAATATACGGGGTCAAATTTATTTTTTTATAACTTTCTCAATTCCATATTATCTCTACTCTTTGATTTAGCATCTTCCTCTAATATTTTTAAAATAAATAATAATCTAATTTATATTATTTTTATAACATAAGAAATTTAAATATTTATTAACAAATTTGTGATTAGAAATGCGTATTAGAGGTCAATAAGGTATATATATATATATATATATAATGTTATTATTTATTATATTAACAATATTGTAACCAAATATATGTTTTACATATGCAACCGGCCAAAAAACACAAAATTATCAAAAAAAATTGGCTCGTTATACCATCGCAATATTTTGACCCCACTGAAAAACATCCTGGTTTCGCCATTGGGTATAACTTCATGTGCTCATTTGAGTTAGGATTGTTATCAGGGATACTAGAAATGCAATACTTTTCTGTTTTCCTTTTTAAAGACAAACTCTCTGTGAAGCATTACAAGTTGTACTTGCTCAATTGTATAAAGAAACAGAAAAAAGATGGTCAGTTTACTCTATTCATTGTAACCTAGTTGGAGATTTGTTACGAACCTTTTAAAGTCTATTTAACCTGTAATTTAATATTCATTAAATCCTGGCTTTCCAAGTTTCTTGCTGCTGTATCTATAAAAATTGGGCACCATACCTTTGTGTGGTTTGTTTTAGTCTTTTTGTAAGATATGATAATCTGGCTTGCAGTATCCAAAGTGTTTGATTTCCTTTCTTTCTCTCTCTAAAAGTTTTGTTAGTCTGCATGTCCTGGTCCTATAATTTGCTATATATTTTTATCTGGGAGTATGTCAGAATGGTAATTATGTATATAATCAGAAGCTTCAATTTACTATGAAAATCCATTGCAATATGATTGCCTCTACGCTTCATTGATGGGCATTTGATATGTAAGAACTTTTGAGTAGAGATTGATTCACGGCTTTTGCAATTTTATACCTCCAAATGCGTTAAATATTTTTAATCTTTAGCTCATTGTTTGACATCAAACAGGGGAATATTGTGGCTCTATCGGCAGCAACCTGAAAAAGGTTTGACCATCTTTTTCCTTCTTTTTAATTATCTTGCAAGTTGCAATCGAACTTCTTTGTTGTGCGTGCTTTTCATCATCAATATTCAGTCTAAATGTCAATGTGGGGTCACTTTCTACTCGCCCTGCTTGTTTATTCAAGTATAAGTTGCTACCAGGGGCAGAGAGGGAAGGGAGGCACAGGTACTACCCCCCTTCACAATATATATATTTTCTTCACATCATGAAACATGTGCTCCTTGCAAGTTGCAACACACGGCTCTCCCATAGTTATTATGATGTTTCCATATCAGCCCTTGACTTCGTTTTATTACTTGTTACCACCCAAAATCTTTAAGTGGGTTACTTATCAGAAAAAATTTAAGAAAATCTTTTAAGCAGTCTATTATTAGTTTTAAGCCCATTAAGTTTTTTCTTTTCTACTTCCTCCCTTTTAAACTTTCTTCCAGCTCTTTTCATATTACCCCAACCCAGTAATTTTTATTTCTCTTCGTCAGTTTCTTTTTAGTTTAGCCATTTCATTGAAAGTTCTGGGAAAGGTTATTCCTCTGATCCAAACTTAAATTTTCTTTTCATGAGCTATTTTGACACAAATTTCATTATGAACACTCCCTCTGTTCCAGAAATCCCATTGCAATATTTGCAAATATTAAGGATGCATTTTTGTTCAATATTTACCCCTGAAAATAATAATTTGTTAATTTAGTATGATGACATCATAATGACATTATGACGAGTTGGGATAATATCCCACTTAATCATGTAGAACTTGGACATGAAAAACAAACTAGAAGCGGAATATTTAGACAAATAATATCTTTCGTTATCTGAAAATATTCAAATTTGTGTACTGGCATGTTTAAAATTTAGGAATAGAATTTTCTTTTTGTCATTATGCTACAGTAGTTGTTTATTTTTCTGCTTTGTTTCAAAGGAAATCGCCAAATTATAATTCCTGGGCTTATAGTTATTGTTCCACCTTATTATCTTCCAGTGATAGTGTGTCAATACTAGTGAAAGAATTAAATGATTTAGCTGATATTTGGAGATTTTGTTCCCCCCCAGCATACTGAATACTATTCCTCGACCATGTGACTCCACTATCTTCTAGAAGCTATTAATTAACTACTACTCCCAGATTCCACTTATTTACTAGAATGACCATGACATTACCTATTCTCTTAAACATTTTTAACAGTTCTAAACAGCAATCTACATATTGTATCAAATAGATCCCTTTTTTAAAGTCTTTAAGAACGCTATCTGATTCATGCTGATTTCTAAACATATAAAAGGAACTAAATAATGTCCCGTCTCAAGAAAATAAAGAAAGAGACAAAGGAAAGATAAAATTTGATTTAAGGAACCTTAAAAAGCTCATATCCTAGCTTTCCTCTGAGGAAATAAATTAAACTTATCGATTATAAAAATTGATTTATTTATGTCAGTTGCTAAAGATACATTAAGCAATGTTCATAGGATTTCTCAATTTAATTGTCAAATTTCATGTTCTTCGACACCAGGGACAAATATTCATCTAGTGCTACTAACAGACTGGAATGAACTTGATTATTAAGTTTTGATGGAATCTGCCAATTTTTTATTTTTACTTGTCAAAAAAAAAAGGAAAAAGAAAAGAATACTGCAGAATTTATTTTTTCACCCCCTCCCAAAAAGATTTTTTTATTTTTTTTTTGTGTTAATAGTAATTATGGTAATTCATCATGTTACAAATAGATAAGCACATGCTTGGCATGGTTGTTATTCAAGATTAGGCGTGTTGTTGATTGTTGTTATGGTTATCTTTCACCGTCCTCTTGCAGAGGATGCTGAACTTACTCCTCTTTTACGCCTTGGAGCTGGAGCATGTGCTGGAATAATTGCCATGTCAGCTACCTACCCGATGGACATGGTGCATGAGGTTGGCTAACAGTCCAGGTACAGTCCACAATTTCTTATGGATATTCAGTGTAGGCATCCAGGAGGTATACCATGTAGAGTGCATGTTTGCAGTAGTTTATAGTGTAGAGTTTTACATGTCACTATTTTTTTTCATGTGCTCTATTTTGCAGACAGACAACTCTCCAAGCCAGTATAGAGGAATCGCCCATGCGCTCTCCACAGTCCTCCGTGAAGAAGGACCTCGTGCACTATATAAAGGATGGCTTCCTTCTGTCATAGGAGTTGTAAGTATAAGTTATATATTTTTGGTTAATGGCTATACCCGATTGTTGAACCTTAGTTGTCCATCTGAGTTTAAGGGTAGATGAATGGGCTAGCATACTCCAGGTTCAGTTTGAAATGTGTTTTAGTGGTAGTATCTGTGGTTACAATTTCTTTTGGTCATGTGATACATCTCTGACAAATTGCCTATCCCAGATAAGTAGGTATCTGCTTTGTTTATTCTGCCCTTAAAAGATCTTTTGAATATGTAATCTGCTCAGTAAATTAACTAAAACATCTGTTCTTCCCCTCACCCTTCCCTTAGGAATTATGTTTCCGGTATAAAAACCTCCAGTTCCTTGGGTAGAGCGAAGAACTGCCAGTGATATACTGGAGGAAGCTTGGTCCATATGGGCTGGGACTTCTAAGCAATAGCAAGGTAGCAAAAGAAGTAGCAGCAGAGGAAATCACAGTAGTTGTAGCAGAATCAAATCGATGCTCCAATACAGTTAATACATGGCTGTTTATAATTATTTTACTTGCGCCTTATGACTGGCACTATTTAAAGTTGTGTTAAATTGCAGCATCATTGTCATGCATGTGAATAACAAAAAAGCTTACTCTTTCTGCAGATACTATATATATATATATTTTTTTTGTAAATATTCCTGTAACCAATAATTCTACTGCTAATCTTTTTGGCATAATAACTGTCCATGCATGTGTTTACAACTTCGTGAGTTCACTAGTGTTTGCACTGGTGTTTTTAAGCTTATCAGGTGGGACTCAAAATAGAGGGCATAGAATGGGAGGCCAAGGGAAGTTTTATTGGATGCTAGATGTTGAGATATGATTGCATAATTTTCTCTGTTGCTTACTCCATGTTTAACCAGAAAATGAGGGAGAGCAAAATAATTTGACCTTGGGGCCAAGAAATTATGTTTGAACAGTTTCATACTTTTTTGCAATTGATTTTGATGTTAATCCTTTGAGTCAACTGTATGGCCGCTTATCCACGTTACGAGTTTTTAGTTAGTAATTACTGTACACAGATTAGTTTTAAATGACGATTTTATGCTTATGCTGTTATATGTCATGGATGTTTTAAGGAATGCACTTTCTTGTCTTGCAGTAGCATTAGTTCTGTCTTTTTTCTGTCAAGAAGCCTAAATGTGTTGATGTTGGTTTTTGTAGATACCTTATGTGGGACTCAACTTTGCTGTGTATGAATCTTTAAAAGACTGGTTGATCAAATCTAGACCATTTGGACTAGTTCAAGACACTCATTTGAGTGTAACAACAAAGCTTGCATGTGGGGCTGCTGCTGGAACTGTTGGCCAGACAGTTGCTTATCCTCTTGATGTTATCCGTAGAAGAATGCAGATGGTGGGCTGGAAAGATGCTGCTGCGGTTGTTACTGGTGAGGGGGCAAGCAAGGCATCACTTGAATACACTGGTATGATCGATGCGTTTAGGAAAACAGTTCGTCATGAAGGATTTGGAGCTTTGTACAAGGGTTTGGTCCCCAATTCAGTGAAGGTAGTTAGCATGAGTCTATATTTTAATCATCATCAGATTCTTAAATTCTGTATGTCATGCTTCAAATTTCTAAATATGGTTTCCCTAAAAAATACGTTTTGCCTTTTTAGCTAATGGTTAGCTTTTCATTTTAGATGTAAATTTCTTTATTGATCTTCATTTATTCCAACAAAAAGTTTATTTGGTTTTTGGGAATATTTTAATGTTGCCATTTATTTCTAGGTGGTCCCATCAATAGCAATTGCATTTGTGACATACGAGGTGGTCAAAGACGTTCTTGGGGTTGAGATGAGGATATCTGATTGAAACCAAGGGAAAGATCAGATTATTTTTCGTAACTAGTCAGTCGTGACAACTTTTCAAGCAGAAGGAAAGGAAAGTAAAACTTTATGGGGAAGTATTTTTTGCCGAGCTTTCAGGTTATTGAGGAGATTTAGAAACCCTTTTCTAGCCCATGTTGATATTGTGCACCATGTATACGGATCTTTTTCTATCTGCCTTGCTTTTAGCTTCAGTGATCAGTCATTCATATGCGCCAACTGCCAATAAAGTTTTATTGAGAAGTGATGCACTAGATTGCTTCTTACTAGCTATCTACAAATATTACTTGTTGCTTACCTGGTATTATTTGTATAGCTCAGTTTAGTAATGGAGATCTTAATATTGGTGTTATACTTTCCTTTTTGTCACTGTTGTTTTCCTTTATGATTTCTAATTTTATACGTCAACCATGTATGTACTCCACTTTATGGTATCTGTGTGCATGTGCCTTCCCCGCTTCCCCAATAATCTCCTGTATTTAGCTATGTACCAATCTCTGTTGGCAGTGTCCCAAAATGTTCAACCAGATTAGTATTTTATCCTTCAAAACTGAGCCCCATTTGACTTTTTTGGCATTTTATTCTTTATTCCCGTATTAGGATTTGCTTAGATACGCTGAAAATATTTTTTCTAATAAATTGTTCTTTAGCAAACATTTTTCTTATAATACTACGGAAAATTTGTAGTGTATTCTTTGCAAATTTAATTCTGCTAAAAACAGTACAAAAAAATCTAATCTTAGTCGTTATGTAAACAATGTACATCACTTATCCATTGTTACTATCATATAAGCCCGGTCCGCGAGTAAGAAGTCCGTTAGAATTTCCATAGTTCCTGATGGGAATTTTTTTATATTTTGACATGAAAACCATCGCGACATTTTTTATTATTGCTATACATCTATAGCGATAATTTTTATGTGAAAATATCAAAAAGATTAATATTTGAGAATTTTTACGAATTAGAGGGGGAAAAGGGGAAACTGGAAAGAATAATGAAAGAAATATCTTTAGCATGACACTTGGTCTAGAATAGAATATTTGAAGATTTATCCAATGGCTCGATACAAATTTTAAACTTCAATGAATTGAAAACAAACCAAACAATAGAATGACCTTAATTTCCTATACACACTAATTTGGTATGATGAAACATATAACGTTCTCTACCTGACAAAATCAACCAACCAATAAACAATACCCAATGCAAAAAAACTAAATGAACTGTTGATGTTACAAAAAATGATCAAGAGTGCCTTAAGCAGTTATCTCTGCCTTCTACCACCAGTCCTCTTTGAAAGGATTCCTTGGAGATAATCGCAACGTTCACGGTGATAGTCAATCCATATACACAACTGTCTTATGGCCTCTTTCTTCTGCTCCCCTAGAACCATAATCCCTGCATCCTTCTCATTTAAGCTTTTCCCCAGTTGTCCCAGCTTCTCATCCTTTTCATTCATCACCTTTTTCAGTTCCTCCATCTTCACTTCAAGTTGTTTAACAGCTCTCACCAGATTCTCCTTTTCATCTTCATTCTTTTGCAACTTTATCATCACTTCTTCAACCTTTTCTCTTAACAGTGATTCCTGTTCTCTCTCATGTTTCAGTTCTTCGACTAGATTGGAGACCTCTTTCTTTAGCTTTTCTACCTCGTCATTTTTATCCTTGGCCCAACTCTTTGCAACCTGAAGCTCATTCAAGATTTCATAAACACAGGTCTCGATGTGCCCATAGTCTTCCTCAAACTTCATGGTGAGCGTATCCAGTCCAGTAAAGGTCTCATTTACCTTCTCTGCAATTTCTGCTTTTATCCTGAATTGAGCTTCTTTGTAGGTAGTAATTTCTTCACACAATGTAGTAATCCTTTCATGGAGCAACTTATTGTATTTCTGGTACTTTTCTTCTTTGACAGTGTGATCATCTTCCTTCTCACTTAATAACTGTTCTGTAATCCGGAGTTTCTGATTTGACAGGCGGAGCTTAACCTCGATATTCCTGACATTCTCTATCAAAGTGGTGACTTCATCGCCTTTTATCTCCAGTTCTCGTTGCAGATCTTCAATGGTTTCTTCCAGTTCATCAAATGTTCGATCTTTTGATTCGATACTCTTGTGGAACTCTTCTGTCATTTCTTCTATCTTCCTCTCTGCAGCTTGGAGATTCTCCTTGCATTCTTCAAAGCAAACTTCAAGTTGTTTGTGCGCTTCAGTCAATTTGTTGAAAGCATTCTCCTGTTCTTTCAACAATTTCTCCTGCTCTGTGATCTTACTTGCCAATTTAGTGTTCTGCTTTTCAACTTCGGTCAGGCTTTCTGCAGACTCTTGTTTACCTTTTTCAGTCAGTAACTCCAATTCCCTTTTCTCAGCATGCAAGGAATCCAGCTCTTGTTGCAAATTGTTGATTTGAACTGTTAAGGCACCAATTTGAGCTGATGCTTCATTTGTTGCCTCCTCAAGTTTCTTTTGGAGAGCAAATAACTGGTCCTCTCTCTCTATTGATATTTTCTCCAATTCAGAAATTCTATCCTGCAGATCCTCCTTTTCCTTTCTTAACTGATCACTCTCATGTTTTTTGTCTCCTATTTGCTCTTCCAGTTCTCTTTTCTGTGTGCGCAAGGAGCCCACCTCTAGTTCCATATCCTTGAGCTGTGCCGTTAAACTTTCCTTCTCTTCTAGCATTCTCTGCTCATCCACACTTTTGCTTGCTAAATCTTCTTTCAGATATTCTATCACAATAAGGTGTTCTGAAATTTCTCCAGCCTTCCTCACAAGCTGGAATTCTAATTCAGTTTTTTGAGAACTCAAAGAATTTATCTTCTCTTGCAGGTTGCCAACCTGCAATGTCACTGCCAAAATTTGAGAGGATGCTTCTTTCTCTCCAGCTTCAGATTTCATTGATACAGAAGAGAGTTCATTCTCCTTTTCAATTAATGACTGTTCTAATTCAAAATTTCTATTTTGCAGCCTATCCTTTTCCTCTTGCAACTGAACACTCTCATTGATTTTACTTCTTAGCTGCTCTTCCAGTTCTCTTTTCTGTGTGCGCAATGAGCCCACCTCTAGTTCCATATCCTTGAGCTGTGCCGTTAAACTTTCCTTCTCTTCTAGCATTCTCTGCTCGTCCACACTTTTGCTTGCTAAATCTTCTTTCAGATTTTCTATCACAATAAGGTGTTCTGAAATTTCTCCAGCCTTCCTCACAAGCTGGAATTCTAATTCAGTTTTTTGAGCACTCAAAGAATATATCTTCTCCTGCAGGTTGCCAACCTGCAATGTCACTGCCAAAATTTGAGAGGATGCTTCATTGCTTTTACTTCTTAGCTGATGTTCCAATACACCTTTCAGGTTACGTAGTGAGTCTAGCTCCATTTTCAGGTCTTTCACCAGTATAACGTATCCCTCCTTGTCTTCCTGTAGTTTAAGTTGATCAGCAGTTTTGTTTGACAGCTCCTCTTTCAGAGATTCTATCTGAATCAGGTATTCTGAAATCTCTAGAGTCCTTTTCTCCAGCTGCATTTCAGATTCAATTTTCTGGCTCTGTAGGGACTCCAGTTCATGTTGCTTTTCATTGACCTGATCCATCAAGCCCTGGATTTGAGCCAATGCTTCATTGCTTTTCTGTACAACTAGTTCTTCCAATTCACCTTTCTGAGTGTGTAAAGATTCCTCCTTGAGTTGCAGATTGTTGACATCTGCTGTTAGTCGCTCAACTTGAGATAACAAATCCTTCTCTCTATCCTCAAGTTTCATCAAGAGGGCAGAGAGTTCATCATCTTTTTGCTTTTCCATCTCATTTTTTTGTGAGTGCAATGAATCCAGCTCCAGTTCCAATCCTGTTATTCGAGCTGTTGCTTCACTCTTGTGGGATTCATGCATCTCCTCGTGTGTCAAAAAATCCCTCTCTCTGTCATCCAAGTTCTCCCTTAATTGGCTAGATTCGGTGACTAGTTCTTGGATTTTGTCCTGTGCCCGCTTAATATCACCTAATAGCATGAATCTTTCTGCTGTCAGACGCTCTAACTGAGATGATGCATCTTTCTCTCTGTACTCAAGTTTCAACAAAAGACCTGAGAGTTCATCTTTTTGCTTTTCCATCTTATTCTTTTGTGAGTGCAATGAATCCAGCTCCAGTTCCAATCCTGTTATTCGAGCTGTTGCTTCATTCTTGTAGGATTCATGCATCTCCTTGTGTTTCAAAAAATCCCTCTCTCTGTCATCCAATTTCTCCCTTAATTGGCTAGATTCAGTGACTAGATCTTGGATTTTGTCCTGTGCCAGCTTAATATCATCTAAGAGCATGAATCTTTCTGCTGTCAGACGTTCTAACTGAGATGATGCATCTTTCTCTCTGTCCTCAAGTTTCAACAAAAGAGCGGAGAGTTCATCATCTTTTTGCTTTTCCATTTCACTTTTGTGTGAGTGCAATGAATTCAGCTCGAGTTCCAAATCCCTCATTCGGGCTGTTGCTTCACTCTTGTGGGCTTCATGCATTTCCTTGTGTGCCAAAAGCTCCCTCTCTCTGTCATCAAATTTCTCCACCAACTGGCTAGATTCAGTGATGAGTTCTTGGATTTTTTTATGTCCCAGCTTAATCTCTTCTGAGAGCTCCAAAACTTTTGAGGATAGTGAATTATTCTCTTCTTCGGCAGCTTTCTGTGCCTGGCTTAGCTTTCCTACCTCCCCTTCTGCAGATTCTAGTTTATCCTTCATTGTAGAAAGTTCCCCCTTAACAGCATTAAGTTCTAGCTGTAGCACTTCTTTCTCATCTTTTAACTGAGCAGCAGTTGCTCTTAAATCATCTTTAATTTTATTTCCCTCTTCAATAGTATTCGCTGCTGCATCGTTCTCCAAGATTAAAGTGCTCATTTTGCTATTAACATCTTCCAGCTTCTGGTTCAATTCAGCTTCTATCTCGGTGGCACTTTGCAGCTTCACATTCATTTCACTATTAGCAACCAAAGTATCAGAATTCTCATCTTTCAACCTTGCAGCTTCAACAGTCAATTTTTTTTTTATTTCCTCTGATTCTTGTACTTTCAGAGAAGCAGCCTGATATTCTAAATTTAATGCTTCCTTTTCTTCAGTTACAACATTCAGCTTGCTCTTCAAGTCAGCTATCTCTAGATTTGCGGTTTCAAGTTCATGTTTAATTCCATCTGCCTCTTTACCATTTTTACTGCTCTTTACTCTTGGAGAATAATCTGAATCTGAGCTGGATGGAGAAGAAGAGTCCTTTCTTTTACCATGAACTTTTTGCCTCAGCTCTGCTGTAAGGTGATCATAGCGATCATAGAGTGACTGGTAATGCTTGTGAAAATCCTCAATCAATTCAACAAGTGGCTCCTTGTTTGAGTTTTCTTCTGTGATTTCATCTCCATTTTCATCTTTGATTAGCTTCAAGATCTTCTGAACTTTGTCTTCGATCTCTGCAGTTAACAGGCAAATTTGAATGTAAGAAGTATTTCTGCTAAAGTTTCTAGGGTATAACAACAGTGTGAGATGTAAGAATGTAATTAGTGCTCAGTTAGCAAAATTCTCCTGCTGATGAGCAACAAAAGATGTACAAAAAGGGTGCCAAAAGAAGGATTTCAGTTCATTAATTAGTATATACTATAAAAAAAACTTGAAAATCTACCATACCAAACTAATATCTTCTTAATTTACTTTAACACGGACGCTTTTTCAGGCCTACCACTGCCTACTACGGTGAGATCCCATGCTTAAAAACCGGACCAAATCAGTTTCAGGGCATTTTTCTTATATTTAGTTTTCAAGTTACTTTACCCAAAAAAATAAAAATAGAGCTTGCATGAAAAACTAACACAATTTAACGTACAGGATACAGCGCTAGTTCAAATTAAATGAAAACTATGAAATGTTTTTGTGGTAATAATCGAAACATAGGATCTTCTGTGTCAG
The DNA here is from genome assembly GCA_020205615.1 of Panax quinquefolius. Lineage (NCBI taxonomy): Eukaryota > Viridiplantae > Streptophyta > Magnoliopsida > Apiales > Araliaceae > Panax > Panax quinquefolius. The sequence goes on from CM035152.1 coordinate 2,153,538, forward strand.
AGAAGTACATACCTATCTTAGTTCCTTTCAGCTCCTCATCTGTTTCAGGATCAATGTGACTGCTAAAAATGGACTTTATTGATTCTCGCCAGCGATGCTTTGTCATCTTGTTGCTGGAGTTCTGGCGATTTTCTCAATTGTGAATCAGAATAGGGCAGTATTCATCCCAAGTACTAATCACAGATCGAAAAATGCAGCCTCAACCTTGATTACTATGGACCTTAACTCTGCTACATAGATTGAAAAGACATACTTTTAAAACTAAATGGACAGAAAGAAGCCTCTTTATATATATATATATATATATATATATATATATATACACACACACACACACACACACACACACATTGCATTTAGAAAATCTATTATAAAGCTGAAATAAGTGTAACGCATAGTTTACAACGGCTAGTTTTTGAATTTCAAACAGATTGTGAGTATCCGCTACACTTGTTTTCTACTATCCATTATACTTGGAAAAAAAGGAAGATAAAACGTAGTATAAGATCAATTAAGATTTTTAAACTTGAAATAAAGGGAGAAAATAGTATTTCATAATTTTTCGCTGCATCAGAAACCAAGACACATGCTACAACATTTAATACTTTCTGTGTAATAAAGTGGGTCTTTTTTAGCATGTTCAAGTTTATCAAAGTAAACTTCAACATATATTCTTTATTTTAAACAATAAATTAAGACCTGAATTTATGTTTGAAAAAGAAAATATCAAAGAAAATGAGAACCAGTCCTCACCAAACCTTAACACGAGTTGAGAATAAAAATAACTCTCCTTTTGGAACGAACCGAAGGGGTATGTAAGCTTAACAAAATAAATAAAAGTACATATTAGATTTTCCTTGATGTAAAACATGCACTTTGAAAAGAAAGCAAAAATATATCACATGAAAGCATATCATTTAGTGAAAATTGTTGCTACTTAATTTAGGTTTGGTCCACCAACATGGTGGACCATTTCTGAGTGGATCATAAACACATGATTTTGATAAGAAACAGCTTTGAAGGACATTCTATCAGTATATTTCAAAAAATGAAAGACATTTTAATATTCTAGCAATAAAATTCTTACCTGTAGCTCCCTAACTCAGAATCACTTTAAATTTAACATGGAGCCAGTGATCTGTTCTTTTTGTAAGGATCTATTATATGAGTAAATATTTCATTACTAGTCATAACATCATTCTTATTATGTCTATCTCTCTCGTCACTCATTATAAGATGAGATAAACCCATGGTGGCAACGAAAGATGTTATCACCACTGCAACAAATATTCACTCCATACTGTTTTCATAATTTCAAGGGTTAAGTTCAGATGACCACCTGGGGTTTGACCGGTTTCCCACTTAACCACCTGTAGTACGTAAACCTACATTTAAACACCTGACTTTTTGAGTTAAAGTGAAAAAATGCTTTCTGTCATAACTCTGTTACTTAAATTGGATAAAGACTTAATTACCCTTCTTATATATAAACGACAGATGAGAGAAGATGTCAGGGAAGAACATAAAGGGAGAAATAATTGGTAAAGAAAGTTTTATTTGATAATTCAAAGAGAATAAATTTGCAAGATGAGGGGGAGGATAAAATCAGAAACGAATCCATGCTCAGTATTCCTATTCAACGCACCATCCACAGAACTCAAGCAATTGACACTTAAAAAATAAGAGCATCTCCATAGAATCACACAGATAGTATTTCAATATTGAATCTCATAAAAAAAAAATTTAACTTCACTTGATCACATTACCACCGACTCCATCTGCAACCTTAGCAAAACTGCAATGTATTTACCATATACTGATTTACAACTTTTGCATTGTATCTACCTGAAGCTTATGTAAAGCATGAGGAAATGCAACGACGAATGATCCTACCAAAAAAACAGAGCATGTATATATAGAAACTCTTGAACGCACATCAATTAGACCATTTTGGACCCACTTCATCATTGCATACATTCATCAATGAGACATTGCATTCACCTACGAACAATAGCTACTCAAGCGTCTCAACCCTCTTCCATTACCCAAACCACCACCGCCATTCATTCATTTACTCGATTCCTCCGCCTTGAAGCTTATCATTCAATTTCCACCCTATATGAGAAAGGATTTTGAAGCATAAAACATCACTGGAACGAAGCATTACTCCATGAATGCTAACAAAATCCTTACGAATGTCCATCATCTCATTACTTAATTCACTCTCTGTTGTAAAGACTCCATCCTTGCGGCCCTTTTCCTTCACTCGCTCAATTCTTTCCTTCAATTCCTGTTGAAGTTGCAGTTAAAAATCTATATCAAGACACAATGAATAACTGTGAGGTTGTCAAGCTTCAATTAAAGGAGGCATCAATTGATTAAAAGAGACATTAATCTTCATGACCAACATCACTTAATTTTTGAACAAAAATACAACCATAAGAGGAAAAAATGAAATACCCATATTGAAAATGGGTATTTCAAGGGATTTGGAGAAGTGAAGCGGAAGATCAAAGGTCGATAATTTTGGAGAATATGAAATACCCTTTCAAAGTGAAGAAAACGGATGAAATACCCTTTCAAAGTGAAGTAGAAGATCAAAGGTCAATATTTTTGAGAATATTGATGTTCTTACGGCCGTGAGCACAAAGTTGAAATAGCAAGAGAGGTGATTAGTCCGGAAGAAAAAAAAAACCTTGGGAGATACATCATCTCATCGAACCATCATCTTACAAGTGCGCTTTTACGAAAAGAAAGGCAATTCTTGAGAATCAACTAGTTGAGATCACGGAACAACCTTCAGTTGGTATTACTGAACTAAAGGAGGCTTTATCTGGTTTGATAAAGCTTGGAAAAGGTTCATTGGCTCATCAACTACTGCTGAAATCATATGGGTCTCGCCTTCAAAGAAGTGTTGAGGCATTTCTTCCAGTCGATCAAATGGGAATTTGGGAAACTCATCAAAATAATAATTTTGGGGAAAAGGGTTTTCAAGAAAAGTATCAACATTAGTGTAGAAATCATTTACCCCATTAGTGTAGAAATCATTTACCCCATTCTCTCCTATCTCGATCCCAGCGAGCCGACCCACGACAAGCTTAAGCTTAAGTGTAGAAATCCGGCCGATACGAAACTCGGACTCGACGGACCCAAACTGATCTCCAAATGGGTTTTGTTCAATCTTCATCCATTACTAACCCTAGAAAATTCGTGCACAGCTTCTTTGGTGGATTTGAAATGGGGAAGAACCCTAGAAAATTGGGAATCCTACTACGATTTGGAGATAGATTGAGAAGAAAAAGAAGGGATGATGATGGGATGAAGCAATTTGGGTTTCAATGATGAAGAAGAGAGGAGACCGAAGAGAACGAGGAAGATAACGAGGAAGAAAAGGGTATTTTAGACATTTACTACCTTTTTTTGGATCGTTATAACCCTTCTCACGCGTTTTTGGCGTCTGACATGCACGCACGGTTAATTTAGACGGAAAAGGTAACGATTTCACTTTAACTCAAAAAGTCAGGTGTTTAAATGTAGGTTTACGTACTACAGGTGGTTAAGTGGGAAACCGGTCAAACCCCAGGTGGTCATCTGAACTTAACCCTAATTTCAAAGCTGAAAAGGAAGACATTTATTAATTAAATTTTTAAGCTCAACAAACTCGGAATTATATAAAACTGAATAATTGTGTTTGTCTTTCAACAAAGGATGAATTTGATTCAATATTACACATAAATATCTTACCAGCACCAGGAAATGAAAACACGGAGGTTGATATATCATTTATAATTTGAATTAAGGACTTCTAATTGGATTCATTTAAGCTTCAAGGAGAGAGAGATTTGCTAATGATTATAAATATACAGCTTCAACATAGTCTGAATTGGTCAAAAACCTCGAAAACAAAGAACAAACCAAACAAATGAGCAATATAGATATTAAATCTGAGATAATTTTTTAAAAATTTGATCTAATCGATTCAAACTCCTATAAATTTGACAAAAAGGAATTTGATTCAATCATAAACATAAGAAGGCATCAAACAAACGAAGACTGATAAATCGTTCAATTCAATCAAATCCAAACTTTAGAAAATGTGCTTACAGCTTCATGAAGTCAAAAAACCTCCTCAAAATTCAACGTTTTAAACAGAAATCCTTAACAGTAATTCAACTACAGCTGAACATAACTGGAGCTAATATAGTATAACAAATCAAACTGAGATTATACTAATGCAAATAATTTCAGAATCAACAAAGAGCAACAACAAAAGTATAAATCAACGAATTACCTGATGATCCGAGCTCGAAGGAATAATCCAAAAATCTCAAAATTGAGGTGTGAACATGAACAGAAAGAGGAAAGAGAATCAGCAGAGTAATAACAAATCAAATAATGAGTTGTTAACAAGTATCTAAAAAGGATATATACTTATATTACTAGTAGTTTTGTCTGGTTTAGAGCGCTCAAAGCGACTTGTACCGCATTTCTAGCTTTTCATTCCTAGGCTCCTACTGAAGATGGAATCTTTGGAGCTTCTTATGTTTATTAATCCCCTCAGATTTTTCTATTTATTACAGAAATACCTTTCATACGTTTCTTCTATTTCTATTACAAGCTTAATAAATAAGTTTTAAATATAATACTATATTTGAACGGCATGTAATTTAAGTTTATCTTCTTTTTTTTTAATTTTTGTTTAATTCTTAGTAATAAAAGATACATTCTATCTTTAGTAGTAAATGTGTACCAAAATTTTGGGAAAGACTCGGAAAATTAGCAGAGATCTTTCTAATTTTATCTATTTATATTTTGACTTCTATTACTAATGGAAGATAAAAATAAAAATAAGTGAAATGATAAAGTACTCATGATCAATTATTAAAAAACTCATTTTTAAATCATTAAATCAGTTTTTGAGAATATTAAAATTTAATTAAGAATATATAATTAATAAAAAAAATATTGGACTATCATATTTAAATACTTTGATAGTTGTCTTGTTATATTTTAGTAGGACATCGGTAAAGATAGATAGTATAGACAGACAGATAGCTATGTGGTACGGTAAACTTGAACTGTAAATAGTAAGTCTGTTATCACACAAAATCGTTTAAATACATCCATTGTGAGACCCCAGATTTTATTAATAAAGATTTAAATTTTGTCGAAATAATTTTTTAATATTATGGTGTGAATTTGAGATAATATTATAGTTGTGGGTAGTATTTATAAATTTTGTAAAGTATGCAGTGGTTATATTATATTCGATTGGTGAGGAATATTAGGTTTAGCGAGGAATATTCGATACAACCAATTTCAATCATTGGTGGACCCCACAATGTAATTATTATCGGATTGAAAGCGACAAAAATATTTTATTAAAATAACGGCGGAAGTTTTCTGGTAGCATTCTTGTTGAAGCTACTACTTAGAAAAAAATGCGATGTCGTGTGGTTGCGTAATAATAGCGGTATTGATTATTGATCTTTATGTGAGAAGTGTTTCGGTTTGATTGATTCCATTATCGATTAATAATATGAATTATTATAAGCGATAATGACGTTTTATTTTATTCGTATTATTAACGTAATAAAAGCGAAACATCTTTTATATAAAATAGAATATTTTATTAAAGTTATTCATAAATAGAATATATTATATTTTATTATGCGTAGTGTTGCGTAGTGTTTTGCGTAGTATTGCGTAGTGTTTCAGCGTAGTAAAATGTTTTTATAAAAAGAATATATTATATTTTATTTAAAGATTTTCTTTAAATATGGATCGTCGATTAAAGTAAATCAATCCGGGATAGTTAAATGGATTAATTCTTATCGATTCCATTTTCCTATAAATGAAGTTTCATTCCTTCATTATTTTCTTACGAATTCATTGAAGCTACAGAGAGAAATTATAGAGAGTGTATAGAGAGAAAATATAAGAAGAAGAGATTCGCTACTTCACTACTTCTATATTCGATTCTTTTTATGGTAAGGGGTGTTATTCTTTTTCTTCAAGAAACTTACATTATTCCATTCACTATTATTCATTGGAATAACTTGTAAAAGTGGCATCCCTATACATAACCTGTAAAGACCTCAAATTTTTTTTAAATAAAAGAATTTCTTTATTTATTATTTTGAAATAGTAAGGGTTGATTTGATTAATGTGGATAGTTAAGGGTTAAATACTGCAAATATTTCAAAATAAGCAAGTGGTTATAAAATATTCATTGTTGTGGGGAATATTCGTTTGGTCGTGGAATATTAAATTTTATTCGGGGAATATTAAATGCAGCGAAGCTGTAGTCGTGTGTGGCCCCATAACTTGAGCGATTGGATGAGGAAAAGCATGAATATAAGTTGGTTAAAAATACTTGGCGTAGTTATTCAATTAAGATTGTTGGAATCCCGGTGGTTAAAATACTGATGTCTGGCGTGCACAAGCGAAGAAGAGCGGTATTATTGCGATGATTGTTGAATTATTGATCCTTACGTAAGATGGCAAGACTCTTTCGATAATTTTCACGATGAATTCTTTATTCGATATTTTATTTTATTGATTGATAATCTGCTGCGTTGATATTTTATATTATTGTTGTTGATAATTGTCAACTGCTTATGATATTTCCCATTATCGGATCAATAATTCATATTATTTGAATAATATTATTAGATAACATTATTGGCGATGTATACAGAAAGTTACATACGGGAGAGGTTTGGTCACCTAATCAATTGCGGCCAAGAAGGAGAGATCCTTATTGGAAGCCTCTTTCCAGGAGCAGTGCAGTTATCATAATTGTGATTACGTAATATTATTTGTGAATAATTAATTATTGATTCATATGATAAAGAGATATTTATTTTATGTGGATATAAATGATGGATTTATTTATGTGGTTATAAATGAAGAAATTATTGTTGAGGTGTTTTATCGATATTTTCTGGGATTGGAGGTATTAAAAATTAAATCAGGGGTTTTGAGATATATTGCGGGGGTTATAATTTTTAATCCGACCGTTGGATGGTGGTAATTTTTGGGTATGTTATACATACATAAAGTTGAGTATATGTCCACAAATTTTGAGCCGATTAAAAATCTTGCGAATGATTTGTTATGAATTTTAAGAGTGTATCGATTCGGAAATTAGGGTTATAATTGATTTTGGTGGAAAATTCTAGAATTGAGTGGGCCCCACTTGTGGTTGGTGAAGAAATGTCTTTGAATTTTATTTCAAATGTGGTGGGTGGCAATAGTAGCGAGTAAAAGCCATCGTGATGTGGCAGAAGTCAAGTCCGCTTGGTGTAATTAACATTTTCCTATAAATAGAGGCCAAGTTAAATTGAAAATCACACCGTAAACAAAGTTTTCTCTTCTCTCTCTATATTATTGGCGTATTTTGTGAGTATTTAGATACTTTGAGAGTTCTTTATTCAAGACAAGTTTCATTCAAGATCACTTCCCACCTTTCCTTCCAAGTCTTGATTCTTTCGAGGTAAGGGATATTATTTTTTTCGTAATGATATTATTTCTTGATATCATTATCTTTGAAATGTTGATCCAAGTTTTATCAAATTTGGAACTTTTTTCATATCGGGGTTACTATTCATGAGTTCTTATTCATGAGTTACTATTCACGAGTTCTTATTCATGAGTTTCTTATTCACGAGTTCTTATTCACGAGTCTTATTAAGTGAAGCGTGAAAATGTTTTTTTGTGGAATTTCTATCTTTTGGTGTCTGATTCTTATTCACGATATCTTGACTTTATTCACGATATCTGACCTTATTCACGATATCTGGCCTTTATTCAATAGAAAAATAAAATTTCTTCTTTTCGTCCAAAAATATCTATTACGGATACTAGCTTTGATTGTATCCATTATTTTGATCATTCTTGAATTTTACACCACTATGATTATTTTTGAGGTATTGTTGGACATGGATAAAATAAAGTACGAATCATTAATCCTTAATCCTTGTCATTTTGTTTCCTTTGGATTCGTTCTTTTAAAAATATTTTTCATCATCCTCGGTCTTAAATGATGATATTATTGAATATCTTTGGCCCGTAGTGCAAAGATGAATGATTTCTGAAGAATATCTTTGGCTGTGGTCTGCGAAGATGAGCAGTGTTTAAATGAACATACTAATTAATGATGAATATCTTTGGCTGTAGTGCAAAGATGAGCAGTGTTGAGATGAAACACGACCGAGGTGATGAATATCTTTGGCTGTAGGCAAAGATGAATATTTGATTTGAGATGAATATTGATTGATGTTCTGAGGATAAAATATTGATGATGGTATCGTTAAATTCATAGATTATAGTAGATTTCATTCTCTACGTAACTCTTACATGAATTATTATTTCATTGCGAATATTGATCGAAACTTGTTGTCATTGTATTCTATCGATTTTTCCTGTTGGAGACTCTGGATAATTTGTTGTATATTATCTTAGTCATAATATATTCTTTCTTGAGCTAGTTGAGCTCACCTTTTCCTTTTTGTTCCATTCTTCTCGGGAGGCGAGAATATAAGCGATACTGAGTTGGGGTATGGAATGAAGGTTTTAGAAAGGATTGTTTAGTAGTCCTCACCATTTTTGTAAAATAATGTATCAATAAATGTGATGAAGATTTATTTGAGTATAAATATTATGCAGAAGATAATATTTGTATTTAAACTCATAGTTTCTTGTTGTAATAATAAAGTTGTAGTTGTTTACGTACCGTGTATTGACAACTCGGAATGGGTGATGTATACCTATTTTGGGGGCCATGCGGTTGGTATCGATTTATAAGTAAAGAGCCCCGAGCCTCTCATTTGGTGACTTCTGTTGATGGGGAATGCAAAGAAGCGGACTCTCCGTGGGGACGCTGATCATTGCCTTGTGTGCCGATAGGTATCGATGTGAGTCTTGACCTGAGTTGGTGTCAGAGTCACGGTTAGTGTATCAGATCTTAGGGATATGATCTCTGGCGGAGATCGGGGAATAGAACTAGGAGGGAGAGCGAGTAAATCCTTCATTAGTGTGTCCTACCTAAGCTTATTTGTTGGTTGGTCATAATATAGGGTATTATGTGATTTGTTAATTTATTTAATTAACCCTTATTTTATGATAGTTTTAAGAAATGGGCTTCTTTGAAGCGTTAACAATGGAGTGAATGAGATCGTGGAGACACCTCTAATCGCCAAACGAGGATAATGTGATGTCGGTGAAGAAGGAATTAGAGATATCCATGTGGTGAGTGAAGAATTTATAGTTGCACAAGAGATAGTCGAGAGTAACGGTGAGAGTGAGGAAGAAGAAGAAGAAGAGGTACGAAGAGAGTTTATTAGAGGTATTTTATGATCAAAATGTAGAATTGCAAAATCGTATTCATGAGTTAGAAGAAGAAATTTGAAGAATTGCGAGGCGATCGTGGAGCAAAAGGATGCAACGATTCAAGCTTGTGTTACCGACACGTGATCTTGAGAATGAAGCACTCTTTGGCGGAGTATAAGATGATAAGTTGGAATCGGTGAAAGAAGAAATAATCGAGCGAGTGAGAATGAGTGATGCGTATGGTAAAAGCCGCAGCGAAGCGTTGATATTATGGAAAGAGATGTCCAATCTAAAAGAGAGATTTAACGATGACGGAAGGCGTCGGCTGACGATCAAGACCATCAACAAATTCTAGGGGAAGAGAACGATCGCCGGTTAGATGCTCTGAGATGTGGAGAGGAGGGACATATAAGGTCAAACTGTTCAAAGCCTTCCAAGGTATGTTTTAGTTGTGGAAAAGATGGTCACATAGCTCGATTTTGTCTATAAGCGAAATCAAGTCCGGTTGGGACGTTGGCACACGAAAGCGGATCTGAGAAAAGTCAAAGTCAGCGATTCACGGAAGAAAGCGTTTGTCGTGGACGGTCAAAATGCGAGAACTCGAGCGAAGTTAGCGCAGGTTAGTTAATTATAAATTCTTGCGAAGTTTATACCTTACTAGAACTGGGTTCTACCCATTCTTTTATCTCTCTTGCTTGCGCTCAACGTTTGAACTTGACTACGGAGAAATTAGACTTTTGACTATTTATGGAGAATCAGTTAGGAGAAACTTTCATTACATCTGTTGTTTAGAAATCTTGCTTGATTCAAGTTGGCCTTTATCACATTACACATTAACCTTATTTCTATAGAGATATTTGCTTTTGATGTGATTTTAAGGTTAGCTTACTCATCATCATGCCAAAATTGATTACTTTTCGTAAGGTTGTTAGTTTTCATATTCTAAGCAACTGTTATTGAATTCAAACAATCAAACCATTGTAATCAAACATTTTCATATCAAGCCATGAAGTCATTCGTTTATTACGGATGTCAAGTTTTCTTAGTCCGTGTTATGGATTTGAATAAAGACACGTCGGATATGAATAATATTCTTGTTGTTATTGATTTTTCTCGACGTATTTTACGAAGAATTTCTTGGCTTACTCCCCGAAGCGATATTAAATTTTGTATCGACTTTGAACCCAGACAAAACTCATTTCTAAAATCTCATATCGAATGGCTCTATTGAACTTCGAGGAGTTAAAATTCAACTAAAAATTTGGTACTGAGCCTTTATCTTGTGACTTCCTTTGTGGAATTCACTAAGCGAACTCTCTGTAGGGGCGTCATATTAGATGCGATAAAAGCGATAGGTGTCATTGTGACGTCTTTATCAATATTGGGATATGAGTCACGATTAGGAGCAACAGAAGTCGGTGGTCAAGTGCGTAGCTTTTGGGCTTTGGTTATTATCGGAGATTCGTGGAAGGTTTTCTCGAATCATTTACTCCATTAACTTCAGTAACTTCGGAAGGATACAAAATTCGTTTGGAAGCGAAGAATGCGAGAAAAGTTTCCAAGAGCTTAAGAGGAGACTTATTTGGCTTTTTGTTCTAACAATACCATCGATTCGGATGGATTTGTTATCTCAATGATGCTTGAGCAAAGGGTTAGGATGTGTTCTCATGCGGCGTGGGAAAGTCATAGCCTATATGCCTCGCATGACAACTTAAAGAGTATGAGAGGAATTATCCTACTCATGATCTAGAGTTAGCGCCGATCGTTTTCGCTTGTTAAAGATATGGGGCACTATCTATATGGGGAGAAAGTGGAGATATATTTAGACCATAAAAGCCTTAAATATTTCTTCACTCAAAAAGAACTCAACATCTGGCAATGACGTTGGCTCGAACTATTGAAGACTACGACCACACTATTGATACCATCACGGAAAAGTGAGCGTGGTGGCGACGCGTTGAGTAGAAGATCATATCGCGGAACGAGTGCGATGATGTCAAGTATACGATAGAAGCCAACTTTAATAGAAAAAGTTAAGGTTGCTTTCGAGCCCCCAGGCCGGAGCTTATGCGTATGAAGAAGAAAGTACAAGAAGGAGCTATTAGGGCGAGAATTGATGAAGAAGGAATACTTGAGTCCACTCTAGACTTTGTGTTCTAACGACTACGATTTGAAGTACAAGATTATGATGGAGGCACACAATACACCATTTGCGATCCATCACGGAAGTACTTAAAATGTATCGTGATCTTGACATACATTTTGGTGGAACAATATGAAGAGAGAGATTGCAAAGTTTATCTCAATGTGTTTAACTTGTCAGCGTGTAAAGGCGAGCATCTAGTACCTAAAGGGTCCGTTGCAACCAAATAGGTATACATCACCTATTACGAGTTGTCGATACATAGATGCGAAACAACTACAACTTTATTATTACAGATGATAAAGCTGTGAGTTTGAATACAAATATTATCTTAGAGCAATATCTATACTCAAATAAATCCTCATCACATTTATTGATACATTTATTTTTACAAAAATGGTGAGGACTACTAACAATCCTTTCTAAAACCTTCATTCCATACCCAGGCTCGTACTTCATTATATTCTAGCCTCACGAGAAAAATGGAACAAAAAGGAAAAGGGTGAGCTCACTAGCTCGATAAAGAATATTATGACTAAGATAATATCTGACAAATTATCGTTAGTCTTGACGAGGGAAAAATCTAATAGAATCTGATAGGCAACAAACTTTAAATCAATATTAGCATGGTGAAATAATAATTCATTAGAAGAGTTAAGTAGAGAATGCAAACTACTATCTTACATGTATGAATTTAAAAGTTCATCGTCTATCTTTTATCCTGTAACATCAATCGATATACATACGGAATCAAATATTCATCTTTGCACTTCTGGGCGAAGATATTCATCGATTAGTCGTATTCATTTAAACACTGTTCATCTTTTTACTCTGGGCCCGAAGATATTCTTGAAATCATTCATCTTTGCACTCTGGGCGAAAGATATTCTTAGAAATCATTCATCTTTTTACTGCTTCTGGGCGAAGATATTCCATAATATCATCATTTAAGGCGAGGATGATGAAAAATATTTTTAAAAAAGCGAATCGGTGAAACAAAATGTGAGGATTAAGGATTAAGGATTAGTACTTGGTTTTATCACGTCAAAAATACCTCAAAAAATAATAGTAGTGGTGTAAAATTGAGAATGATCAAAACATGGATCTGATCGAGCTAGTATCGAATAGATATTTTGATGAAAAAGAAAAATTTTATTTTTAAATTGAATAGTCTTAGTAGTATCGTGAATAGTCTTAGTATCGTGAATAGTCTTAGTATATCGTGAATAGTAACTCAGACACAAAGATAGAAATTCCACAAAAACATCTTGACTTCATGAATAGTACTCGTGAATAGTAACTTCGTGAATAGTAACTAGTAATGAATAGTAACTTCGTGAATAGTAACTCATGAATAGTAACCCATGAATAGTAACCCAGAGCATGAAAAAGTTCAAATTTGATAAAAACTTGGATCGACATTTCGATTATAATGATATTGAAGAAATAATATCATTCTGAAAAAAAAATAATATCCACTTACCTCGAAGAGCGTAGTACTTACATTTGGAATCTAGGGTATAGTCTTTGAAGGAACTTACTTGTAGTCTAGCAATACTCAAAGTATACTCAAAATACTCACAAGAATCGCTCAAAATATCGAGAGAGAAATAGAGAAAACTTGGGTTTACGGTGTGATTTTCAATTCTAACCTAAGCACCTATTTATAGGAAAATGCTTAGAACACACAAGCGAAAATTTAATATAATATTAATATAATTATACAAATTTTCCTTAGCCCACCTTTTGGTCAAAACACCAGCCACACATATTAATGATGTCCAAAAAAATACAAAAAACGTTTTTCTTAACAAAAATAATTTAAACTCCCAAAAATCAATTATTTGAACTTGAACTTCAATAATTCATAATAAATAGCCCTTTCATCAGAAAATTCGAATCTCATGAGAGTTTTTATAGGAAATTCAATTCTCTACAACTTTGCAGAAGAAAGTTTTCCAAATTCCAAATAGAAATTGGCCAGAAATCCACAAGCGGGTGATTTTAAAATTTATAATCAAATTTGATTCGATAATTGTGTCCTGACACACAAAACATGTGTTAAACATTTAATGCCACAAAAAATACTCTTCCTCCTCATATACTCATATATCCCACATTCATTGTAAAAAATATCATAGTTAATATATTATTAAAATAATATATTTAAATGAATTATTTTATCGGAAAAAGATAAAATATTAATTTTCAACAATTGTCATTTAAAAATTTTCTCCATCTATATCCACATAAAATCAATATTTTCCTCATCATATAAATCAATAATTAATTATTCACAAATAATATTCTGAGAATCTGATATTGACATTGAGGCGGTTCAGGAAAGGGGCTTTCGATAAAAATTTCTTAACTTCTTGGCCTATGATTAGATGACCAAACCTCTCCTTGAAAGCAGAACTTTCTAGACATTGCCAATAATGTTATCTAATAATATTATTAGGATAATATGAATTATTAGCCGATAATGAAAAATCTTGTGTAATGTGATTATTGAAACAATGATGATATAAAATATCAATATGATGATTATTAACTTCGATAAAATCTTTGAGCGGTAATTTTGTAACCATTATTGAGTAGTGCCTTCTTACGTAAGAATCAATAATTGGTGCAATCTGGTGTCTTCTTTTATTTGACAATGGCGTATTAGTGTGTTTTAACCGGGTATTCAATGATATGATTGGTAACAACTTCTGTAGATTATTTAAAAACAACTTATATTTGTCGTTTTCTTCATCGATCGCTTTAGTTATGGGGCCCACACATTTTTTTGGTCGTAAATACGAATATTCCCAAGCGATCTGAATATTCCACGACTGACGAATATTCCCAAACAATGATGAATATTTTATAACCACTTGCTTATTTTGAAATATTTGCGTATTTAACCATAGCTATCCACATTAATCAAATCAACCCTTACTATTTCAAAATAATAAATAAAGGAAATTCCTTTTTATTTAAAAAAAATTTGGGGTCTTCTGACCTCCCTCTCTTGAAATTTTCGTCCTCGAAATTGATGTACGTACAGTGTTTTGAAAAGGTGAGGATACCTCGCTTTCATTTAGTTTCAACTCCGGGTCATTTTTCTCTATAGCATGATTCCTCCACAAAACTTTAACTTGTGGTATGACCTTTCTTGGCGTAGGACGTGCTCCTTCTATCCAAGATCTTGGCGGTACCTCCTCATCGTTAAGTCTTGGCTATCTAAATGGGGTTCTAACTTCGATAGCGTGGTTCGGGTCTTTCACATATTCTGAAATGCGGATATATGAAACACATTATGAACACGAGACATATTCGGAGGTAATGCATGAGTCATAGGCTACATTTCTACTCGGTCGAGAATTTGAAATGGACGATAAATCGTGGATTGAGCTTTCTCTCTCTCCCGAATCTTGTAACTCCCTTCCGTGGAGCGACTTCATGACAATCATGATCCCTACATTAAATTCCCGTCCTTTCGATGAAGATCGCATAACTCTTTTGTCGATCTTGTCTTGGTTTGTATCGTTGTCGAATCATTTGGATCTTTTCGGTGAGTAAATACGTCTTAACTTCGGGTCCCAACAATGTTGCTTCACCCACCTCATCCCAACATATTGGAAGCGACATTTTTCGTCCATATAATGCTTGAATGGAGCCACACTATACTTGCACGATAAGCTGTTGTTGTAGGAGAATTCCACCGATGGTAAATACTTATCAACTACCCTTGAAGTACAGGACCACGAGTCTTAATAGATCTTGAGAGTTTGAATAGTCCTCTACGATTGTCGGTCAGTTTTGGGGATGGTATCTTAGAACTAAATCGCAAATCCGTGCCCGTAGCTTTTTGCAAGCTAACCCAAAATCTTGAAGTGAATCTTGGGTCGCGATCGAAACTATGGATCTGGGCATGCCATCTGACCTCACTGATCTCATTCACGTCACGTACTAGCAAGGCGTTCGAGGAATAAGTCTCCGTGTCGGCGAGAAATGAAAGCGGACTTGGTTAATCTATCAACAATAACCCAAATAGCATTGATGCCTTGAAGCCGTAGGAAGACCCGTGCTTGAAATCCATAGTAATGTGTTCCCACTTCCATTCAGGAATCTCGAGTGGTTGCTGCGGACCCTTAGGTACAAGATGATGCTCGCCTTTACGTTAGTGAGTTAAACACATCGAGATAAACTTTGCAATCTCTCTCTTCGTATTGTTCCACCAAAATGTATGCCGAAGATCACGATACATTTTAGTACTTCGAGGATGGATTGCAAATGGCGTATTGTGTGCCTCCATCGTAATCTTGTACTTCAAATCAGTCGTTAGGAACCTGAAGTCTAGAGTGGACTCGAAGTATTCCTTCTTCATCGATTCTCGCTTAGGAATAGCTCCTTCTTGTACTTTCTTCTTCATCGCGCGCATCATTTCAAGATTCGGTGGCTTGAAGCGACCTTAACTTTTCTATTAAAGTTGGCTCTGTCGTATACTTGACATCATCGCTTTTCGTTCCGCATATGATCTTCTACTCGATCGTCATTACCACGTTAAACTTTACGGGATGGTATTGAATAGTGTGGTCGTAGTCTTTCGATAGTTCGAACCCAGCGTCATTTGTAGCGTGTTGAGTTCTTTTGAGTGAAGAAATATTTAAGGCTTTTATGGTGCGAATATATCTCACTTTCTCCCCGTATAGATAGTGCCTCCATATCTTTAAGCGGCAGCTTATTGCTTTGCATGACTCTAGATCATGAGTAGGATAATTCCTCTCATACTCTTTAAGTTGTCATGAGGCATAGGCTATGACTTTCCCGTTGCATGAGAACACATCTAACCCTTTGCTGAAGCATCATTTGTAGATAACAAATCCATCGAACGGATGGTATTGTTAGAGCAGTCTTAGAAATAAGTCTCTCTTAAGCTCTTGGAAACTCTTCTCGCATTCTTCACTCCAAGCAATTTTGTATCCTTAGAGTTATTTGGGTTAATGAAGTAGCGATTTAGAAAACCCTTCCACGAATCTCAGATAATACGATTAAGCCAAAAGCTACGTCGTACTTGATCATGCAAGCTTGGTTGCTCGACTTTGTATTGCTTGATCTTATTTGGATCAGCGGATACTCCGTGTTTCGACACGCGTGCCCGAGGAATGCTACTTCCTCGAGCGAACTCACATTTCTTCAATTTGGCATATAGTTGGTTTTCACGAAGCCTTTGGAGTACCGACTTCAAATGGTGCTCATGATCTTGCGGCTTTTGGAATATATGAGAATGTCATGATAAAAACAACAACGAATTGATCAAATATTCCTTGAATACTCGGTTCATCGTATCCATGAAAAAAAGCGCGGGAGCATTAGTTAGTCAGAAAGACATGACTAAAAATTCATAATGCCCGTCTGGGGTTACGAAGGCGGTCTTTGGAATATCCTCGATTTTAATCTTGGTGATGATATCGAGCGAAGATCGATTTTGAAAAAATTGTGCCCCTTGCGGTTGGTCAAACAAGTCATCAATCGAGGTGAGGATACTATTCTTGATGGTGACATGGTTCGATTCAGATAGTCGATACAAAATCGCATACTCCGTTCTTCTTCTTCTGAATAAAGCAGGAGCACCCCGAGGAGATGTCTTGGGGCCAGATGAAAGCAGATGTCCAACAATTCACTGTAGTTGGACCTTTAACTCTGAAGTTGATAGGAGCCATTCGATATGGGGTTTTAGAAATGGGCTTTGTGCGGGTTGAGATCGATAAAGAATTGACTTCACGTTACGGGGGTAGGCAGGGAAGTTCTTGAAATCGTCGGGAAAGTCGATACAACGGGAATATCATTCAAATTTGGCGTGTCTTTATTCAAATCCATAACATGGGCTAAGAAAGCTTGACATCCAGTTTTTAATAAGCGAATAGCTTTATGATTAGATATAGCGGTGATCGATTTTAATGGTTTAGTTGCTTGAATTAAATACAACGGGTTGGTTAGGAATATGAAAACTATGACACTTACGAAAACAATCAATTTTGGCATGATGAGTAGTTAACGATCGATCCTAAAATCACATCAAAAGCAAGTATCTTTAAAGAGATAAGGTCGACGGGTAAGGTAATGGTGCCGACTTGAATCAAACAAGATTTATAAGCGGTGGATGTGATGAAAGTTTCTCTAGCGGAGTTTCCACGAGAGATAGGTCGAAGTCTAATTTCTCGGTCGAGTTTAAGCGTTGAGCACATGCGGGAGAGATAAATGAATGGGTATGCCGGTATCAAGTAAGGTATAAACTTGCGAGAATTTATAAATAGCTTACCGTGATCACCTCGTTTGGGTTCCTCGCATTATGACCGATCCTGACAAAGCGCTCTTCCGGAATCGTTGACTTTGACTTTTTTGGAGAGATGATCTTTTGAGTCAAATCCCCATTGAACTAGGTTTATTCTTGTCTGATCTCGGCGATATGTCCTTCCTTTCCACAATTATAGCATACCTTGAGCTGTTGTGGGCGGTTTGGTGATATGTCCCTCTTTTCGCATTTGTAGCATATAATGGGTGGTCGTTCTCCTCCCTTAGAACCGATTCTTTCTTAAACCTTTGTCATCTTCACATAGTCATTTATTAAATCTCCTCTTTTAAAATCTCCCACGACTCGCTTCTTTATTTTTTCATGGCCATGATTACCACGGAGTGGTTACCATTTTCTGTCCGTCTCATTTCTTTCTCATGAGTTATCATTATTACATTGTTTCTTTATCTACGATACGATCTGGTTGTGGTCCCTCGGTTGGCCGTACTCGTTATCTCGCTCTAATAATTGAGCCACATTTACAACATCTGAATAAAGAAAATTTATGAGAAATGAGATCTTGGCGTATCTTGGGTTTCAAACCTCTAAGAAACATCGCGTCATCGTTCCTCATTCTCCACCGAATGAGGTCTGAACACTGGATAACTCTGCAAACTTTGCCTCGTCTTTGAGACACCGTCGTATTGTTTTGTTCAATCGATGAACTCCACTTCCGCCCGTATAATGAACACTTTCGGAAAGTATTTGTCATTAAATAGCTCTGAAAGCGTCTCCCGAGACATCTTTGAGAGTGAAATTTGGATGGGTGCGCTTCCTGAGACTCCCACCGATGATGCGCTGCCTCGCCACGGAACATAAAGGTGGCGAATGGAACCTTCTGTTCCTCCGTGCATCCCAGACATCGAATATCTTGGTAATTTGTTTGACCCGTACTTCATGGTGATCGGATCGGCTTTCCCTTAAATTACGGTGGTCTGACTCTTTGAAGCTTGCTTGTTTGTGAATGACCGTGAATTGCTATCATTTCTCTGTATTTTGAACACGAGTTTCCTAAATGCGATTTTGCATGAGCTGAAAAACTTCTAAACATCCCTCGTTCATCATATCGCTCAGCGGTGTTGTTCACGGGAGGTACATTGCCCGACTGTTGCACGTTCTCCTCGTTGGTAAAATCTGAGGCATCTCCACGGTCTCATTTACTCCTTTGTTAATATTCTCGATTCGACATTCTCAAATCTTTGTAAAAGCAAGGGTTAATTAAAGAAATCGATATATCACATAATATCCTATATCTTGACCGACTAACAAATAAGCTTAGGTAGGACACCTTTAGCGAAGGATTTCTTTCGTCTCTCCCTCCCTAGATTACATTCCAGATCTCATGGAGATCGTATCCTAGCTACGATACCCATTTGTGGCGCCCCCAAAATAGGTATACATACACACAATACGAGGTTGTCAATCGTGATGCGAAAGCAACTACAACTTTATTATTACTGACGGTAAAGCGTGAGTTTGAATACAAATATTATCTTACAGGCGATATCTATACTCAAATAAATCCTCATCACATTTATTGATACATTATTTTACAAAAATGGTGAGGACTACTAAACAATCCTTTCTAAAACCTTCATTTCCATACCCAGGCTCGTCTTTCATTATATTCTAGCCTCACGAGAAAAATGGAACAAAAAGGAAAAGGGTGAGCTCACTAGCTCGATAAAGAATATTATGACTAAGATAATATCTGACAAATTATCGTTAGTCTTGACGGGGAAAAATCTAATAGAATCTGATAGGCAACAAATTTTAAATCGATATTAGCGGCGTGAAATAATAATTCATTAGAAGAGTTAAGTAGAGAATGCAAACTACTATCTTACATGTATGAATTTAAAAGTTCATCGTCTATCTTTTATCCTGTAACATCAATCGATATACATACGGAATCAAATATTCATCTTTTACTTTCTGGGGCGAAGATATTCATCGATTAAGTCGTATTCATTTAAACACTGTTCATCTTTTTTACTCTGGGCGAAGATATTCTTGAAATCATTCATCTTTGCACTTCTGGGCGAAGATATTCTTAAGAAATCATTCATCTCTTGCTACTGGGCCGAAGATATTCCATAATATCATCATTTAAAGGCGAGGATGATGAAAAATATTTTTTAAAAAAAGCGAATCGGTGAAACAAAAATAGCGAGGATTAAGGATTAAGGATTAAGTACTTGGTTTTATCCGTCAAAAATACCTCAAAAATAATCATAGTGGTGTAAAATTCGAGAATGATCAAAACATGGATCTGATCGAGCTAGTATCGAATAGATATTTTTGAATGAAAAGAAGAAATTTTATTTTTCGATTGAATAGTCTTAGTATCGTGAATAGTCTTAGTATCGTGAATAGTCTTAGTATCGTGAATAGTAACTTCAAACACCAAAAGATAGAAATTCCACAAAAACATCTTCACGACTTACGTGAATAGTACTCGTGAATAGTAACTTCGTGAATAGTAACTTCGTGAATAGTAACTTCGTGAATAGTAACTCATGAATAGTAACCCATGAATAGTAACCAGAGCATGAAAAAGTTCAAATTTGATAAAAACTTGGATCGACATTTCGATTATAATGATATTGAAGAAATAATATCATTCTGAAAAAAAATAATATCCACTTACCTCGAAAGAAGAGTACTTACTTACAATTTGGAATCTAGGGTATAGTCTTTGAAGGAACTTACTTAGTATCTAGCAATACTCAAAGTATACTCAAAATACTCACAAGAATCGCTCAAAATATCGAGAGAGAAATAGAGAAAACTTGGGTTTACGGTGTGATTTTCAATTCTAACCTAAGCACCTATTTATAGGAAAATCTTAGAACACAAAGCGAGAAAATTTAATATAATATTAATATAATTATACAAATTTTCCTTAGCCCCCCCTTTGGTCAAAACACCAGCCACACATGTTAATGATGTCCAAAAAAAAATACAAAAAACGTTTTCTTAACAAAAATAATTTAAACTCCCAAAAATCGATTATTTGAACTTGAACTTGATAATTCATAATAAATAGCCCTTTCATCAGAAAATTCGAATCTCGCGAGTTTTTATAGGAAATTCAATTCTCTACAACTTTGCAGAAGAAAGTTTTCCAAATTCCAAATAGAAATTGGCCAAAAATCCACAAGCGGGTGATTTTACAAAATTTATAATCAAATTTGATTCGATAATTGTGTCCTGACACACAAAACATGTGTTAAACATTTAATGCCACAAAAATACTCTTCCTCCTCATATACTCATATATCCCACATTCATTGTAAAAATATCATAGTTAATATATTATTAAAATAATATATTTAAATGAATTATTTTATCGAGAAAAAGATAAAATATTAATTTTCAACAATTGTCATTTTAAAATTTTCTCCATCTATATCCACATAAAATCAATATTTTCCTCATCATATAAATCAATAATTAATTATTCACAAATAATATTATTAGAATCTGATATTGATATTGTGACGAGGGGTTTCAGGAAGAGGGCTTTCGATAAAATTTCTTCTTCTTGGTAGTATGATTAGATGACCAAACCTCTCCTTGAAGCAAAACTTTCTAGACATTGCCAATAATGTTATCTAATAATATTATTAGGATAATATGAATTATTAGCCGATAATGAAAATCTTGTGTAATGTGATTATTGAAACAACGATGATATAAAATATCAATATGACAATTATTAACTTTCGATAAAATCTTTGAGCGGTAATTTTTGTAACCATTATTGAGTAGTGCCTTCTTACGTAAGAATCGATAATTGGTGCAATCTGGTATCTTCTTGTTTTGACAATGGCGTATTAGTGTGTTTTAACCATAGGGTATTCAATGATGATACTTGGTAACAATTCTGTAGATTATTTAAAAACAACTTATATTTGTCGTTTTCTTCATCGATCGCTTTTAGTTATGGGGCCCACACATGCATTTCTTGCAAGTAAATACGAATATTCACAAAGCGATCTGAATATTCCACGACGAAACGAATATTCCCAAACAATGATGAATATTTTATAACCACTTGCTTATTTTGAAATATTTGCGTATTTAACCCATAGCTATCACATTAATCAAATCAACCCTTACTATTTCAAAATAATAAATAAAGGAAATTCCTTTTTATTTAAAAAATTTGAGGTCTTGATATATTAAGGGGTTATAATTTTTAATCAAACCGTTGGATTAATAGTAATTTTTGGGTATATTATACATACATAAGTTGAGTATATCTCCACAAATTTTGAGCGAATTAAAAATGCACGAATGATTTGTTATGAATTTTAAGAGGTCTCGATTAGGAAATTAGGGTTATAATTGATTTTGGTGAAAATTCTAGAATTGAGTGGGAATTAACTTGTGGTTGGTGAAGAAATGTGCTGAATTTTATTTCAAATGTGGTGGGTGCAGTGAATGTAAGTAAAAGCCATCGGTGGCAGGTCCAGTTTGGTAACATTTTCTATAAATAGAAATTTAAGTTAAATTGAAAATTAGAAAATAAAGATTTCTCTTTCTCTCTATATTATTGGCGTATTTTGTGTATTTAGATACTTTGAGGAGTTCTTCATTAGTTGAGTTTCATATTATACCTAAAAGAAAATTCTTTGAAGGGATATTATTTTTTAATTGATGATATTATTTCTTGATATCATCTTTAATGAAATATTGATCTGAAGTTTTATCAATAGACTTTTTTCATGGGGTTACTATTCATGAGTTCTTATTCATGAGTTATTTATTCATGATTCTTATTCACGAGATTCTTTTGATAGTCTTATTAAAGCGTGTAATGTTGATTTAAATATACTTTGAAATTTTATTTTATTCGGCGATAATTAATGAAAAAAGAATTATTTCTTTTTTAGTATCTTAATAAGAATTCTATTCGGATACTAGCTTATGATTGTATCACAATTTTGATTGATTCTTGAATTATTACATATTATTTTTGAGATATTATGTTGAACTTGGATGAAAAAATTTTTAAAAAGAGATTGAATCTGAATCATAATAATAATTTGGATTAGTTCTTTAAAAATTTTTTAAAAAGGAATTTCCTTTATTTATTATTTTGAAATAGTAAGATGAATGATTTGATTTGATTAATTTTTAAATGGAATTTCCTTTATTTATTATTTTGAAATAGTAAGGGTTGATTTGATTAATGGATAGTTAAGGGTTAAATCAAAATATTTAAAGTGGTGGTTATAAAATATTCATTGTTGTAGGGAATATTAGTTTGGTGCGTGGAATATATTAAATCTTGTCGGGGAATATTAAATGCTGGCCAGTGACGTGTGTGTGAGCCCCCATGTGAAAGCGATTGGATGAGGAAAGCGACAAATATAAGTTGTTTAAAAATAGCAGGCGTAGTTATTCACAATTAAGGCATTGGAATACGGTGGTTAAAATCTGATGTCTGGCGTGGTTGGTTGAGCGATGCTTTGCGGGTATTGCAGTATTGTTGAATTATTGATCTTACGTGAAATGGCCTTTACTCGATAATTTTCCACGGTAATTCTTATTCGATATTTTATTTTATTGATTGATAATTCTTTGCGTTGATATTTTATATTATTGTTGTTTGATAATTGTCCTTTTTGATATTTCCCATTATCGGATCGATAATTCATATTATTTGAATAATATTATTAGATAACATTATTGGCGATGTCTAGAAAGTTACATACAGGAGAGGTTTGGTCACTAATTGCGGCGCCCGATGAGGAGAGATCCTTATTGGAAAGCCCCCTCTTTCACAGGAGCGGCTTTGGTTATCGTAATTGTGATTACGTAATATTATTTGTGAATAATTAATTATTGATTCATATGATAAGAAATATTTATTTTATATGAATATAAATGATGGATTTATTTATGTGGTTATTAATGAAGGAATTAATCTTTGAGATGTTTTATTTGTATTTTGTCGGATTGGAGGTATTAAAAGATCAAATCGATTGTTATTGAGCTTTATTGTGTGAGTTATAATATTTAATCATGTTGGTAGTTGGATCGTTGTAATTTTGGATATATTATACATATATAAGTTGAGTATATGTCCACAAATTTTGAAGCAATTAAAAATGAGCGAATGATTTGTTATAAATTTTAAGAGGTGTTTGATTAGGAAAGTAGGGTTATAATTGATTTTGGTGGAAAATTCTAGAATTGAGTGGGCCCCCACTTGTGGTTGGTGAAAAAATGTCTTTGAATTTTATTTCAAATGTGGTGGGTGGCAATAGTAGCGAGTAAAGCCATCGGGTGCTTGGTCGAAATGCCTTGGCGGGCTAACATTTTCTATAAATAGAAATTTAAGTTAGAATTGAAAATCACACGAAACAAAGTTTTTCTCTCTCTCTCTCTATATTATTGGCGTATTTTGTGAGTATTTAGATACTTTGAGAGTTCTTTATTGATCTCTGAGTTTCATTCGACATCACTTGGCCTTTCCTTAGAAATCTTGATTCTTTGAGGTAAGGGATGTTATTTTTTTCGTAATGATATTATTTCTTGATATCATTATCTTTGAAATATTGATCTGAACTTTTTATCAAATTTGGAACTTTTTCATATCGGGGTTCTTATTCATGAGTTCTTATTCACGAGTTCTTATTCATGAGTTCTTATTCACGATTCTTATTCACGAGTACTATTAAGTGAAGCGTGAAAATGTTTTTTGTGGAATTTCTATCTTTTGGTGTCGGAGATTCTTATTCACGTATACGGCCTTTATTCACGTATCTGACCTTTATTCACGTATCTGACCTTATTCATCGAAAAATAAAATTTCTTCTTTTCGTCCAAAATATCTATTACGGATACTAGCTTTGATTGTATCCGTGTTTTGATCATTCTTGAATTTTACACCTTATGATTATTTTTGAGGTATTTTTGGACATGGATAAAACCAAGTATGAATCCTTAATCCTTAATCCTTGTCATTTTGTTTCCTTTGGATTCGTTCTTTAAAAATATTTTCATCATCCTCGGTCTTAAATGATGATATTATTGAATATCTTTGGCATGTAGTGCAAAGATGAATGATTTCTGAAGAATATCTTTGGCTGTAGTGCGAAGATGTAGTGTTTAAATGAAAGATGAGCGAGTGTTTAAATGAACATGTAGGTGATGAATATCTTTGGCCTTTAGTGCAAAGATGAGCAGTGTTGAGATGAACATGATGGATTGATGAATATCTTTGGCACTGTAGTGCGAAGATGAATATTTGATTTGAGATGAATATTGATTGATGTTCTGGGGATAAAATATTGATGATGAATTTATTAAATTCATAGATTATAGTAGATTTCATTCTCTACGTAACTCTTACATGAATTATTATTTCATTGCGAATATTGATGCGAAACTTGTTGTCTATTGTATTCTATCAGATTTTTTCCTGTTGGAGACTAACGATAATTTGTTGTATATTATCTTAGTCGTAATATTCTTTCTTGGGCTAGTTGAGCTCACCCTTTTCCTTGTTGTTCCATTTTTCTTCTCGGGAGGCGAGAATGTAGCGAGTCTTAGTCGGGTATGGAATGAAGGTTCTAGAGAGAGTTGTTTAGTAGTCCTCACCATTTTTGTAAAATAATGTATCGATAAATGTGATGAGGATTTATTTGAGTATAGATATTTATGCAGAAGATAATATTTGTATTTAAACTCATGATATTATTGTTGTATTTAATACATTTGTATTATTGAAGTTGTAGTTTTTCTTGTACCATGTATTTGGCGACTCGAGAATGGGTGTTGTGTATACCTATTTTGGGGGCGTCGCGAGTTAATATCGAGCTTAGGGATATGATCTCTGGCGGAGATCGGGGAATAGAACTAGGAGGGAGGCGAGTAAATCCTTATTTAGTGTGTCTACTAAGCTTATTTGTTAGTTAGTCGATATATAGGGATATTATGTGATATATTGATTTCCTTAATTAACCCTTGTTTTATGGCGGTATTTGAGAATGTCGTGAGAATATTATGATGGAGTAAATGAGGCCAGTGGAGATGCTGTCTTTACCAGCGAGGAGAGCGTGCAGCAGTGGCAATGTTCCTCTGTGAACAACACCTTTGGCGAGATGATGAGCGAGGGGATGTTTAGAAGTTTTTTGCGATTCATGCAAAATCGAGACGAGGAGACTTCGTGTTCAAAATCTGAGGAGAAATGATAGCAATTCACGGGTGGTCACTGACAAGCAGTTCGAAAAAGTTGGGACCACGAATTTAAGGAAAGCGGATCGATCATGGCGGAAACATGGGTCGAAACAAATTACCAAGATATTGATGTCTTGGGATGCGGAGACGAGAAGGTTCCATTCATTTACCTTTATGTTAAAAGTGGCGAAGCGATTCTTGGTGGGAATACGTGAAGCGTACCCATCGGTTGCTTTCGGCATGTATCGGGGAGCGTTTGAAGCAGTTGATGACAAGTACTTCCACGAAAGTATTACGTCGTATGAAGGAAGTGGAGTTTATTAGACTAGGCGAGAATAACATGGCGGTGTCCCGATCTGGCGAAGTTCGCGGAGTTATCGAGTTGCACCTCATTTGGTGGAGAATGAGGAGCATTATGGCGGATGTTTACGAGAGGTTTGAAAACCGGCGTCGTCGATATCTCATTTCTCGTAAATTTTCTCTCTACCGGATGTTGTCAGCGGGGCTCGGTTGTTAGGCGAGATACTTGAAATACGTTCATTGGGGACCATAACGAGGATCATCTAGAAGATAGCGATCATCGAATAAGCGATAACCGGCGGAGAAAGAAGAATCTGAGACAAAGCGGTAACCACTCGGTGGTAATCGTGGCCGTGAAAATAGAAAAGCGAGTCGGGAGGAGATTTTAAAGGAGATTCAACAACGACCCGTGTGAAAGGCGTCGGCGCTTTGATGTGACTAGTTTTAAGGGGGAGAAGCGACCACCGGTCATATATCTTACAAATCGGGAAAAGAGGACATATCGATCAAAGCGCCCTAGCAGTTTCAAGGTATCTTTATAATTGTGGAAAGGAAGGACGTATAAGCTCGAGATTATGCGATGGCGAAACCTAGTTCGGAGAGAATGGTGACTCGAAAAAGGATGTCGAGAAAAGTCAAAGTCAGCGATTCTTGGAAGGCGTTTGTTGTATTTGGTCAAAAATCGAGGAAACGAGCGAAGTTGATCGGGTTAGTTAATTATAAATTCTTGCGAAGTTTATACCTTACTTAGATATCTGGGTTCTACCCGTTCTTTTATCTCTCTCTTGCTTGCGCTCAGCGTTTGAACTTGACTACGGAGAAATTAGACTTTGACTATTTATGGAGACTCAGATTAGGAGAAACTTTCATTACATCCAGTTGTTTAAAAATCTTGCTTGATTGAGTTGGCTTTATCACATTACATTAACCTTATTTACATAGAGATATTTGCTTTTGATGTGATTTTAAGGTTAACTACTCATCATGCCAAATTGATTGCTTTTGTAAGGTTGTTAGTTTTCATATTCTAAGCAACTTTGTTATTGAAATTCAAGCAATCAAACCATTGTAGTCAAACATTTTCATATCAAGAGCCATGAAGTCATTCGTTTATTACGGATGTCGAGTTTTCTTAGTCCGTGTTATGGATTTGAATAAAGAACACGTCGATTTGAATAATATTTCTGTTGTTATTGATTTTTCTGGCGTATTTCTGAAGAATTTCTTGGCTTACTCCCAAAAGCGATATTAAATTTTGTATCGACTTTGAACCGGTACAAAACTCATTTCTAAAATCTCATATCGAATGGCTCTATTGAACTTGAGGAGTTAAAAATTCAACTATAAATTTGGTACTGAGCCTTTATCTTGTGACTTCCTTTGTGGAATTCACTAAGCGACTCTCTGTAGGGGCGTCGTATTAGATGCGATAGTAAAAGCGATAGGTGTCGTTGTGACGTCTTTATCAAGATTGGGATATGAGTCGCGGTTGAGAAGCAACCTAAGTCGATGTCGAAATCGTAGCTTCTACAGGCTTAGTTGGTTATTATCGGAGATTCGTTGAAGGATATTCTCGAATCATTTATTCCATTATCGTGGTGACTCGTAGAGATACAAAATTTGAATGGAAGCGAGGAATGTGGGAAGAGCTTGAAGAACTCGAGAGGAGACTCATTTGATTACGTATTACGACCATGCCATCTGGAAAAGCGAGCGTGGTAGGCGGCGTGTTGAGTAGAAGATCGTATACAAATCTGAGTACGATATTGTCGAAGACTAATTTCGTATAATTTACAAATAATAGAGATGGAGATGAAAACTCTAGGTACCCATGATTGCGTGATGATATCTGAGTATAATCGACTTTAATCGATAAAGTTAAATTTGCTCGAGCCGCAGGCCGGAGTTGATCATTATGAAGAAGAAATCTGAAGGAGCTATTAGGAGGCGAGAATTGATGAAGAAGGAATACTTGAGTCCTCTAGACTTTGTGTTCTAACGACTCGATTTGAAGTATAAGATTATGATGGAGGCACTGATACACCATTTGCAATCCATCTGGAAGTACTAAAATGTATCGTGATCTTGACATACATTTTGGTGGAACAATATGAAGAGAGAGATTGCAAAGTTTATCTCGATGTGTTTAACTTGTCAGCGTGTAAAAGGCGGAGCATCTAGTACTAAGGGTCGTTTGACCACTTGAGATTAGGAATGGAAGTGGGAACACATTACCATGGATTTCGATTCGGGTCTTTCTACGGTTTCTCAAGGCATCAATCTTTATTTGGGTTATTGTTGATAGATTAACCAAGTCTGCTCATTTCTTACCAAATCGGAGACTTATTCCTTGAGCGTCTTTCTAGTATATGCGTAAATGAGATTGTGAGATTGCATGGCATGCACTGTATCCATAGTTTTGGATCGTGACCCGAAGATTCACTTCATGATTTTGGGGTTAAAAGCTATGAGCGCAATTTGCGATTTAGTTTGGCATACCATCCTCAAGCGGATGGGCGATCGAGAAAGGACTACTCGAACTCTTGAAGATATATTAAAACTACTGTGTCCTAGATTTCAAAGGAAGTTGGGATAAGTATTTGCCATTGGTGGAATTCTCATGACAATAGTTATTAAACAAATATAGGCGTGGTTCCATTGAAGCATTATATGGGCCGAAAATGTCGTTCTCGATATGTTGGGATGAGGTGGGTGAAGCAACATTGTTGGGACAGAGTTAAATACGATATGACTAGAAAAGATCGAATGATTGACAGCGTATCTAAAGCGGCACAAGATCGACAAAAGAGTTATGCGGATCTTCATCGAAAGGGCGTGGAATTTAATGTAGGGGATCGTGTATTGTTGCGAGTTGCTCCGTGGAAGGGAGTTACAAGATTTGGGAAGAGAAAGCTCGATCCACGATTTATTGGTCCATTTCAAATTCTTGGTAGAGTAGGAAATGTAGCCTATAGACTTGCGTTACCTCAAAGTATGTCTCGTGTTCATAATGTGTTTCACATATATACGTACTTAAATAAATATGAAAGACCGAACCACGTTATAGAGTTAGAAGCGGACGAGATAGTAGAAGACTTAGCGTATGAGAGAGGTACTGTCGAAGATTTTGGATAGGAAGGAGCATGTCCTACAGCATGTGAGGTTATACCACAAGTTAAAGTTTTGTGGAGGAATCATCTTTATAGAGAAATGACACGGGAATTGGAAGCGGAAATGAAAGCGAGGTATCCTCACTTTTGAAAAACCAGAATCGTCGTCGATTTCGAGGCGAAATTTCATAAGGAGGGAGGTTGTAAGACCAGAAATTTTTTAAATAAAAGGAATTTCCTTTATTTATTATTTTGAAATAGTAAGGGTTGATTTGATTAATGTGGATAGTTAAGGGTTAAATCATAAATATTTCAAAATAATGAGTGGTTATAAAATATTCATTTTTTGTCGGGGAATATTCGTTTGGTGCGTGGAATATTAAATCTTTGTCGGGGAATATTAAATTAAATGCTGGTAGCTTGACCGTGTGTGGGCCCATGTGAAGCGATTGGATGAGAAAGCGACAAATATAAGTTGGTTAAAAATAGCTTGGCGTAGTTATTCTGAATTAAAATTTGTTGGAATACCGGTGGTTAAAATCTGATGTCTGGCGTGGTTGAGCGATAGCTTTGCGGTATTACGCAGTATTGTTGAATTATTGATCCTTACGTAAGAAGGCCTACTTCGATAATTTTTCGGTAATTCTTATTCGATATTTTATTTTATTGATTGATAATTCTTTGCGTTGATATTTTATATTATTGTTGTTTGATAATTGTCTTTGCTGATGATATTTCCATTATCGGATCGATAATTCATATTATTTGAATAATATTATTAGATAACATTATTGGCGATGTCTAGAAAGTTACATCAGGAGAGGTTTGGTCACTAATTGCTTGGCGCCCGATGGAGAGATCCTTATTGGAAAGCCCCTCTTTCACAGGAGCGGCTGGTTGTCATAATTGTGATTACGTAATATTATTTGTGAATAATTAATTATTGATTCATATGATAAAGAAATATTTATTTTATATGAATATAAATGATGGATTTATTTATGTGGTTATTAATGAAGGAATTATCTTTGAGATGTTTTATTTGTATTTTGTCGGATTGGAGGTATTAAAAATCAAATCGGTGTTATTTGAGATTTATTGTGTGAGTTATAATTTTTAATCAAATAGTTGGATCGTTGTAATTTTTGGATATGTTATACATATATAAGTTGAGTATATGTCCACAAATTTTGAGCAGATTAAAAAAATGAGCGAATGATTTGTTATGAATTTTAAGAGGTGTTTGATTAGGAAATTAGGGTTATAATTGATTTTGGTGGAAAATTCTAGAATTGAGTGGGCCCCACTTGTGGTTGGTGAAAAAATGTCTGCTGAATTTTATTTCAAATGTGGTGGGTGGCAATAGTAGCGAGTAAAGCCATCGGTGCTTGGTCGAAGTGCCTTGGTGGGCTAACATTTTCTATAAATGAAATTTAAGTTAGAATTGAAAATCACACGAAACAAAGTTTTTCTCTTTCTCTCTATATTATTAGGCGTATTTTGTGAGTATTTAGATACTTTGAGAGTTCTTTATTGATTACAAGTTTCATTGACATCACTTGAGCCTTTCCTTAGAAATCTTGATTCTTTGAGGTAAGGGATGTTATTTTTTTTTCGTAATGATATTATTTCTTGATATCATTATCTTTGAAATATTGAGTTGAAGTTTTTATCAAATTTGGAACTTTTTTCATATCGGGGTTCTTATTCATGAGTTCTTATATTCGATTCTTATTCATGAGTTCTTATTCTGATTCTTATTCACGAGTCTTATTAATGAAGCGTGAAAATGTTTTTTTGTGGAATTTCTATCTTTTGGTGTCGAGATTCTTATTCACGTATCTGACCTTTATTCGCGTATCTGACCTTTATTCACGTATCTGGCCTTATTCATAGAAAAATAAAATTTCTTCTTTTAAGTCCAAAATATCTATTACGGATACTAGCTTTGATTGTATCCGTGTTTTGATCATTCTTGAATTTTACACCTTATGATTATTTTTGAGGTATTGTTGGACATGGATAAAACAAAATACGAATCCTTAATCCTTAATCCTTGTCATTTTGTTTCCTTTGGATTCGTTCTTTAAAAATATTTTCATCATCCTCGGTCTTAAATGATGATATTATTGAATATCTTTGGCTGTAGTGCGAAGATGAATGATTCTGAAGAATATCTTTGGCTGTAGTGCAAAGATGAGCGGTGTTTAAATGAACATGAATGGTGATGAATATCTTTGGCCTTTAGTGCAAAGATGAGCAGTGTTGAGATGAACATGATGGATTGATGAATATCTTTGGCTGTAGTGCGAAGATGAATATTTGATTTGAGATGAATATTGATTGATGTTCGAGGATAAAATATTGATGATGAATTTATTAAATTCATAGATTATAGTAGATTTCATTCTCTACGTAACTCTTACATGAATTATTATTTCAGCTGCGAATATTGATACGAAACTTGTTATACATTGTATTCATCAGATTTTTTCCTGTTGGAGACTAACGATAATTTGTTGTATATTATCTTAGTCGTAATATTCTTCTTGGGCTAGTTGAGCTCACCCTTTTCCTTGTTGTTCCATTTTTTTCTTCTCGGGAGGCGAGAATATAGCGAGTCTTAGTCGGGGTATGGAATGAAGGTTAGAGAGAGTTGTTTAGTAGTCCTCACCATTTTTGTAAAATAATGTATCGATAAATGTGATGAGGATTTATTTGAGTATAGATATTATACAGAAGATAATATTTGTATTTAAACTCACGATATATATTAGTATTCTTCACGAATATTTGTATTATTGAAATAATGTATTATAATAACTTTTTGTAAGATGAATTTTTACATACATGTAAGACTGACTTTTTAAATAAAGATGATTTTTTCTATAAATATTATTTTTGAATATTATGGAATAAATTTGATATAATGTTATAGTTGTAGGTAATATTTATAAATTTTGCAAATAGTTGTTATTCGTTTGGTGGGGAATATTCTTTTGTTAGGGAATATTAAAATATGCTCAATCATTGGTGGACCCTACAACATTATTGATCGGATGAAAGCGACAAAAATATTTTATAAAAATAAATGGAGGTATTACAGATTAAAGCTGTTGAACTACGGTTATGGTAAAAATGCGATGTCTGGCGTAGTTGCATAGTATATCGCGGTATTGATTATTGATCTTATTGATCATCAATTTATTTATATTATTATTATTCTACGATAATTAATTGCGTCATATCTCTTATATTATTGATTGATTATTGTCGCGGTATCAAATGTATAATATGTTATAGTATTAAATCGATAATTGAGGCGACAAGATTATAAATGATTAATAATTGTTGAAAGATTAAATATGTGTTGATGAAAAAAAATGATTTGTGGTAAGTTTGATTATTTTATGGGGGCTCGTATGTCGTCATCTAAGAGTCTCTTAAATCGATAGTATTTACCTTACCGTCGATAGTAATTACCTTTGTCGATAGTAATTAATTATAAATGAATAGTATTTCGTCGATAGTAATTTCGTCGATAGTAATTACCTTCGTCGATAGTAATTACCCTTGTGAATAGTATTTACCAAATCGATAGTAATTACCAACCGTTAATAGTAATTACCCTTGTGAATAGTATTTACCTTCGTCGATAGTATTTACCTTCGTTAATAGTAATTACGTTTACGGGAGCGTCGAACCACATGTCGTTTCACATTTGACGGTCGATTGAACCACTTGTCGTTTCACATTCTGACGTCGAACCGATTCGTCGAGCCACTTGCCTTTTCACACGGCGGTCTTTAAGCTAGAAATCTTCTATAAATAGAGGCACTAGGGCTTCATTATTTTTCACGAATTCATTCGAGCTATAGAGAAAAAGTATAGAGAATAAGAGAAAGAAGAAGAGTATTTTGTTCTACTACTTCTGCTGCGGTATTGATCTCTACCAAATGTAAGGGGTGTTATTCTTTCTTATTAATGAAGAAGCTGTTGTTATTCCATTGCTTATTATTACATTGGAATAACTTTTGTATAAGTGGTTTACCCTATACTTGGTGACATTCTTACTATTATTACATTGGAACATCACATGCGTGTGTTTTACAGGACTGGTTAAAATCTTTATTATTATTACATTGGAACATCACATGCGTGTGTTTTACAGGACTGGTTAAAATCTTTTATTATACATTGGAACATCACATGCATGTGTTTTACAGGACTGGTTAAAATCTTTATTATTATACGTTGGAACATCACATGCGTGTGTTTTACAGGACTGGTAAAATCTTTATTATTACTTGGAATATCCTATACATGTGTTTTGGATGCAGTTCCATCTTTATCATTACATTGGAATTGTGAATTTCACGACTGGTTAGATTATTTATTATTACATTGGAATAACTTTATACATGCGATTCTATCGCGTGCATGGTGATTTCTTTTGTTATTCCATTCTTTATTATACCCGGTTGGTTAAAACTTTGACTTTATACTCCATGAAATTAGTAGAATATCCTTGATATTTGCGTTTCATCGATATCTTTTCATGGAAATATTCTTACGATCATTCTTGAATTTTACTCTACAAAGCGATGTCGTGTTGATAATTTGGGCGTTAATAATTCTGGATAAAATAATTCTTGAACTTGTTTTATTGAATTCTTATATCATTGTCATCATCCTCGTATTTATATTTTTTGAAAAGTAAATACGTAACTTTTGTAGTGCGTAGATGGACTTGGTATGATTATGACGAGAGACTGACCGGTGTAATCATGGTAGTAATATTACAAATGATGTGATAAAAATCCTCGATTAGTAGTAGTGCATTGATGGACGATTGTTGGCATGATCATGACCATTAATGAATACCACAAATATTCTTGGCCGTAGTGCGTGAATAATTGTGGTGTCGTGATCTTAAAGAATATCCTTGGTAGTAGTGCGGGGTGATTCGATGATGTGGAATATTTATTAAAAAGTGAGTCTAAATTTATATAGCGATGATGAAAAACCTTTTAAAACCTAAAAGATAGTAGACTTTATTTTCTACTTGACTCTTTTAATGGATTGCTTATTCATTATGATTAAGCTTGGTTATACATTGTATTTTATCGGTTTAACATTATTGAAGACTATTGATAATTTATTACTGCATTATCTTAGTCGTAATATTTCTTCTTGGGCTAGTTGAGCTCACCCTTTCTTTCCTTTATTCTCTTGAGGAAATGATAATATATTTGGGACGAGTCGGGGAAGCAGTGATGGTCTGAAGATAGCATTAGTAGTCCTCTTTAATACGTAAAATAGTGTGATAATAATTGTAATGAGGACTTTTTATTTGAGTTTGTATAATATCTAGTAAGCGATATTTGTATTTAAACTCACGGTTTTATGTCGTATTGTACTGCAGCAGTTATGTTAATAAGTTGTATTTAAATTACGTACCATGTAAGTGGCGACCAAGATGGGTGATGT
This sequence comes from Panax quinquefolius, assembly GCA_020205615.1. Taxonomy (NCBI): domain Eukaryota; kingdom Viridiplantae; phylum Streptophyta; class Magnoliopsida; order Apiales; family Araliaceae; genus Panax; species Panax quinquefolius. The sequence continues at coordinate 2,188,453 of CM035152.1, forward strand.
ATACCTAATTTTGGGGGCGTCACGGTTAAGTATCGAGCTTAGGGATATGATCACTGGCTAAGATGTGAGAATAAGTACTAGGAGGGAGGCGGGGAATACCTTGTTAGTATGACCTACTAAGTTTATGTGATATTTTATTGGTTGGTGGGAAGATAGGGATAATTTGTTACATGTCGATTAACCTTTTGTTTTGTGGCGATGTCTGAAAATGACATCGAGAATGTTGAGAATAGCATGATGGAGCCTTGACGATTGTTGATTCACCACATATCGATAATCGGGATAATGTGCATCGGAGGCGACAATCCTCGTACAAACAACAACCTTGACCAAATGATGAATGATCGAATGTTAGGAGGCTTTATGCGATTTATCAACGGCAATGAGCGAGCGACTCTGTCCAAAAGCGTGGGGTGGAAACACGGAAAACTCTCGGCGGTCATTAAACAATTTAAGGCTGGGACCACCGGAGTTTAAGGGAGAGCCAAAACCACTTACGGCGGAAGCATGGATAAAGCAGATTACCAAGATATTTGATGTCTTGGGATGCTCAGGAAGAGCAAGGTTCCCTTTGCCGCCTTTATGTTTTGTGAGGAGGCGGATTCTTGGTGGGAATCGGTAAAAGCGTACTCGACTTTTGTCTTGAAGATATCTTGGGAGAAGTTCGAGGTACATTCAGCGACAAATACTTTCTGAAAGTATTCGCCACATGAAGGAGGTGGAGTTTATCAAGTTGGAACAAAACAATATGGCCAGGTGTCGCATGATCTGAGGCAAAATTTGCGGAGTTATCACGGTTTCGTCCCTTGGTGGATAATGAAGAGAATGGCGCGAATGTTTTAAGAGGTTTGAAGCCGGAATCGTCGACATCTTATTTCTCATAAAGCTGTGTTTGTATTCGGATGTTGTAAATAGGGCTCGATTAGTGGTAGCGATAATGAGTCAATATGACTAAAAAGAAGCGGCGGCAAAATTATAATACCGTGAGAGAATAGTCATCGGCGGTGACAACAAAGCGTGGAGGAATCAACGGGCGGATATGGTAACCACCGGTGGTAATCGGGGCCGAAAACAATAGAATGGACATTTCAAGAAAAGGAGATTGATGATGATGGAAAAGGCGTCGACACAGCACCCGTTGTTAAGGAAGGAGAAAGACCACTATCGTATGCTTCAAATGCGGAGGAGAGGGACACATCGATCAAGCTGCGTCATGTAGTCAAAGCGTGTTATAATTGTGGAAGAAGGTCAACTTAGCTCGATTTTGTCGTTTCTAGAAGACAAATTGACTAGGATGGAGCACAAAGGCCGTCGAGAAAATTCAAAGCCGGTGGTCTGAGGAGGCGTTTGTTGTGACCTCCCGAGAAAGCGAGAATCGAATGAGGTCATCACGGGTAAGCTTATCATAAACTCTAATGAAATACATACTTTATTTGATCTGGGTTCTACCCATTCTTTTATTTCTCTACTTGCGCTCATCGATTAAATTTGACTCAGGAGAAATTAGACTTTGACTTATCTGTGGAAACTCAGTTTGGGAGAAACCTTCATTACATCCCTTTGTTTATAAGTCTTGTTTGGTTCAAATCGGTACCCTCGCATTACTGTCGATCTTATTTCATTAAAAATACTTGCATTTGGCGTGATTACAGGGATTGATTGGTTAACTACTTATCATGCAAAAATTGATTGTTTTAAAGTAAGGTTGTTAGCTTTCGTATTCCTAATCGACCTATTATGCGAATTCAAACGACGAACCATTAAAATCAATCACGGTCATCTCGAAGCCATAAAGCTATTCGTTTATTGAAAAGCGGATGTCGAGCTTTCTTAGCTCGTATCCTGATTTAAAAAAAAAATCGTCGGTTTTAAGCGATATTCTATTGTTAATAAATTTCTGGCGTATTCCCAGAAGAACTTCTGGCTACCCCAGGCGTGAAATTGAATTTTGTATCGACCTTGAACGGTACAAAACCTATTTAAAAGCCCATATCGAATAGCTCTATTGAACTTGAGGGAGTTAAAGACCCAAGCTGCGAGGAATTGTTTAGACATTGGCTTTATTCGTCTAGTACTTCTCCTTGGGGTGCTCTGTTCACATTACATACCGTGAAGAAGAAAGATGGGAGTATCACGACTTTGTATTGATTATCGGGAGTTGAATCACGTCACCATCAAAAATAGGTATCCATTGCCGCGTATTGATGACTGTTTGACCCGGTTGCAAGGCAAATTCTTTTCAAAGATTGATCTTCGTTAGGATATCACCGATTGAAGATTAGAGCCGATTGACATTCAAAAGGCGGCTTCGAGAACTTCGATGCGGGCATTATGAATTCTAGTCGTATCCTTTGGATTGACTAATGCTCTCTTTGCCTTCATGGATATGATGAGCCAAGTATTCAAGGAATATTTAGATCACTTTGTGGTCGTCTTTATTGATGACATCCTTATTTATTCAAAAGCCGTGAAGATCATGAAAGCGACACTTGGTGACACTCCAAAAGCCCGTGAATATAAGCTTTATGCGAGTTGAAGAAATGCGAGTTACGGCTTGAAGAAGTAGCATTCCTTGGGCGCGTGGTATCAAGTCGTGGAATATCTGTTGACAGCAAAGATTGAAGCTATTGAAAGCTGGGAACAACCTAAATCGATAATAGAAGAAGTCGTAGCTTTCTCGGTTTATTTGGTTATTATCGGAGATTCGTGGAAGGATTTTCTCGAATCGCTATTCCATTGACTCGGTGACTCGGAAAGATACTGAAAGGTTCGGTTGGAGGCGAAGAATGTGAGAAGAGTTTTCAAGAACTCGAGAGGAGACTTATTTATTTTATTACGGCAATACCATACGGCTCGGAGGATTTGTCATCTCTGGTGATGCTTGGGCAAAGAGGTTGGGATGTGTTCTCATCTGACATGGAAAAGTAATAGCCTATGCCTCGCGACAACTCAAAAAGAATATGAGAGGAATTATCCTACTCGTGATCTAGAGTTAGCGGTATTATCTTGCACTTAAAATTTGGAGGCATTACTTGTATGGGGAGAAAGTGGAGATCTTTCTGGATCGTAAAAGCTCGAAATATTTCTTCACTCAAAAGGAACTCGACATGCGACAACGACGTTGGCTTGGCATTGAAAGATTATGATCATACCATCGATACCATCACGGAAAAGCGAGCGTGGTAGGCGGCGCATTGAGTAGAAAATCATATACTGAAATCTGAGTGCGATATTGTCAATATAAAGGCCCATTTTGTGTGACTTGCAAAGGATGGAGATAGAATTAAAGACTCGAGGGACGCGTGTGATGATAGCGGTATCTGAGTAGGCAAACTTTAATTGATAAAGTTAAAAGGCTTTCGAGCTTCGGGGACACAGGAGGCGATCGTATGAGGAAGAAAGTGCTGAAGGTCTTTATCTAGGAAGCAAGAATCGATGAAGAAGGAATACTTGAGTCGACTCCGGACTTTGTGTTCCTAGCGACCACGATTTAAAGTATAATATCATGATGGGGCACCTGACACACCATTTGCAATCCATCACGGGAGTGCAAAATGTATCGTGATATTAAGTCGTACATTTTGGTGGAAGCAATATGAAGAGAGAGATAAGCGTTGTTTATCTCGAGGTGTCTAACTTGTCAGCGAGTTAAAGCGGAGCATCAAGTACCAAAAGGTCCATTGCAACCACTTGAAATTCGAGAATGGAAGTGGGAGCACATTACCATGGATTTAGATTCTGGGGTCTTCCTAAGGTTTCTCGAAGGCGTTGATGCGATTTGGGTCATTGTTGATAGGTTGACCAAGTCTGCTCATTTCTTGCAAATCTGAGAAACTTATACACTTGAACGTCTTGCTCGTATGTACATAGCGAGATTGTAAGGCGCATGGTATCTGGGGTATCCATAGTTTACGATGAGACCCGAAGATTCACTTCCACGATTTTGGGTTAGTTTGCGAAAAAGCTATGGGCACGGACTTACGATTTAGCTGGCATATCATCCTCGACGGACAGACGGCGGAGAGGA